>JADLZN010000678.1:0-179606 GCA_018155175.1 Sinocyclocheilus anophthalmus | reverse complement strand
TTATTTTACTTTATTATGCTTCATTTTATTTTACTTTATTATGCTTCATTTTATTTTGCTTTATTATACATAATTTTATTTTACACTATTTTACTTCATTTTATTTGACCTTATCATACTTCATTTTATTTTACATTATTAAGGTAAAATAATAAAAGTATAATATTTATTTTACCTTAAGGTTTTATTAAGTAAAATAAAATAAAGTTTAATAAGGCTTATTTTACTTCATTTTATTTTACTTTATTATGCTTCATTGTATTTCATTTTATTGTAGTTTGTTATTCTTCATCTTATTTGATTATACTTCATTTTATTTTACCTTATACTTTATTTTACTTTATTTTTAATTCATATTTTATTTTTGTAGATCAATGAGTAAAAGTAGGCCTAAATACAGTATAGAATTTAATAATTTCTGAATGGTAATAAATATTTCAGCGTTGTTGTTTTTTATATTCCTTATGTTGCGTAATGCAGTTTATTTTATTATCTATCATGCACTTGTCTCTCATCTGCTGTCATAAGGACTGAAACATCTTGACGTTATGTAAATTATTACATAAGCTTTTAAAGCTATTCATAACTTGTACAGTGTGGAATTCTGTTTTATTAGGTTCTAATTATTACAACACGTCTAATTACAATCAACCACCTATGCACACCTTCAATAATAGATCATCTTAAATGCTCCTGCTTGTGGGGCTTGTTCAATAATTTACCCCTTGTCTGAATAAAGCATGTACATCTATGTTACAGCCCTTGATATTAACAGTCCAGAACATGTTGTTGAATTTGATTTGTCTTCAGGGAGATTCTACTGTGAGCTGCACTCAGCAGCCGAAGAAGAGGAGGGTGATGAAGGTCACAGAGGCTCACAGGTATGAATCACATCAGAGCTAATGAGACGCTTGATTGCCTCCTATTTACTGTCGGATCTCTTGTGTGAGGATACTGGGAAGGATATTGCTCTGAGAGTGTAGGGAGCATAACAACTTTGATTATTAAGCCATAGCTCTGTAGTTCATATATGCAAAAATATATATTAAATTGATTTATTTGGACATGATACCATGGTAATATATATATTTTTGGTTCCTAAGGTCTTCTTTTCAGTTGTTTTCTTCCGTTTCATCATCATCTGTCAGATGAAAATTGCAAGTACCATCACTTAGAAAAATAATAGCACAGCTCTCCTCAACAAGACAGATGATATGAGGTGTCATTCATGACCATAGTGCAAACTTAAAGGATTATGTTGAGCTCTTATTTGTATGAGTTTTATTAAATATGTTATGATGGTATGATAGACTGATTGTCTTTTCTTCACTAAGATATATTCAGCCATTTCTTATGAAACAACATGATATGACGAGAACTAATGTGGGTCAGGTGCTGCGTTAGGGAAAACATTTACTTTCCTCTCCAGCTCTTGTGCAGGATGGTGTTTAACGCTGTGTGATTGGTGCTGTGAATCAGGGTCTGTGTAGTGTCTGTCTGTGGTCTGTCCTTCCTGTGTGTGTGTGTGTGTGTGTGTGTGTGTGTTTGTGTGTGGTGTTGTGTGTGTTTGTGTGTGTGTTGGGGGTGTTTTGTTGTGTGGGATTGGATTCCTAGTGGTTGGTCATAAGACTCTTCAGAGCTGATGCAGTTTTCTGTGAGCTACTGATATTTTTTGCAGTCAATTTTGTTGCAACCTATTCAACTGTATGACTTGAAGACAAACAAATTTAGTACTACTTATTTTAAACAAACATAATGCTAAAGAACAACTGAAGATGAGAATGCTCAGAAAGGCATAGTAAAGGAATAGATTTTAGACGGCCATGCATATTAACCAATAGAAAGCGGCTTGATATGAAATGTCTTTGTGAGCAATGCTTTGTCACTATACTATTGATAATAGTAAATCACTTAATTTCACTGTTTTATTCGATTTTTCGTATTTATTAATTTTCAGATTAATATACTTTACTAAATATTATGTCAAATACGTAGTATTTTACTTATGGAAAATACGGTCCATTTCATTTCAGAAATGTATGGCCATGTGTTTTAAAAAAAAACCAAGCAATTTCCATGTATTTTTTCTTTTCTTTTTACCTTTTTTTTTACCAGGAAATTTAAAACTCTTGAGATTTAAAATCTCATTTACAAGAGGGTCCTGGCCAAGACAGGCAGCACATTTAGTTACACATAAAACAAAATAAATTTGTTTACATACACAGAAACATACACAAATCACTCAAAAACATTTACAATCAGGTGACTCTACAAATAGATCCTTTAAAATACATTTAAAATAATTTAGTGACACCAACTCTTTTAAGCATAACTTATCTAGTAGTCGATTCCAATCAAATGGAGTAGCATAACTAAATGCCCGTTGAGCCATATTAGTACGAACTTTAGGGATGCTTAACCCTCTGGTGCTCTTCGGTCTTTTGACCGAAAAATTTTCTGTATTGAATTTTTAAAAATCACAGCTTCCTCGAATGGTACAAAACTTGGTGACTTTTATGCCACTTTGTATGTGAACACACAAAAAAATTGAGGGCTTGATTCGAGCAGGCTAAGTGGTTGTAAAAAAAAACACTTGTGGTCTTTGGTCAAAAATGACCGACCATTGGAAATTAATGGGAAATCGACAAAAACACAAAAATTCTCTGAATTTTTTAAAATTTTTCTCTGAACTTTCTCTGAAAAATTCTCTGAATTTTTGTGTGTACAATCTACAAATCTGACACTATACAGAAAAAAGTACACAGTAATGACATTGGGGAAACTCTAAAACATCAAGAGTGCAAAACACACACACATCCCGTTGCACCACACACACCTATGACCTGGTGGTGACTGTAACACAGTAAATATGTCAAATAAAAGCAATAATTCAACTACAATGCAGTGAAAAAGTGAACAGCAAGGAAGGGGTTATACTCTAAAACATCAAGAGTGCAAAACAGACACACTCACTTACAAACAGTCACAGACACACACACAAACATACACAATTATGCACACTCAAATTAATTGGTATGGCTATAGCCAAAACGAGTCAGAAAACTGAAATAAGAGGTTGAAATCAGATCAAACCCAGAAGGATTAAGCTCTGATAAAACATTTTTGTTACATTTTTATAGAATTTTAATGTTTAGTGTAACAAAAAGTTTTCTGTTTTCAGGTTTGGATGTAGTAATAATAATGCAAAAACCTACACCTCAAATCAACATTTAAAACAACAAAAAGTATAAACCTTGACAAAAAGTAGTCTTAGAAAATGCCTTAATATACATTTAAATCCAACCCACCTTTATAAAAATACGTATTTTAGTCTAAAAACAATTAGAGAATTTAAGGCCGTTTATAAGAGCTATAAGGATCTATGGCAAACATGGACTTGCATATTTTTTTTCTTATTTTACTCCCACCAGAATGGCACTAATCTGGCTTCAAATGGGAAATTTAAAGTCATTGACTCTTTTTAACATGAAATACTGCAGTCATTGATAAGTACTAGAGCCAATAAAATGATGATTAAGGGCTTTGAATTGTGATGAACCTTAATGCTCCCTGATAAACTGCATCCATGCCTTAAACCGTGCTTGGGTCCTTCTGTATGAGATCACAATCCAACCTGACAAAAATGTAGCTTCTACCAAGCTCTTCCTTGCTGCAAAGAAGACAACACTTACTTCTAAAAAAAAAATTATTATATTTTGTTTTTAGAACATATACAGAACTCAAACATATACAGTTTACATTAATACAACAATCACTATAGGTTAATTAATTAGGTTACTAACAAAAGGGGTATTACTAATAAAAACAATCACTTAGAACGCTACTTAATTAAGTCTCCCTTCTTTGTAAACTGTAAGATGTTTGAGTCTGATTTATTCATTCAAACATCTAACTACACTGACGCCTGTTTTATTATCAAAAAATCTTAAAAAGTGTATTACAATTTTTCCACAAAAATATTAAGCAAGCCAGCTACTTTTCAACATTGATAATACTCTAAATGTTTCCTTGAGCAGCAAATCCATACAGTATGAGAATTATTTCTTAAGGATCTGTGAGCCACTGAATACTGTGGTAATGACTGCTGAAAAAGTCCAGCTTCACATCACAATATAAATTAACTTTGTTTATAGATCCATAGAAACATTCACTGTTTTTATGTGTTATTTTTGTCAAATAAATTCCGCGGAGCAATAAGATACTTCTTTCAAATATTCAAAAATCGACTGACCGCAAACTTTTGAACGGTAATACATATGAATTGTATTTTGACACAGTTCATGCACCTGCATAAAATATCTGTTCCAAAATATCACGGTAATGTAATGTTTTTCGGTTTTGTAGAATCATGTTGAAAATGGCCTTAATGAGGAGGATGAGAAGGAAAAAACTCAAAATGGTGAACCCGTGGAGATTTCATCTCCTCCACACGTCTCCGTCAGAAGGAAGGGCTCGTATAAGATCTCCGTTGACCCTGACTTTGAAGAATCGGCTGAGTGTCTTACTCCCACAGAGCAAAAAGACCAACCGCCATCCAGCTCTCATGAACCGAACAAACCCTCAGAGCTCAATCCGGAGAGCACAGGCTTCGAGAACCAACAAAATAATGGCAGTGCGTCCGTTCCAGTGCCGGCCCCGCGAGCGTCCAAAGCTCCACTGTACCCTCCGCTCCCAAAACCTCGTACTGTCCATAACGTGGTGCCTCAACCCTCACATGCCCCCAAGGAATCAGAGCAGAACCAAGAGGAAACTCATCACAACCTCCCGCCGGAATCCAAATCCAAACCGTCCCTGCGTAAACTTCAGCTGAGCGAAGAGGAGAAGGCCGAGCTGCTCAGCCAGGATTCAGACACGGAGACGCCCGCCTCGTCTTCTGCCGCCTCCACCTCCTCTTCCTCCAAGCAGCACGAAGGAGGTGAGGAGGAGGGCTACTGGAGCGGAGGCACCGCGACCGGGAAGAGCTTGCGGAACCGGCGCTGCATGAGAAGGAAGAGCGAACCTCCACCTTCCACACAGTCGCAACACGGAAAGATGCTCTCCAATTTTTCCCCCATGAAATCAATCTGTCTTCACACCTCGACTCCAGCAGCGTTTTCAGTGTCCTCAGAGCCGCACCTTCCATGTTAGAATCCCAATGTTTTGTAGTCAAGTCAAGTCTATTTATATAGAACTTTATAATATACAGATTGCTTCAAAGGAGCTTCAGAGTAAGAAACAGGAAAATAACAAGACTTCTGTTAAAATAGCAAACTTCTTCAAATATGAGACAAATTCAAATTCTGCTGTACAGCAGCTCTAAAAAAGACAGTGTCAATAAAAAATTATTAAATTAAAAGTATGGTGTGTAATGCTGCACATTTGTCCAAAATCATATCTTAACATGGTTTAATTAAAATAATATCTATTATATTATTAATATATTATCATCGGCATTGTTATTGTCTTTTAATTATTATTATTAGTTATTATCATCATCTATATTAACTGTCCAAATATGAAACAAACTGACTACTCCTGTTACATTTGACTGTCAAATAAAAATTTATTTAATAAAATATATATAATATAATTGTTACAGTACAGCTGAAGTACAATACTATATTTTATTATTACGGTCTAATATTTCTTCTTATTTCAAAACCATCAGCTTAATTTTGGGGCGGAAAACTGCTGAAACACCGCTGGGAGACTGATCAAAGAGTAGTTTCTTTGATGGAACATTAAAAAATCCAAAGTTGAAACCTGTCATCATTCTCAAGTCATCCGTTCCAACTGGTATATTTTCTTTCTTTCTTCTGCTGATCATAAAAGAAGATATTTTGAAGAATACTGGTAACCAAACAGTAAACACTTAAAGGGGGGGTGGAGGGTGAGTAAGTGATGACAGATTTTTCATTTTTGGCTCAATTATGAATTTGATTCGCTATAAAGCAGCTCTACAGAAGACAATGGTGTTAAAGTTTTGTGTCTGTGTCAGTAAAGTCAAATCGAAAATATTACTGAATATGAAGTGTCTTTTAGTACTGAACTCTAGGTTGAGCTTAATTTTTTTAGTAGCTGATTTTGCTATGATTTTCATCAGGACAATCTCAGCCAGATCATTATGTATCAGGTGATAATGAAGACTGTGTTGACGATGACGAAGAGGAGGATGAAGAGGATCTTCAAGGAGAAGACCATTATTTGGATTGCAAGGTGAGATTATGTTCAAATTAGTATTTTAACACTTGGTCCGTAGCTTATTTTGGCTGAGGAACGGCCCTAGATTTGGTCAGAAGGCCACATTTCTATGCATGACATTTTCTACAAACAAGAAGAATATGCAGTTATTTTGCTGATACTTGAGCATGACTGCCCAGAATAAAACCATGCCATTTCATGAACAAAGGCTGCACGATTTGGGGGAAAGAAGTTTTTTCCTTTTCATATTTTCCCTCGATAAAAATTGGGATTGGGATTTAGAATTTAAAATCCATTAAAATAATCAACCTTTGCTATGCTTGTTTATAAGGCACATTTTCAAAATCACATTTTGTGATTTTTTATATGATATATGTTGATCATATTATTTACTAATATATATATTATATATATATATATATATATATATAATATATATATATAAAATAATACATAAAGTAGTAATAATATGGGTGCTCCTTTGTTTCTGGTAGACTGATGAAGTCCTGTTCTTTAGGAAGTTGTTGACTTGGGTTTGTTACGTGTGTTCAGGGGGCTGATTTTGAGATTTCTGAGTCAGAGAAACGAGATCTAAAGAGGATGAAAACTCTGGAGCGGAAAGCAAAGCTGAGCGAAATCGAGCGCTTCCACAAAGCTCAGGTGAGCAAGATCACTTTCTTCAAACTGTCTCAGCAGTGTAGATTGTTTCCCATAATTGTAAACACGCATGTAGTTTAAATTGAAGGGTCACACTTTACAGTTGGGTCCTATTAGTTAGCATTAGTAAATGCATTACCTAACATTAACATTAACACACAACTGTTCATTGTTAGTTCATGTTGGCTCAGCTCCATTAAATAATTGAACTAATGCAACTTTTGGTTTGAATGACTATTAGTAAATGATGACATGAACTAAGATTAGGAAATGCTTTAGAAGTTACCAATAAAAGAAACCTTAGTATTAATTTATGGCAAGATGAAAAGTATCTGACTTTCATTCTGATTTGGTGTCCTGTCCTGCTTCTGCCGCCCCCCCAGACGATTCAGAGACGTCTGGATGAGATAGAAGTGACCTTTAAAGAGCTGGAGGAGAATGGAGTGGAGCTGGAGAGAGCTTTGAGAGGAGAGGCTGGTATGACATCTCATCCATCTGCAGAAAAGCATATTCACTGCTAATGATTTCACTTCATCAGATTCTACAGCAGTCAGGCTGTGTGCTAAATTCTCACTGAAACCATTCAATCTTATTAACCCTGATAGCACCGAGACGTCTGTTAAACATAAATGTAAAGAAATTCATATGCAAGCAAAAGCTTGCATAAAACTTTTACAGCTTCATCTGAATGAAGATGTTATCAGAGCTACAATATTTCACTAAATGTAACAAATACATTTGGATTGAATTACATTTAGTCCATCTGTCTATTAATATAAAGTTATAAAGCTTAATGTGTAATAATAATGACAACAACAACAATACTAATAATAAATAGCATATGACAAGAAACTCTGTATTTCAATAATAATGATTGCTGAAATTAATAATTATTTAGAAATAAAAAAATTTCATTATTTATTATTAAATTTAAATTAATCAGACATATTCAATATTAAATCATTTATTTTATTTTATTTGTTAGACTGTGCACTAATAATACTAATAATTGTTTTGTTAGAGTCTAGCTATTAGTGCGCACACATGTTGATTAATTTAAATATTAATCAAGTTAGAATGGAAGTTTTTATTTCTAAATTATTTACAATAATTGTTATTGAACTACAGAGTTTTTCTTATAATTATATGATCACTATTTTCTGTATCTAGTCCAGTAAATATTAATTTAAAAAAATTCCTTCATATGACATGACTAACAAATAATCCATCTGTGAAAAACAATAATAGGCGTCATAAAAGCTTCATGTATCATTAATTACTATAAAATTATTATAAATATATATATATTGTTGTTGTCGTCTAGCTGTTAGTGCTGTTAATAAGCCAAATAAGTTTTTGTTGTATTAAATTAAATTGTATTGTGTGTGTGTGTGTATAATTTTTATATAAATACGCCATATTTCTGTCTAACCTTAACACACATTCACAGATTTTTTTTGGGAAACATAAGACTTTTTCATGAACAGAAGGCGCTTTTTTTCCCTTTTTTTATGTGTATCAGATATTCCGCACCATGACTACAAGAATGAATGACTTAATATTTCCAATGACTAGCTAATGTCATTTATTTATTTATTTTTTCTTTGCATATGAATTACTTTTAAATTAAATCCATTTCAAAGCTTTCGTTGTGCCCTGCATGCATGGGAACTCCTTCAGTACTGTTTTATAAGCATCCCAGAACGCACTATAGGTCGGTTGAGAGAAGTCAGTGTGGCGGCGACTGAGATTAAAGAGATCTTGTTATAACTGCGTGTGGATGTATGTGTGTTTTAGGTTCAGACCCAGAAACGATTGATCAGTGGATTGATCTGGTCCAGGAGAAGAACAGTCTGCTCTCAGAGGAGTCCGATCTCATGGTGGCGTAAGTCTGAACACTGTGACCCCCATAAATGGCCAGTAGTTGAGTTCAATGATTAAACATCTTGCTTTCTTAACCAAGCAGTCATATCAGCAGTAATACAGTTAACAATAAAAAGCTCAATAGCAGTTATTGCTCAAAGTGCATCATTTATTTTTGCATGTGTTGAAGAAAAACCTCAAGTCTCCCTGAAAGCCAGCTCGTCGTCTTGTTGCCCCTGGCAACCTCTCTCTCCTGCATGTCTTTGACGAGCACTAATGCTTAAGATGAATGCGTAGAGTGGCCTCATTTATTTAACCCACCGCTTTGCATGCGTTTAGCATATATTGTGCACAGTTGGATCCTCTGTGCAGAAACTAAATTACAGGCTGTGCTAACAGCAGCAGAATATTTTTGTGTGATTCTGGTTTTGTGTTTCAAAGGTCTCGGCAGCTGGAGCTGGAAGACAAACAGAGCATGTTAGAGATGGAGCTACGGAGATACATGGAAATGGATGGTGGGAAATGAAAACCGATTCTGTTTTACTGAGAAATTAGTTTGCTAATATTTCAGTTTGTAAATAGTACTATGTAGTGTTGATTTGTCATTATATAATTAAATTAAAATGCAAATTAAAAATGATGTTTTATTCATATTAATATTAATTTACATTAGTATTTTTATATTATTAAAAAATAATAATATTAATTAATCATAATAATAAAAACACAAATTAAAATAAAATTACAAAATTTTAAATTAAATATTTCTAATGAATTGTAATAATTTATTTGAATATGAATTGAATAAATGTATTATTAAGATCTAAATAGCCGTTACGTATTTAATAGTCCTGTGAGGAAGACAAATGCATTTAGATTGATTTACAATGTCCATTTGGCAAGTAATATGAGTCATTAAAGCTTCATGACTAATTTATAATAGTATAGAAAAAATAGAATCATATAATAAAATTGATTATTATTGTGTTGTTGTTTAGCTCACCATTAGCATACAGCAAAAAATCTTTACTCCAAATCATATATTTTTCATGTGATACATTATATATTAAATGATATTAGATAATTGTTTTTAATTATTTAATATAGTTAATAAAATAACATAAATAAATGATAAGATTAAAATAATAATTGAAGTAAAAAATAATAAGTTGTGCTGTCAAACGATTAATCTCGATTAATTGCATCCAAAATAAGTTTGTTTACATAATATATGTGTGTGTGTATTGTATATATTTATTATGTATATATAAATACACCCACATACATGTATATATTTAAGAAAATATGTTACGTTTATATATTAAATATATTTATAAATAATTTAATAATATCTGACATAATATATACATGTAATCTTTCGAATATATATACACAGTACACACACACATAGTATGTAAACAAAGACTTTTATTTTGGATGCGATTAATCGTTTGACCACCATAAGCAATATAAATTTATAAATTGTGTTGTGTTTGAAGCTGTTGCACATGCTCTAACACACTTAGCAAAAAGCCAAAAATACATTTGTTTTTGTTTTAAATTATGTAATATTAAATAGTTTTTAAACAAGTTAATGTTAATATCAAATTTAAATTGTTATTGATATTTAAATAAAGTATTAATTAAAAAAATGTATTTATGTGAACGTGCACACATGCATTAACGTGTTTCAATGTTCTTGTGCATGTAGACTCTGAGAAAACCCCTGAGCAGCGAGAACATGAGAATCGGGTCCTGCAGGAGATGCTGGATGTGGTGGACATGAGGGATTCACTGGTGGCCTTCCTGGAGGAGAAGAGGTTGAAGGAAGCCAATGATGAACTGCTGAGGAACTCCGTACTGGAGGCCAAGAAACATTCAACCGCAGCATCCCAGGTGCTCTGGGACTAAGACACCACAAACACACACTTTTTGAGTGCCACAACACACCATAAAGTTCATCATTTACTCATCCTCATGCCGTTATAAGCCTTCTATCACATGTGTTATCTTTTGTGGAAAACAAAAGGAAAAAGTTGCATGATGTTCTCTTTTTCATTCAATGAAAGTAATGATAAAATCATCATAAAAGTAGATACAATTCCTTGAAGCCACATGATTGATATGAAGTTTATTAGGTTTTCATATAAAGTTTTAAAAGTCGTTTTTCGGACTCAAATCACAGCTTTGTTTAGTTTCAGTGATGCCAAATATTAACCGTTCTCATCTGCCTCATAACCAGTTTTGCAGTGCTTAAAAATTTCAGTGAACCATGACTTGCATTTTATAGCATAGAAAGCAGAAAGAAAGTCATACAGATTTGCATTGCCAAGAGGGTGAATATTTATTTCAGTCACACAATATAAACAAACCCTATGACTTGTGGGCACAAATGCATACATTGCACAACTTTGTGCAGAGACTGCTCTTAAAAACCAAAGAGTTCAACACATCTGCGCGCACAGGTTTATGACACTCGAGATTTGGGAACTAGTGCCAGCCGCTACGGTCTCACTCCAACATAAATGTGCTTTGAGATGGATACAGAAACTCTGGAGACTGTAGAAAATGTTGTGGAACTGCACATCCGTCGCAGCCTTCACTGCCCAGACACAACCTTTTCACAAGACTCTCACGCTCAAACACACAGACTTTACTGGGGCAGATGTTTGCGTACACGTGTGCCATCGAGTCTATCAAGGTCATGTATGTTCTAAATATCAAAATTATTAAAGCTTATTTCTACCACAGAATTTAAAAACTGAAAAGGTAATTGTGAGTTTTTATCTCAAAATTCGGACTTTTGCAAGTGCACAATTGCAAAGATGTAGTTAGTTAGCTGTAAGAAAAAACCATTATAACAGAAAACTGAATTGTGTGATGTAAAGTCAAAATTCGGAGAGAGAAAAAGTCAACCTCGTTTTCACCATGGAATAAAAAAAAAAGTAAATGTGACATTTTTATCTCACAATTCTGACTTTTTTCTTGCAAAATGTAAACTCCCAATTAAACTTGTGAAATGTAGTCAGGAATCTACGGAAAAAGTCTGAATTATTGGATAAAAAGTCACAATCTTTTTTTTTTTTTTTTATTATTACTTGGCAGAAACAAAAACAAAAATTAATTGCTACTTTTTATCTCAGAGTTCTAACTTTTTTTTTTCTTTCTTTTTGCAAAATGTAAACTCAGAATTGCAAGTTGCAAAACATAAACTTGTAATTGTAAGAAAAAGCGTTAGAATTGTGAGAAAGTCGCGATTAGCTTTATTTTTTATTCCGTGGCAGAAATAAGCTTCCATACACAATGTCCTCATTAAAAGATATTATATAAAAGGTATTTACACACTTATGATGTTGCATAACCTGATGCCAATATCATGTCTTAAACAGCACTTGCATTGTATAATTATGAATATATTACAGCTTTGCAACAAGAGATTCAATATCACAATGAGCTTTTGTGCACTGTATTATTTATTTTTGTCCTTGTAAGTGATTGTATGATTTGTTTAGTATTATTATTATTCATTGTTTAGATTTTTTTCTGCATGATCATGGTTTTCTCTCAGGGGTACATCTGCCTGGACCGGTTTCCATTTATATATTTCTAATTACGTATATTTGTGTATCATTATTTGAAAGTGTTTGTTTATACAGTAACTAATACTCATTCATGAATTCATTTAGGGAGGCACAAAGAAGCAGAAAGTCTGCGTCCCACAGAGAATTATTTCTTGGTATGTTTATGTGTTTGATAAAGTGATGTTCATTTTTTGAGCACTGAGAATAATTAGTGGCATTAATTCTTGTGAGAGAGGAAATTTGTGCTTGTGATTTGGGAACAGTAGTGTAATTTTTGCTTTTTGCGTTTGCTCCCTGATTGTATTTCTTTTCTTTAAATATGTTTACACACGCATGCACGTCACACAGACACCAGTGGTTTCTTTTCTATGGGGACAGTAATTATTGAATATGCTAATAAAATATCTAGCACTTTATGTTTTGCTTCTTGGTTGGGTTTCAGCGCTGTGGAAACGGCCTTGATTTCTTGGTTTATACCAAAAACAGATTTTGAGCATTGACTGCTTTTATTCAACCGAGAATGTGAAACAGTACGTACTTACTCTTGTAATATTATGTTTCATGCAGAAGTACGATACATTGTTTTCACATGACTTGACTTGTATGTATAGTACAGTGTGCATGCTATACTGCAGAAATAGTAAGGGTTGGATGTTAGTATGCTATTCTGCACATACTGTAGCCTTTGTCTGCTAATATATCCTTATAAAATCTCTGCTGAAGTGGATGTAACCACATCCTGATCTCATAAAATGCCATTTTCTGCCATTGCCTTTTTTGCTGTAGACTTTCAAGTGTTGTTGTTTTTTTTTTTTTAAAGGGTTAGTTCACACACAAAAAATAATTCTGTCATTAATTACGATTACTCCCCCTTGGGTTTATTTCCCAACCCCTAAGAACTTCGTCTTCATGCTTCGAAAACAAAAATAACTACTTTATTCCACATTTTCATCTCTACGGCATCACTTTGGACGTGCGTTCCCGACAGTACCATGACACGAGCGTGTGGTGGCGCCGGCGCTGACCCAGATCCGTCATGATGACGTCCTTACGCCGGATCTGGGTCAGCGCCGCCACACGCTCGTGTCGGCTCACGCGTTTCTTTGCGCAAAAAAGTATTCTCGTAGCTAGTTGTCGCTCATCTTGGTACTTTTCTGAACCTTGTATGTGGTAGTTACCTTGCTGTCTATGGGAGGGTCAGAGAGCCCTCATATTTTATAAGAAATATCTTAAATTGGGTGTTCCGAAGATGAACGAAGGTCTTACGGGTTTGGAACGACACGAGGGTGAGTAATTAATGACAGATTTTTCATTTTTGGGTGAACTAACCCTTTAAGGTACATCACGCCACTAGAGGGCCTCCTACATCAGTACATCAGGAGCAAGAGGATCCATGAGGACCAGGATGAGGTTTGATTTTGACACTGGTGGGGACATAACCGCAGACCGCTGTTATGGTAGCTAACATAATCATAAGCTTTTTTTGTTGTTAGCATATTCATCAGACAATAATTACACAATTTTGATTATGTAAAACCAACAATATTACAGCAAGAGTTCTAAAGGGGTTTTCTTTGGATTGTTTGATTGCTCAAAAGAGAATATAGCAAGATATAACTTAATTTGTGTTTCCTACTAGCTACATTTCACATACATAAACAAAAAATCTGTCTCTAAACGTCTCTTTTCTTTATTCAGAGTTTATCTAGACAAGTATATGGACACTAGCCAAAGCTCTGTTAATCCTAAAACGTTCAAAACTGTATCTCTATATGTGTCCTCTTAAGCTGTACATTTATTACTTTTCTTTTGACCCAGCAACAGATCACTTATGAAAAAAACTCCCCATGGTAACCACAAATTAACCATGGTTTTGCTGCAATAACCATGGTTACTACACTTTTACTATATTATAACCATGGTTCATTTTCTTAAGTGATTTGTAACTGTGTAGACTTTTTGTTTTTATAACTGTACTGCCTTAATGGTTTGATGATTTGTACTCTTCAATTGGAAAAAATAGAAGAACTATTTTTTTCCGAGGATCCGATCTAAATCTAATGATTCGTGATCCTAGCTCCTGCATCACACAGCAGCAGATCTTGGATCAGTTGACCTCATCTGGTTGATGGTAACTGGTTTCAGAGCAGCACACACTGCAGATTCATCCAAACTGGACAATTTACTTAGGATCCGGCTGAGGGGTCTCTCACATGGGTCATCTAGAGTGAAGTGAGATGAAGTTTGTTCTAAATCAGTAAAGATCGTGAATCTCAGGTCAGATGCACTCTTCTCAGCAGATGCAGAAGCCTGTGATTATCTGGCATCATCCGTCTGTGTGCTGCTCAATCAAGAGCTCTACTGCAGCACAACAGATGCTCATTTGATTTGATGAGTATGTGCCTGCTCCTCAATCATGGCCTTTTTAATCACTGATACACGTTCAATTACATTTGCTGTTCCTTCTCTAGAGAATCTATTTGATTTGAGAAGGACAGAAAGAGAGAGAAAACTGATTATAAAATAGTCTGTTTTGAAGCTTTTGGACACAATCTAATGTTCAACAATAAGGATTTTTTTTGTCCTTCAATCGTTTATATTTATACTTAAAAAATGTTTATAAATGTGTATGTATATACATGTATGCCACAAGACACTGGAGCACGAGGATGACGTTCACAACAAGTAGACCTGACGAAGGAAAAATGCACAGACAAGAACTTATAAACACCTGACAATTACCAAACACAGGTGCACAGAATGACTAATTAACTAAACGAGGACAGGAACATGACCCTGACCAAATAAGGGAACACAGGAACAGAAACCCAAAACATAACAAAACAGATCCATAATCCTGACAATATATTTATTGTAATAATTATTTATAGTTTCTATATTAATTTTTTTTATGATATATACATATATATATATATATATTTAATTGTGTATATTTTATATATAGGCTTTCGTAAATTTAAAATAATCAAGCATTTTTTAATTTTTAATTGAATTATTACACAATACTTTTGTACTT
Source organism: Sinocyclocheilus anophthalmus (assembly GCA_018155175.1). Taxonomy (NCBI): domain Eukaryota; kingdom Metazoa; phylum Chordata; class Actinopteri; order Cypriniformes; family Cyprinidae; genus Sinocyclocheilus; species Sinocyclocheilus anophthalmus. The sequence continues at coordinate 164,267 of JADLZN010000678.1, read as the reverse complement.
TTTAATAATTATTTTAACTTTCTTTTAAAAACTTCAAATAATTTATTAGGTTTTTAGTTTGTTATGGTATTTTTAGCTGGTATTAGTTATGCAACTATAATATATATCTATGAATTCATACAAGTGCTCTTTCTGAAAAACAGTGGCATATGGTGCAAAATTACTGATTTGTTTGCTTTAACGAGTATCGTTCTCGACAGCAGGTTGGCAATCTGTTACCTTGATTACGGACAGATTTAAATGAGTAAAATTCATAACGTCAATATTCAAAACATCACACAAAACCTGTGAGTTGTGAGTGACCTGAAAGTCTCTAACTCATCCTTATAATTGAGCCCAGCAAACTGTCCTTCACTCTGTGGGTGATCCATTCCGCCTGTGTGCATCTGATGGATGGTGTGTTCACTGATTACAGCACTGGAAAGTGAGCAGCCAGTTGTGATTGATAGCCCTTGGTATGTTCTTCAGCGATGTTCTGAGGAAGTGATTTCTGATTTCAAAAAAATGCTGGGTTAAATATATTTACATGGTAAATATAACCCAGCGCTGGGTTAAAAAGGGACAAACCCAGCTATTGTGTTCTTTTGACCCAGCGGTTGGGTTGTTTTGACCCAGCTATTGTGTTCTTTTGACCCAGCGGTTGGGTTGTTTTGACCCAGCTATTGGCTATTGGTTGGTTTGACACCAGCTTTTGGGTTGTTTTTGACCCGCTGTTGGGTTTTTTGTTGACCCAGCTATAGGTTTTTTTGACCCAAGCTATGGCTATTGGGTTTTTTGGACCCAAGGTGGGGCGGAGGGGGCGTTGGGTTGTTGTTTTGACCCAGCGGTTGGGTTTTTTTGACCCAGCTATTGGGTTGTTTTGACCTAGCTGTTGGGTTGTTTTGACCCAGCTCTTGGATTGTTTTGACCCAGCTATTGGCTATTGGGTTGTTTTGACCCAGCGGTTGGGTTTTTTTGACCCAGCGGTTGGGTTGTTTTGAACCCAGCTATTGGTTTGTTTTGACCCAGCTGTTGGGTTGTTTTGACACAGCTGTTGGTTTGTTTTGACCCAGCTGTTGGGTTGTTTTGACCCGCTATTGCTATTGGGTTGTTTTGCCCCAGCGGTTGGGTTGTTTTGACCCATCGGTTGGGTTGTTTTGACCCAGCAGTTGGGTTGTTTTGAACCAGCTGTTGGGTTTTTTTGACCCAGCTGTTGGGTTGTTTTGACCAGCTTATTGGGTATTGGGTTGTTTTGACCCAGCGGTTGGGTTGTTTTGACCCAGCTGTTGGGTTTTTTTGACCCAGCTGTTGGGTTGTTTTGACCCAACGGTTGGGTTCAAAACATCCCAACCGCTGGGTCAAAACAACCCATAGCTGGGTTTGTCCCTTTTTAACCTCTTTTAGAGATATATATAATATATCTAGATATATAGTAGATATAAATAGAATATACAAGTATAATAGAGAGAGAGGTTTGTGTGAGGGTGAGTAAATGATGACAGAGCTTTCATTTTCAAAAAAATTTTGTCCTATTATTGGTTGTTTTATCATCATTGTCATGTGTCTTTTAACTTTCTCTCTTTTCCTCTATTTCCGTCTGACACCCTTCACACCTTCAACTGAACTCCCAATCTGAGTTACATAAGACACACACATCAATCCATCATTGTTCATGACCGTGACATCACTGCCAGATTATCACTGGCTTTAGATGAGATGAGAGCTGCTCTTTACTGTCCAGCAGATGCACAATAGAGGTTTGTCAGAGATAATCAGCTTTGAATGAGTGATTTATAAACTTGCATTAATGATATTGCATTTTTACCATAGAAAAACACTGGAGAATTTATAAACTGTATTACATTTTAAATGGGTGTTTTAGTTTTATTATTAAACACCTTGGAAGTGAGAATGGATAGCATAGGGCAAATTGTGTTTAGTTAGCCTAGACACTATATTCAACATGAATATACATTTCACTACCTTTATTTTATTTTGTTAGGATTTCTATTATAGAGTGTTGCGTCGCAAGGCATTTAAAGGCAAGTCGATTGCATAGATGGACTAGGACAATCAATCAATAAATCAGCTCTATTCTGGCCTATGACAACCCAATGTAGATAAGAATTTAACTGTTTCATATAATTTAATTGGCTCTTCAGATGACTCAACATACCCCTCTCCTGGGGCAGGACCAGCCTGATGTCGTGGTCAGTGTCACTTCCTGCTGAACGTAGTTGAGACACAAGTTCTTCACTGAATGTTCAGGCAAACCTACAATAATTTTTGATATGATACCTGCTAAAATATTCTCCTGTATGTGGGTTTACACTGTGTTTTTCATCAATGTGAAAGGTGAGCTATCTACAACCTAATGTTGTTCTGTTGTTGTTGTTTCTTTGTTTTACAAGCAGAATGTTTTTGTGGTTATGGTTGCTGGTTGGCTGGCATCAGACATTGGTGCTGTCATGCGAATTCTACTCAATGCGTCCAGGAGAAATAAATGTGTCAGTGTTTATGCTGCTGTTCTCTGAAAAATTATTGAAAGTCATGAGAGTAAAATAAGGTAGAGGTACCACACTAGAGTCAGTTTTAAACAGTTAATCCAAAGAACTGTCTGCTTAAAGGGTTAGTTCACCCAAAAATGAAAATTAGGCTGCATTTTACTCACCCCCGAGGCATCCTAAGTGTATATGACTTTCTTCTTTCAGTTGAATCCAGTCGGAGTTATATAAAAAATTGTCTTTGATCTTTCAAGCTGTTTCATGGCACTCAGCGGGTGTTGCATTCCTTCAGTCCAAAAGACGTGAAATAAAAATCGTCTGACCTCATACGTCATGCTCCCGGAACTGCTTCGTTTACAACAGTGAGCGCAAGCTAGATTCAAGTGATTATTACGTTTTGAATATGGATATTTTTCTTACAAAAACGCATCGATTCGCTACAGGAGGCCTTTGTTCACCCCCCGGAGCCGTGTGAGACACTTTATTTTATGGATGGGAGCTTTTTATTTCACGTCTTTTGGACTGAAGCAATGCAACACCCGCTGAGTGTAATGATGGAGCTTGAAAGATCAAAGACTATTTTTAATATAACTCCGACTGGATTCGTCTGAAAGAAGAAAGTCATATACACCTAGGATGCCTCGGGGGTGAGTAAAACACAGCCTAATTTTCATTTTTGGGTGAACTAACCCTTTAAAGCAGCACTATGTAACTTTTGGCGCTCTTGCGGTTAATAAACAGAACTGCACACATCCCGCGGAAGAACATTCTAACCGGAGCTACTTCTCTAAGTTTATGTCTAAGTTTATTATCATTCTAATATGCTGATGGTTTTGTATGTTCAACCGATTTACTGTAGGCCTACACTTGTCATGCATCTTAAATGGTAGGATTGTGTAAGCGTGTTAAAAATATATAAATTAACTTTGCAATTTATTTTTAAAATCTAAAGTTGAAATTAGGTCCTGTGGTATAACTGACCATTTGCTACAGATGCTAGTTATTTAAACCTGAATATTATGTGGTTGATTCTACAGAAGTCCCAAGCCATATTTCAGGTATTGTCTTAGATTCTTGCAGCTGATGTAGATTTTTATTTTTGTAACTCACATTTAATCCATTTTGATTTTGTTTTAGATCTTGTAAATGGTAGGTGGGATGAACTCAAGATTGTGATGAAGGGAAAAGTTGTCACTCTGCAAACAGGAGCTACTGGCCTACAGAGAGATGCTGAAGTAATGTGGCTGTTTGAAAGTGGAGACCAAACAACCCGTATAGCACAGCTGTTTAAAGGAACAGTCTTCACTCATTATGAACCAAGACTCGTCAACAGACTAAAGCTGGACCGAGAAACTGGATCACTGACTATCTGGAACATCAGCACCAGTGAATCTGGACTTTATGAAGTCACCATCAGTGGATTCATGCCAGCGAGGACGTTTAAAGTTGATGTATATGGTAAGATTTCGTTATAGCCAATACAAAAAAAAATCATTGTCTTTTTCATAGCTAATGATCAGTATATAAAGTGTGTGTACGTGTATGTGTGTGTGTGTGTGTGTTTTAAAGAGCCAATTTCTGTACCTGCCATCAGGATTGGCTTGTCGGTGGCTCACCCAAATCAAGAACTCTGCTCTGTGCTCTGCTCTGTAAAAAATGAACAAGATGTTTCCATCTCATGGTATAAAGGGGGTGAAATTGTGAACCAGACCACCAATCCAGATCTCAACATGAACCTGAGTTTACCATTAGAGCTCCATTATACTGATCTAGAGGCCTACAGCTGCACAGCTGCAAATCCAGTGAGCAATAAGACCGTCCATCTTCACATCAAAGAGATCTGCCCACAACACGAAGGTGCACGAACTCAAACAAAATGACAGGAAGTCACTTTCTGCCACAATGACCTCTGTGCAGCTTATGCGTCTCTTAATAGAGACAATGCCAGTTGTTGATTTCATGTCTGTCTTTTTCTCTCTCATCTCTTTCAGATTGTCTGGAGCATTGTGGCGTCACTGAGGTTCTGATTCGATTGGTTCTGTCCGGTCTGGTGGGATTTGGCACTGTTGTCTTTCTGGTTGAGCACATGATGTTGTGCTCCATTCAAGGAAGAGCTCCGTCTGTGTGCTAAAGACACTGCCATGATGAAAGGTTATAGGCAGCACCAAATAAAATGACAAAATCACTACAATAGCAGGCTGAGCCAGAGAGCGTTTAGTTAGTGTGGAAAAAAGACATTCGGAAGTGCAAGCAAAATTGTAAGACTTGATTCCAAAGTTCCCTTTAAGACAGTCATTGCACTGGCGACCATTGCCTCTCAGGTAACCATTCAAGTGCAACTCCTATCTCTTTGAATGGGGAACATCAAATTCTACAAAACTGTTCACTAAGATTGCGATTAAATTTCATATTTGAAATCACCAATGAAATATGACAACAACTGTCTCATAAATGTTGTTTCTTATGCTGAAATAGCAATGATTCTTTTTTTTCTTTTTTTTTGCCCGTTGCACTTTCCAAAATTTCAGCATCATTACTCTAGTCTTCAGTGTCCCATGATCCTTCAGAAATCATTGTAATGCTGATTTGGTGCTGATATCAATATTTAAAATAGCGGAGTAAATTTTTTTCAAGATTCTTCGATGAATAGAAAGATATAAAGGTCAGCATTTATCTGAAATAAAAAGGTTTGTAACATTATACACTATACCATTCAAAAGCTCTTTTTACAATTTATATTATAAAAAAATTACTTTAATTTAGCAAGGATGCTTTAAATAGATCAAAAGTGATGATAAAGACATTTATACTGTTACAAAAGATTTATATTTAAAATAAACGCTGTCCTTTTGAACTTTCTATTCATCAAAAAAACCTAAAAAAATCTACTCCGCTGTTTTCAACATCGTAATAATAAATGTTTTTTGAGCAGCAATTCAGAATATTAGAATGATTTCTGAAAGGATCATGTGACGGAGTAATGGTGCAAAAGCTCTGCTTTGAAATCACAGGAATAAATTAGATTTTAAAATGTAAAACATTGTTTGAAATGGTAAAATATTTCAAAATGTTACTGTTTTTGCTGCATTTTGGATCAATTCAATGCAGGCTTGGTGAGCAGAAGAGAATTCTTAAAAAACATTAAAAATCTTACTATTCAAAAACATTTGACTGGTAGTGTATGTTAGCCTACAGTTTGAAGTTAAAAATATTAATATTAATAAGGAGAGTATGAGATTTATTTGACAGTGATTTCACATTTCTTTTTTGTATGAAGGCTAAATACCAATAACAGGTGAACATTTATTTATTTGCGCCAATTTTTTCCTAAAATATTATATAGTTTAATAGGAGTAGATGTCAGAGTTGGCAAATTAATTTTTGTAAAGTTTGTAGGTACAGACATCTGTTGTGGCCGTTCTTGGCCGTTTTTATGAGGCATTTTTAATAGTGTTCATATCGATATCGGAATTATATAGTATCGACCGAAATTAAGAAATATATTGTGATATAAATTTTGGCAATATCGTCCAGCCCTCGTTGAAGTAGTGACCTCGTGTAGTTAATTTATGTCTACATTTATTTCTTTTTGTTTAGGTGCGCCATGTGATGAATAAAAAGATGTCAGAATCAAATTTTTGTTAGTCACAGAGCTTATCTGCAAATTAATCCAGAAAGCCAATGAGAAAAAATCCAACTGGGTTTTGTCAGAGGAACAGGATGATGTAAACATATGGGTTGCTCAAAAATACATTGTCATGGAGCACTCAGTAATTGGGCAATTACTGAAAATAAACATAATGTTGTGTAATGGTGTGTTTGTTTCTTTTTTAAAAAATTAATGATATTGGTTTTGTTTTCCCATTTAAAATTCAATTATATTTTATATTCTATATGTATTTTTTCATTGTTTTGTGTTGATCTTACATCTCAAACCATATATCCTATATACAAATCATATATAATTTAGGCTAGTGATACTTATATGAGGTTGGCAACTAGTGGTAGTCAGTGGAATAAGTCATTTAAAATGTTCCTCTGTTCTCCATTTATAATATTTCTTGGTTGGTATAATGTTTTCTGTAATTTAAAACTAAATAAGCATTTTTCACCCCCTCTCTGACTTTTTGCTGCTTTTATGACTCCTAAGTAAACACCCACTTTGCCTGTGAAGTTAGAGGCCTTTCTATGATGGTTTCCTGTATAGAAGAGGTATAATATTTAAAAGAAAGAAAATAAATGGTTCTACCTTTCTGCCAACCCACCACTACCCACGTTCATAGAGCTCAGATGTTTCACAGTGCATTTTCTGACTCAGTGTTCAGTGAAAATCAAGTGTTGCTTATAGGAAATTCAGTGGAACAGGAAGTGGTCTAGTGGTCTTGTTAAACCCTAAAAGACAAGCTGAATTCAGAATAACATACTATTTCTGCAAGGTAATGGTAAGGGTATTGTGAATTCAGCCAGAGGCGCCATGTAGTTTCTCAATTATTATTCTGCCATAAGCCACCACAACCTGTTCTCCTGATCTATTAAATTGCTAATCTGATTGGCTGATAACTTTTTTTTTTGTAATAAGTCTGTCTGGAAACAAAGCTGGTTGACAGTGCATACTTTTTTGTGAACGTTTGTGAGGTTGGCAAAAGTGGATGTAACACATAATATCTGTATAAAATCTATAATTTACATTTTGAGTCAACAAACCGTTTAGTCTATAGATTTGCTGACCCACAGGGCCAGCACTCCTTCATCAGTTTTCTGGTGGGCTTCCTTTCACTCTTCCGGAGACATGCGACAGAGGCAGAAAAAAGAGACGAGACTGACGAAAGGGAGAAACCAGAGGGCGTCGTACCAAGATCCGCACAGCGTATAACGTGGCAAAGGATAGAAACATCGTCACACCAGTAGAAGACGAGAACGCCGAGCACCTTCACAGCTCGGGAGAGACCTTCTTCCGGGTTTTCCTGTAAAACACCAATAATGTACATTCTCATTCTGGAATCCACTCTAGAAAAAGAAAACGAAAAAGGACAAACACTGGAGAAAATGACAACTCAAACCTAACAATACGACAAATTCCCCCCACCCCCAACCAAGAGAACTGCGCGACTTAAATGTGCATGATCAGTGACCCCCACATCCAACACGGAAACATGGACAATAAACACACGAACCCCCACCACCCAGAACACCATAACCCTGTGTGGTTGCTGGTGACTTGGGGTTGATATGTTCTCCCTGGCAACAACAAAAGAACCGACACAAACCCCAACAACAAGCAGTAATCAAATCATAATCATATAGATCATATATGCTAATTTTACAAGGTGTACAGTAAATGCCCCAAAGATGCATAGTGAATACTAAAAAGAAACCCATTCAAATGCTAATGCAGTTTTGGTAGACACATTCAAATAGAGAATAGAGAAACTGTAGTACAAATGATCTTCATCCATCCCTTTTTCACAGACTTGGTGAATTTTCTGTCTTCATCTATTCTTATGTCATTATTTTTTATTTCCCCCCAAAAAATATACACGGTAAAAAACAATACGTTCTCAAAACGGCAGCTGTGGTTGCCGGAAAGAATCTAGCCGTCAACACAAACCAAGAGCACCCACGCCTCACAACATTTTAGGTTTTATGTTTTAACTTAAATTTACATTTAAATACCGTAATTTCATTAACTGATGCCATGTTAATACCTATTGAAGTACTGAAATCTGTTTGTACCTTTGTAATACACTGATAACCACCAAAAACAGGTGGTGATGAGAACGTCACATGATCAACCAAAACCCTTCACAAGCAGCTTTTAAATAATAGCATCCGGGTAAGGTCAACGGTGGCTTGTGGGTGCATGGTGCACAGTGTCATTCACACAAACACCAAACAGCATCATGGTAACACACATGAAACTGAAATAAATAATGCAATAAACATTCATTAAAGGGGTCATATGATGCTGCCAAAAAGAACATTATTTTGTGTATTTGGTGTAATGAAATGTGTTTATGCTATTTAAAGGTTCAAAAAACACATTATTTTCCAAAAACTGTACATTATTGTTACTCCTCTATGCCCCGCCTTTTTGAAACGCGTCGATTTTACAAAGCTCATCGGTCTGAAAAAGCGAGGTGTGCTGTGATGGCCAGCTATTCAGTGTGTTGTGATTGGCCGAATACCTTAAGTGTGAGACGGAAATGTTACGCCCCTCACTACGTTGAGCGGTATGGCCGGAAGCGACGAGACAAAACATGAAAAACCCATTAAAAATGAGGCTTTGTTGCATCAAGTGGTGACATACTTAATGATTATAATGATCTTATACTGTCTGTTCCACGTTGCATGCATCGCGCCGGGTAAACATAAACCCCGTCTGAATTTGTGATTTTCGGAGCAATGACAACAACAAGTGCTACTATATGCCCAAATCGCGTTTAAATCATCTAGTGGCAAACCCAAAAACAAAGGGCCTACGTGAGGGGAGCCCGGCTTAGCGTGCGCGGAGGCCGGATCGAGTGAGCGAGGCAGGCTGGACTTGTTTGTCACGGTGAAGTATGTTTTTCCTCAGTGACCAGCACGGATCAGCGCTAGGCATGACGAAGCGGTTATCGTCCTCTTTTGGAAGACCCAAACAAAGTAGTTCGCTTTCACAACAAAACACACAGCGTCTTCAGGACATGGTGGCGGCAACAACAATACTACAGCGAGATAAAAGTTACGCCCTTCTTTCTTTGCGTGAACATTTGGGCGGGCGTTATGCAAATCTTCCCAGATCGTGACGTAGGTATGTGGGGGCGTGTTAGAGCCGTTTTAGGTAGGTGTGGCTGACTCTTAACTTTTATAAAGAATTTCTCTTTGGAATTGAGACTTTAGTCTTGGCAACTTTAAAGATCTTCTTTATGCACAAAGAGCTTATAACACTCCAAAGAAAAAGGAAAAATTTAAATAGCATCAGATGACCCCTTTAAAACATGGTGTAACACCAACCCTAACATACAAAAATCCGATAAGAAAAACTAAGAAGAAACATAATTATTTCAACAACAAAAAACATCAAACTTGAAATGTAACGCAGGGGCCACCCGAGTAGAGAGGGGGAATGTCACTGCCAACAAAAACATATAAACAACGGCCCCCCCAACTGAAGATGATGGCCTCGGCAAAAAAGCCACAGGTGACAAAAACGGTATACTGATGAAAATTTATGTCCAATACATGTAATGTCAAATACAGTTTTTCACCGTATCTAGTAGGGGAATTTACTGTTAACCATTTAAAAGGTTTTTATTGTAGCATTTTTACAGTCTCTTACTGTTAAAATCACAATAATTTTTAACAGTGTATGCACATGTTGTTGACCTACATAAACCATTTCACCATGTACGCTCTCATGTATGCATGGGAGATCATACTTTATCCCAGCGAGACTTTGCCGCAACCAGAGAGAAATGGAATGGGTGGTGTAAATGCCAATACGTAATCAAAATCTCTCCGATTATGCTATGGATGAGATTCCGTCAGTCGCGATATAGGGAATAACGAGGAAGAAACAATGTGCAGTGAAACGGTTAAAAACGATTGCACTTACAAACCAGGGTGTCATAATTAAGATAATACATTTTAACTAAGGATTTAACACCCAACTTTGCAAGTCAAGCAGAAAAACTAGCTGTTTTGTACAGATTAAAACTAGCTAGGAAAGCGGATTGAGGAACGGAAGCCACAGACCCATAAAAATTAACAAACGGCCATGCCTGCTCTTATGGAAGAATAGGTGTTGGATATGAAATGCATCTTTATGTGTTTCTGTCAGGTATAAAGGGGGGCCAAAGACACCTGTGAGGACTCACCCATGATGAGCTTCATGAGACACTTTTGCCGGCAATTCACAATGCAGAGCAAACGTTGCCATTCATGTGCATACCTCTGCTGCTTTAAAGTGCACACAAAATTGTATGCTGTTAAATTGAATGCTATAATAGTTTTCACAATAAATGATAAGATTTTAGATAGAGATTTGAGCACAACTGGCCGGCCTTGTGGGGTGGGATTGGTTGTATTGGGGGGTAAAATTAAGGAGTCTTTGCTCATGCACTGCTTTTACATCTGGATATAAATTAGACTTAGCATTCACATTGCTGTGAAAGTGTTTGCTCTGATACGCAATAACACAGTCTTTACCTGAACGCAGTTGTTAATGAGGTCAAATTAAGAACTGTTCCATTACTGTGATAATACTTACTTTGCATATGTACTGGTCACCGAACAAAACGATGGCCACCAAGATCACACCAACAACAACAGCAACGGCAATAATGCATTGCATGGATGATGTAGGTTGGAGGCCTGTTTCTGAGGGTTTTGAAGTTTGTCGGGTGTTGTGAATTTTGAGATGGACGTTTCTGATATGATGGTATAGTGTAATTCTGTAAGGGTCAGAAGAACAAAAGCATTTTATAAAGCTAGGCTGAACTTCTCTACAGCCCATCTGAACCCCAAAACAAACAAAGTGTCAAATGTTATTTGCAACACCAGAAGAAAGTTTGTAACACATGTAAGACATTGTAACATACTCACTTTTGACAGTAACAGTATAAAATATCTCTTTGTGTCCTCGTATGGTTTTTGAACTGTAGCATCTGTTATAGGTGACATTATGTACAATTAGACGGCCAGTCTCAGTTGAAACTTCGGGTGTTCTCGAGTTGGTGCTGCAGTTATCAGCAGGGCCACAGTATTGACCGATCCTAGTCGAAGTGATTTTAGTCCATTTTTCACAATGCATTTTGTAGAAAATAGTCAATCCAGAAGCTGTGAAGTTTAGGATAGCATTTCCACCCTCAATTACATCCACCACCTCATACTGTATACAGGAACCTGCCAAAAATGAATATTTGAACTGTAAGTAAATGATCAGTTGCTCAATGCGTGAATAACAGATTTACAGTAGCACATTCAGAAGAACTGTGGCAAAGGATTCAATAAGATGGCACAAAAAATGGTGCTGATAAATGTTAGTTTGCCAACAAGGCTGATAATCTATTCACATAATCTCAAAATGGCAAATATCAATTCCAAATAATCTGCCATTGACCAGTTTTTTTTCCAGATATTTGTAATATATTAAGTTACTGTAATAATATTCAATTTTTACGTATAAAATATAACATTAAAATATTCAGAATAGACCTAAAAGTTGCAGTTTTCCCCTTCAATAAGTGGCAGATTATGAAGAAATCTTGTCTTAAAATCTAGTGAGCTTCCTGCCAAAGCAGAATTTCTGCACTAATGCTTCACAGATAAGACAATCCTACAATGCAACAAGCTTGGCCAAAAAAATTATTTGAGCAAACATGAAGTGAGGGAGATAAAGGAATGTTGTTAAATGTGTTATTTCATATAAAAAGTATGTGTGCTAAGTATTAGCATAGCTGCACGTGTGACCGTTAAACATGGACAACATGGACGGTATGTAAGTTAGAACAGCTGCTGGCTGTATGTTAACATTAGAGTCAACTCCTACGCTTCACATGACAAGCGCTATTCACTGGGAGCCTATCACATCAGTCATTTATTTGGCTCTTACAGGATTTAGCTTATGTAGTCAGACCACATGCTTGCTCACTCACTTTTTAAATGAAGCCGGTTTACACAGACAAGATTTAACTTGAAATCGAAACAATTAAAACAATATAAATGATGTCTTACCTAAGGCAAGTATCAGCATGATCACTAAACCGCACAACACAGACATTCTGATTATAGCTTTTCGTCAAATGAGTTATGCTTGGATTCACTTTAGCGCCTAAACTGTTTTTCAGATAAAAAAAAGTCCCGCCAAACTCTCCTTAGAGTTTATGGTGAATGGCACCAATGTTAGGGTTGGCGCCACCTAATGTGTTGGAGTGTGGAGATTTTACCCATTAACACATACTCACTGAACGAATACATAGAAAGAAATATGTAATTTTCACATACATACATTCTCTGGGTAGATTAAAATCTAAGTTTATAACGTATAAAATCCCCATAGTAATGTATATATATATATTACATATATATCTATTATATAATAATATCTATATATAAAGTGGGGAAAAAAAGTATTTAGTCAAGCCACCAATTGTGCAAGTTATCCCACTTAAAAAGATGAGAGAGGACTGTAATTTTAATCATAGGTATACCTCAACTATGAGAGAAAAAATGAGGAAAAAAAATCCAGAAAATACATTGTAGGATTTTTTAAAGAATTTATTGGTAAATTCCTAGGTAAAATAAGTATTTGGTCACCTACAAACAAGCAAGATTTCTGCCTCTCACAGACCTGTAACTTCTTCTTTAAAGGCTCCTCTGTCCTCCACTCGTTACATGTATTAATGGCATCTGTTTGAACTCATATCAGTATAAAAGACACTGCCACAACCTCAAACAGTCACACTCTAAACTCCACCATGGCCAAGACCAAAGTGCTGTCAAAGGACACCAGAAACAAAAGTGTAGACCTGCACCAGGCTGGGAAGAATCTGCAATAGGTAAGCAGCTTGGAGTGAAAAAATCAACTGTGGGAGCAATTATTAGAAAAATGGAAGACATACAAGACCACTGAAAATCTCCCTCGATCTGGGGCTCCACGAAAGATCTCACCCCGTGGGGTCAAAATAATCACAAGAACTGTGAGCAAAAATCCCAGAACACACAGGGGGACCTAGTGAATGACCTGCAGAGAGCTGGGACCAAAGTAACAAGGCTACCATCAGTAACACACTGCGCAGCCAGGGACTCAAATCCTGCAGTGCCAGACGTGTCCCCCTGCTTAAGCCAGTACATGTCCAGGCCCATCTGAAGTTTGCTAGAGAGCATTTGGATGATCCAGAAGAGGATTGGGAGAATGTCATATGGTCAGATGAAACCAAAAATAGAACTTTTTGGTAAAAACTCAACTTGTTGTGGTTGGAGGAGAAAGAATGCTGAGTTGCAACCAAAGAACACCATACCTACTGTGAAACATCATGCTTTGGGGCTGTTTTACTGCAAAGGGACCAGGACGACTGATCAGTGTAAACGAAAGAATGAATGGAGCCATGTACCGTGAGATTTTGAGTGAAAACCTCCTACCATCAGCAAGGGCATTGAAGATGAAAATGTGGCTGGGTCTTTCAGCATGACAATGATCCCAAACACACCGCCCGGGCAACGAAGGAGTGGCTTCGTAAGAAGCATTTCAAGGTCCTGGAGTGGCCTAGCCAGTCTCCAGATCTCAACCCCATAGAAAATCTTGGAGGGAGTTGAAAATCCGTGTTGCACAGCGACAGCCCCAAAACATTACTGCTTCTAGAGGAGATCTGCATGGAGGAATAGGCCAAAATACCAGCAACAGTGTGTGAAAAACCTTGTGAAGACTTACAGAAAACGTTTGACCTCTGTCATTGCCAAACAAAGGGTATATAACAAAGTATTGAAATTAAATTTTGTTATTGACCAAATACATATTTTCCACTATAATTTGCAAATAAATTCTTTAAAAAATCCTACAATGTGATTTTCTGATTTTTTTTCTCATTTTGTCTCTCAAAGTTGAGGTATACCTATGATGAAAATTACAGGCCTCTCTCATCTTTTTAAGTGGGAGAACTTGCACAATTGATGGCTGACTAAATACTTTTTTTCCCCACTGTATATATATATATGATCATTTTTATTTTTATGGTATTTATGTAGCAACCATATACAGTATGTCAACAATATATATATTTGCATATGCTAATAAAACAACACACACGGGTTTATTATGTGCTTTTGTCTATTCTATTCTCACGTCTCTTGTCTATTGCATGTCTATCTTTTATATTCATTGTTTTAATATCAACAAACATTGACAGGTTTTAGGATGTATGTACATACATGACACATAGGGGGGAAAGTATTCAACATGTCAAAATGTTTTCCAGTTTAACAGTTCACATGAAATTTTTGACCAGACACTCAAATCTACACGGATTAAGAAATCATGATATTGCAATCCATAATAAAGGCTATACACCTAGGCAAGGCAGCAGCTGATTTCACAAAGTAGTTCTACTTCCTACCTGCAAATTAGAATCAGCTGGTTAATGCTTGTTAGAAAAAGGCTCACTCACCTCTGAATGCAACAAACATCTGATGGGTTGAGGCAAAGAGCTGTCCCAAGACCTTTGCAACAAGATTGCTGTGTTGTATAACAAAAGCACTGGTTACCAACGGATTTCACAAAACATTCACCTTAATGTTCCTGAAAGCACCATTAGAGCCATTATCCTCAAGTGGAAGGAACATTACTCCACCATCAAGCACAGGAGATCCTCTCAAGATTTCTGATCAGGGAGTCAGAAGAGTTGACCAAGAGCCAAGCACTACTCAGAAAGTGCTCCAGAAAGATTAGAGGCAGCAGATACAGCTGTCAAAGAGAAAACAATAGGCCATGCACTCCACTGCCACAGCCTCCATGCACGCTCACTCCGGAAGGCTCCGTTATTGAAGAAAAGGCATGTTGAAGCTCATTTGAAGTCTGCTACACAACATTTTAAAAAGCCTGTGAAGTACCAGGAGAATGTAGTCTGGTCAGCCAAGACAAAAATCGATCTTTTTGGCAATAATGCCACACACCATGTTTGGAGGAGAAAATTGCTCTGTATTTGACCCTAAAAATACCATACCAACAGTGAAGTTTGGAGGTCGTCTTCCTGGACATTTGTAACGCAACCTTAATGTTTGAAATTATTATTTATTATTTTACTTTTTTCAGTCATTTTAAGTGAAAATTTCCAAAAAACGGGAGGTGCCACCCATAATTTAAAACGCAGTAGGCTCGTTTGAAAAAAGATGGATAGACCAATGATTAAAACAGTGCAGCACATGCACACAAGTGATGACAAAAAGCCAGTGAAGTGTTGCTGCTGTGTTCTAGTGCAAGAAAAGAGCTAGCTAGCCAAGAAGTCACAATAAATTCAGAAGAAATTTAGTGCAGCTGCAGGTTCGCGTATAAATTACGTCATTTGCAAACATTCCAATTTTGTGTCCGCAGCCCAAGAAAGCAATGTACACGAGCAGGGCCATCATCAACGCCATATAAAACTAAATATTGACTGAGAGTAAGTTGAAATGGGCATTATGGGCTCTCTCAAAACACTGTGCTGGAACTTCAAAACCTTTACAAAACAGTGGTTCGGAGCGCATGTCAAACAGACCGAGTCACATGATTTCAACAAACAATCCCAAGGTAAACTCATGAACCAGATTCTAATAAATGTTTTTAACTGATGTGCAAAAATAATAAAACAAATTGTATAGAAAGGTCATATTTAATTATATTTAAATAATTAAGATTTTTTTTAATTTGTAGTTGGTTTGTTAAATGTTTTACTTCACCAAATGTTTTACTTTTGATTTTATCCTGCAGGATACAGTATATTATATATACATGAGAAAATGACTAATGCACAATGTAGTTCTACACTAGCACTGTACTATACTTGTGTACTACTAGGATATTCCATATTTAGCTTCCTCTTCTCCATTACCTAACATTAAATCTAAATGAGGCATCATTATCTTTTGTTCAGAGAGTTTGCAAGTCAATTGTTCTGCTCATCATTACATTAATAACAGGCATTTTGAAGACTGTGAGTGTGAGTCCTGCTGTGTTGCGAGCACTTGTGGCCATTTAGGGGCTGTTTGACTTGGCAGAGTGACTAATGCGCTGGCAGGACAGATTTACAGCAAATACGACTGAACTACTGCCAAAGGAAAACAGGAAGAAATCCAGGAACTAAACGATCCTTCCAAAACAGATTACAAGCTAGTTGCGGTCACATATAAGATTAATGCAGCTGGAAATTGGATAATATCGCCTGATAAGAGCCGAACCATTTAAAGACTGTGACTTGCATAAGTCGCCTCATCTCAGGTCAGTGATGCTATTAGATTATCTTGTTAGGCTGACCACACACTTGATGATTTTAAGGCCGGTTTTAAGGCCTATTTGCACCCCACCCAAACAATCAGGGGGGCGTGGCCTGATTCAAGGCTTCTCGCAAACCATTTTTTTCCCCAAAAATCCTCTATTGTGTGGTGTCATTATGATTATTTAACTTCTCCCAATGGAGACGGAGCATCTCCGAACTCAAATCATAAATATAAAACATATTTGTATATACTGTATATATTAAAGAATACAAGAGGATTCTTGGTGTAGTAGAACAACCATTTTATCAGAAAATGCTAGTAAATTTCACAATTAATTACAAAGCAACTAACATATAGAATTAAACATGATTTTTTTAAGTAGAAAGACTAAAAGTATTATCGTACTAAAATACCCAATGATCTTTGTTCATTTACACCTTTGAAAAATCATTTTTAGTGTAGAACCAACAAGAATCCGAAATGTATTAGAATGTTTTTTTTTTTTTTAATCAAAAAATCATGCAGAGAATGTACAGTATATTGAATATACTAAGTCAATTTAAGTGGGGAAAAAAATTAAGTGAGTGAAAATAGTCAATGGAGCATGCCAAAATACAGTTGTATTCCAGAAATATTCTCTGGAAACAAGTTGTGATATTTTGCACAGTTTTCACGTTTCTCAGGAGAATGTTTCGTTTTATGAAGATGATTAGTTGTTTTACTGGTAAACATGAAAATGATGGATAAGATTTGGGACTGTTGTAGAACAAAGTGATTGTAAACCATCAGTTTAACCAGTTAGAAATGAGCTACAGGAGTGAAATCACTGTTGTGCATGGGCATCATCCTTGGTAGAAGTTGTGCAGGGCAAAGAAATAGAGTTCCCTTTCTATCTGTCACATTCAGCGTTATGTTAAATAACATTAGGGGTCCCCTAAAGTCTTTCGACATAACTTCTCTGTTCCCTCCATCAAGGAACGAAGATTAAAACCGAACCCTAGACGTTTCATGTCTCTCTTATAATTTGATTTCCAATCTGATGAATGTTCAGTGAAGAATTGATATCATCAGAGTCATTAGCACTGATAATTCACAGAAAAAAAAAAAAAATCACGTCTAACCTGATAAGAAGTGTTTCTGTAACAATTTCAAACACGATTCTGGCAGAAAAACATGTCAATATGGTTAGTTAACCAGTGAAATGACTAGATGGTAGTATCTGTATCTGGAGCAAACACTGTCTGTTAATTAACTCTGCACTGGATGTGAGAAATTTGCTGAAAGTGATTCACATCCTCAATGAAACCCTCTTAGGTGGAAACAGGTTCCTCGTCTCCACATTCGTATTCCCATTTACGCAAATCAACCTCCCTGAAATAGAACTATCAAGAGATCTTCATGTCCGGTTATCTGCCATGTTTCCTCTCCCCACCGTGGCAACACTGTACACAGAGTGAGTGTTTTAATGACTCGCCCAGGTTCATCGCTCCTCCCAGGATACATACGACAACATCTTGTGCATAAGTCAGACTTCCACTGGCGTTCCTGAGAGCATTACTTTTGCCACTGGACGAGGTTTTGCCACCAATGCCATCATACTTTATCAAGCAACACAAAGCACTGGTCAGCAAAAAACAGCTTCACAAAGGTAAGCCGAAAGAAACCTCTAACTATTTAATACAGTGTACACTACCAGGCAAACGTTTGGACATTTTGGCCAAATTTGTTTCACAAACATTTTGATATAAAGGTTTTTGGTTAAACACTTGAAATTAGTTTAGTCCAACTACTGAATGAATTTGCTTATATAAAATCTGAATTTGCTTTTTTTTTACAATTAAATTTGAGAAATTGTACATTTTGTCGAATTTTTTAAAAAACTACTATTATTATAAAATGTCAAATAAAGAATTAGTTGAGAATTTTAGTTGATGTTGTCTCAAACGCTGCCAGTAAACCATTACATCTACATTCAAAATATACATATATTATGGGGTATGTTTTTTAATGTCGTAACGTTCAGTAACAGGACGACTAAAATCCCCGCCTGAGATTTGTTCAAGCCTATTAAAGGAGGAAGTGTCATGCTGTGTATTGTGAGATTATCATGACTTGCCCAACAGGTCGCATGCAATAACCTCACCCTTGAGCTCATGGGACGCTGCAAAACAAAACCCCGATGTGGCCCATCACAACTGACTGAGCGTTTTCATTTTAGTAATGACTTTTCGGTGGCTTCAGATTTAGTGTGTGATTCAGAAAGACAGTGTGCATTTGCTAAAGCCTTCAGTAATCCCATAAACTCACTCTAATGACACTGAGACGAGTACATGAACGCTGGCTCATATTCTTCCTGGTAACTGTTGTTGTGCAGAAGTGATCTACATTGTCTTGCTTTATAACTGTTTCATGCTGACTGGCTATTCTTTATGATTCTAGTATGAAAAGTGACATTTTTTGTGACGTTCACATGCATTAGTGCAATGAAGCTGTAGTTGCACTACCATTGCTATCACTCACACATCTGTGTAATGCCTTATGAATGTTTGTCTAAATAGATGTTTTTTCTTGCCAAGCTGAATACCACTTAGCAACCAAAAAGCAGTGCCGTGGCTTTGCAGCGTGGGAGTTATGCACATGCAAACGCACTCACATTTTCAGAAAATACACTAATTAACTTTGGTTTATTTTAATGCAGTTTCCACCATATTTTAATGGTTCACCTAGTGTCAGTTTTAATCTGCTGATAGCCAGTTAACGCATATAGTATTAATTTCTAAAAGCAATTTTGTGTACATGTTACGTGCTGTCATAAAATGTTAAAGCTTTAAATGCTTCAGATATTGGTATGAGAAGACATTGAAAAAATCAGTGGTTAAAGTGTTAGTTCACCCAAAAAATGAAAATTATATCATTAATTACTCACCCTCATGTAGTCAAAAACCTGAATGATTCTTCTGTTCACCTTAAAATAAGATATTCTGAAGAAACAGTTGACGGTAGCCATTGACTTACATAGTAGTTGTTCTATTATGGAAGTCAATGGCTACCGTCAACTGAACCATTTGTAACCATTACGCACGGCAAATTTACATATAGAGATAAGAAATTCCGTGTTCATTTTAAAAGTAACTTGTGGGGGAAAAAACAATAATTAAATGACATTCACCAATTACATCCTGCTTCAAAATTAATTGTTTAATGGTATGTTTTTTTTTTTAATTATGTTTCTTGTTAGTTTTTGTTACTAAGGCTGTATGTTTTGGTTTAAAGGGGTCATATGCTGCGATTTTAAATTTTTCCTTTCTCTTTGGAGTGTAAAGCTCTTGGATTGCATAAAGAAGATCTGTAAAGTTGCAAAAGACTAAAGTCTCAAATCCAGAGATATTCCTTATAAAAGTTAAGACTCGTCCACACCCTCCTAAAACGCCTCGTTCTAACATGCCCCCACATGTCTACTTCACAATGTGGGAAGATTTGCATAACCGCCACCCAAATGTTCACGCAAAGAAAGAATGCGTAACTATGATTCTCGCTGTAGTATTGTTGCCGCCGCTGCCATGTCCTGAAGACACTGTGTGTTTGTTGTGAAAGCGAAACTACTTTGTTTGGTCTTCAAGGAGGGCACGATATCGCTTTGTCATGCCTGGAGCTGATCCGTGCTGGTTACTACTACAACTTTGTGCTGTCGAACACCAGATGCAACGCAAGCGTAAAAAGACAGTATAAATCATTATAATCCCTAATTATGTCCCCACTGGAGCACCGAATGACTGTTTGTAATGGGTTTTAATGGTTTTGTCTCGTCGCTCCGGCCAGACAAGGCATCACAATATGGTAAGGGACATAACATTTCCATAACACGTTTGAGGTATTCGGCCAATCAAAACGCACCGGATAGCTGTCCAATCAGAGCACACCTCACTTTTCAGAACAATGAGCTTTATAAAAATCAATGCGTTTCAAAAAGGCGGGGCATAGAGGAGAAACAATAATGTACAGTATGTGGAAAATAATGTGTTTTTTAATTTTATCTTAAACCGCATACACATTTCATTACACCAAATACACAAAATACTGTTCTTTTTAGCAACATCATATGACCCCTTTAATGTTACATCTTAAGGGTTAAAGTATTGTTTATTGGTTTATTTAAGTAGTCAAGTTTGTTACGATGACCATGTTTAGGCCTATTTTTTATGCCTTTAAGTATTTACTTCAGTGGTTATGGAATTGGTGTGTTGATAGATATTGTGTCTCATGTATAACTGTTATTACAGTGGTTATCGTTATATTCTAGAAGTCGAGTACAAAATAGATTTTATTAGGATGGCATATTGTCAGTAGTTAATTAAATATAGCCTACAGTTTTTACCGTTCAGTCTAGTTAAACCAAAAATGTTGCGACCGAGTTTTTTATGGCAAAGTGCTGGGAAGCACAGCTTTTATACAGTAAATTTGACGGGCTTATTTTGTCCATTGTAAGATAACATCACATGTAGACAGTCCTTGAGAATCTGGCCGCTCCTCCTTCATTCGGCTCATGTAATCTCCAACCTGTTGGTTATTTGTGCGCCGCTCGACGGGCTTCATCTGTCCAGACTGCAGCGGGCTTTTGGCAGGAGAGTCAGAGCGGGGCATCTTTTGCGCACTTGCCTCTAGGTAAGTCAAAGGACGGGACGCTGACCCGAGTAAAGCCGATTCCTGTCCCAGACTGCTGCTGCTAGAAAACAGGTCAGACTTTAAATTACTACGTTCATGTTAACGTGCAATTATTGTAATCAATTATATTTGCATGCAATACATGGGCATTGTAATTTAAAGTGTAATTTTTTTCATCAGACTGTTTATCTGACAGTTTTGTTTGAGTGCACGCAACAATTGATGAAGAAATCAACTTCTCTTGGATTGATGACTGTGAGTGATTTGCAGGGTAAATGCACACTGCATATGACAGATTTTTGCGAACCGATAACACTGCATTAATTGCACGGGAATGTGCATCATTGCATTTCGGACGCGTTGCAAATGTCTGTTTCGTTGAGACCTGCGCAGCATCCTCTCTCCTCGCATGTCATTCTTTGTTACTGCTGTCCTTGCTTGAGCCTTGGTTGTTTCTTCGACACGCGCAAAGGATCGTGATGGAGTTGTACCGACCCGAGGTACGGTCCAAAACACCCAACCTTGGGTAGGAAAGTACTCCAACCCTGCCTGATCGTCTGCCCGATTGTGACAGCTGATGTAGCCTCCTGCCTCACATGCAAATTGAGGTGCGCCGCTGGTATTGTGCAAGAACAGAATTAAGAGCGTCGTTAGGTCCTTGATGGTGTATGGGACATGCTCGCGCCTTCCCTGTACAAACATATTGTGATTTAACAGGTAAAAGAGAGTAAAAATATACAAGTAACAACCTGTGTAATTGGTTATCAGTGACAACTTTCCATTACTATAAGGTGAAAACTGTAGAATTACGAATTAAGGTAATGTACAGTAAAATACTGTTAATAAATACGGTTTTGGCAAGTGACAACCGAAAAGTCATTGTATCATTTACTGTGAAAAACTGTAAATTGAACTCCCTGAATTCCCTGCATGACACTTCATATTTTGTTTTTTCGTTGAAATAACTGTTTCTTAGTTTTTTCTTATCAGTTGTGTTTATTAGTGTTGTATCTTACATCTAATGTTGTTAAATAAATGTTTATTGCATTATTTCAGTTTCATTTGTGTTACCATGATTGTGTTTAGTGTTTTTGTGAATGACACTGTGCACCTTCTATGTTTGTATATTAGTATTTTCCTTCTCAGCCTATGGAAAAGCTGCTTGTGATGGTTCATCGTGTGACTTTCTCATCACCACCTGGTTGTGGTGGTTATCAGCATTTCAATGGTTTAAAACAGATATTAGTACTTCATTATGCTGGTTTATTAACATTACATCAGATAATGAAATATGTTTTTTTTAATTGTGAATTTAAGTTAATTCTGTAAAACCTAAAATGTTTCTACCATATTTTTAATGGTGAAGTTCTGGCAACCACAGCTGCCGGTATTTTACCGTAAATGTCACAGATTTTTTTTACAGTGCGGGACATGCGCTGCATGCATGCATTAATGAGCCGTGATGAGCTGCATGTTTATGTTGCTCAGCAGGCAAATATGAGAGGTTAGTCCACACAGACGCACTGTACAATAAAAGGGTTGCATTGTAAAGACAAAGCCAGGCAAGTTCAGAATGATGTTCTTATGTGAGCAAGTGTAAAACAACAACTTTGCATTGATTATTTTGCAATGTTTTCCATTGCAATATGCTTTTTAATATAATAATTTAAAACAGAGAGAAACAAAGGGAAAGATGAGCAAACTGTTTATGTCCAATGATTACTGTTATCTAACCACATATGGTGAAAATTGTGGGTTTATCAAGGCAGTGTTAGAATTTTCTGCAATATTGTAAATATTATATGATTGTTAATTCCAAGTATATATTGTGATGGGAGTTCTCTTTGTTTTGAACTTTTGAAAATCGTTATTTAAAAAAAAATTTTTATTTGAAATAGTTTATTAAAATGCATTTTCATTAAATGCTGTGTATTCTAATTTATAGTAATGAATATTTTATAGATTGGTATTTTTCATATGTATCTTTATTAAAAATAATTTTGCAATTTATAAAATTAATATATTGTAGTTAAAGTATGTTTTATTACATTTTTATGAGAAAAAAGACTATTAAAATTTATAAATTAAAAAAATTTAAAACTTTCAATTTTTAAATTAGGTAGTAATATATTTGTAATTTATAAATTGGAATTTAATTATTTAAATGAATATATATTTTAGATTATTATCTTCAAATTAAAATGTATATTGCGTTTCAATTTTAATCATTAATATTGTAATTTTGTAGAGATTTTTAGGATTTAACAATTGTCAGGCCTCAATTTTAATGTAAGCCATTCATTATTAATTTTAAATTTTTTGAATCAGTCCCTTTTTTTTTTTTAAAATATACATAGCTATGACTGTCTGCACTCTAAAAATGCTGGGTTGTTTCAACCCAATTTGGGTCAAATATGGACTAACCCAAATGTTGGGTTAAATTTTTACATTAAATTTTTAACTCAAAAGTTGGGTTAGTCCATATTTGATCCAAAATTGGGTTGAAACAACCCAGCATTTTAAGAGTGTGTTATGTTGATAATGACTGCATGCAACCATGCAAGGTCACCTGAGTCCTTGTGTTCTTTGAGAGCTGTAGTCCATTTATACCTCTTAATTGGATGTTCCTTTTCTCTTTAGGTTACCTAATTTGTTTATTAAGAAGTCTATTAGTGGTCTACTATAATAGGCTACAAAATACTCCATTTCATAGGGTTTTCTCCACCTTGTGGTACTCTGTGACACTTTTAGTGACAAATTGATGATATTTTTGGCTTTTAAAGTTAATAAAATGCAGCTGACCTTCTGAAGTCAGGTGGTGAATTGTTTTAAGGTCGACTCAGAAGATCAGAGTCTTTAACCTGTTATATAAGTGGAATGAAAGCAAGACTTACCAGAACTTCTCTTAACTTACCAGAACTCAGTACTGCTAATCCCAGAGAAGTCTTTTTTTATGTTGGAAGACAAATCTATTAGACTGTCTTTATATTTGAACACCTTTTTTTGAAGAAACCTCAAAATAAACATGGTGGAAAATAGCCACTCATTCCACATATGCTGGCAATTTCTGCCGTCTTTGTGTGCAGTTGCTGGGTTGTTCCGTTTTCTAGATGTGTTTTGTTGAAGATGATGACTTTATCAAATGCATTCAATCATTTGATGCATCTGGACACCTTTGTGTTGGGTTTGGACATGCAAGACGTGTCGTTTGGACAGAATCCACCTGCCAACTCCATATTCCAGTTCAAATAGAATCAGAGATATTTTCTTTATAAATGTGTCATCAATCAAAAAGGAATCTCATAAGTCACTTAAACGCCAGTATTAAGACGCACATATACGTGTCTGTACACTGACCAGCCAAAACCTGATTAGCGTTTTCTGACGACCGTCTTAGTCGTGTAGGACAGCCAATGAGAAGCTCTGGGATTTTTAAACAGGGCATCGCAGGTCAGTGGCACACTAAAACAGGCTGATAGATGAACAGACATCCAATCAGGAGAGAAGCGTCGACTGTCCTTCAGTAGCTGAGACTTCGTCAGAGAGACTAAGCTGGATTCTGTATTATATCAGGAACCCTAAAGGATGCAAACTAGTTTTGATCTCGAGTTTCATCTTGATTTTTAATT
Source organism: Sinocyclocheilus anophthalmus (assembly GCA_018155175.1). NCBI lineage: Eukaryota > Metazoa > Chordata > Actinopteri > Cypriniformes > Cyprinidae > Sinocyclocheilus > Sinocyclocheilus anophthalmus. The sequence goes on along the minus strand of JADLZN010000678.1, from coordinate 139,546 downwards.
TGAATTGGATAATATATCATATATATAAATAAGGCCTCATGGCTCCTGGAATATTAGGATTGTTTGGCTGCAAGTAAAGGTCTTTTCAAAAGCTTGATTTATTGCTCACTTTGTTCCAGAACAGATCAACATATAAGGGAACGGAAGTCTTTGTTGGGTCACTTTTAACTCTTTTATGTTCTTTTTTTTTTTTTTTTATTTCCTCCGAAATCCCTGTCGAAGCTCAAGCAGAAAGGGGCGGAAAGGAGGGCGACTATGATTGGAAAAAGAGCACGGATAACATCCAGGATGTGTTTGAATTCATGGAGGTGCTCGGATCGTAAGTACACATTTAGTTCTTATTATTATTCATTTGATAAGCTTAAGTTTTTGGAAGTAAATATATCCTTACAGAAATTATGTCACGGGTGCAATTTGATATTGAACAAAGTACAAGTTAAAAAATGCAAAAAAAGACTTTTCGAAGTGGTAAAGAATCAGACTTATGGAGTGTGTTGGAGTTAATTTTCGAGATTCATTTCATTTGAAAGTGATTAATTAAAAATATTTTCTTTGTAATAAAAAAAACGTTCTTTGTAATATTTGTAAAATTTCTAATAAATTAATAGTCATATTTTGTAGAAACAATTTTTAATTAGAATTTGCTAGTAAATTTTACAATTAGAATTACAAAGAAACAGCAAGTAACAGATTGAATTAAACGTGAATTTTTAAAGTGAAAGAGCTGATCATAATATATATTTTTTGTTATAAAACATGACACCGATAAACGGTTTATTTACATCTTTGAAAAACTATTTTTTTATAGTTTAAATATTTTTGACAGGGTTAAATAGATACAAAAAAATTCAGTTAGTTTAAGTATTATAGATAATAAATAAGTATATAAAATAATTTTTAGATAAGCAAAGGTACAAAGGTAAAAAAAAAAATTTTTGCTCCTCAAAACTGTAAATAAAAAAAAATATTTTAAGTGTGTTAGAGACATTTCCAAGAAAGCTGTTTTTGCTCACCCAGCCGGTAAAGGATAGGACCGCGCTTTTACAGGCCTTGTAGGGGTTTATGGTAATTAAAAGTTTAAAGTTTGGCCTTTGGGCGTTAGCGGTTTATTCAGAAAAAGCTCATAAGCATTCAGCTTTAACTGAGTCTTGACGTTTTGAGCCTTGTTTTGTCATTTGCAGCAATTTGATAAAGAAAATAACTTACCGAATTAAATGTGTTTGTGATTTTATTGATATTTATATAAATTTTTATTAAGTTTAATACGCAGAGCCATGTAAACCTTTCGCAGACTGATTCCATTGAAAAGTGTAACACTACTGGTCTGTGATGATGATGATGATGATGATGATATCAAAACATCGACTCAAACAATTGCAATCTGTTTGACCAGCCAATAGGAGGCAGATCCTCTCAGAAAACATTATTTCAGTTCTGTTTGTTGACGCTTCATCACCTTGAATAAAAATGAATTATGATTTAGATTGTGAATAAGCTGTTTAAATGTGTAATCTCAAAGCAATTATCCCATCTGAGCAACATAACAGGTCTCAGACGGTAAAGCAGACACCGGTGATCCGGCCCTGCTGTCCTGAATGGGTTGTGATGTCATTGCGGCTGCAGAAAGCTGACTAGACTATGAGCTCAGCAGACATGAGCAGCTGTACATTTTCTTTGCTGACTGTACAGCGATCCCCAAGCAGAATAATGTTTCGTCAAGGCTGTTGTCCATGAAGACAGACACTATGAGATCAGCACAAGAGTCAGAAACAGTTATTTGGGACCTTATCATGTTTCCATTCATGACTAAATGATCAGCTACAGTGGGATTTGAATGTCTCTGTCTTTGTTTGATTGGCTGATGTTGAGTTTTATTCAGTCTGTGCACTCAGGGAAAAAAAAGGTACAAAAGCTGTGACTGTGGTTGTACCTTTTCAAAATATACACTTTTGTACCTTTTAGGTACTTATATGTACACTTTAGTTGTATGGACCCTTTAGGTCCAAGTTGTACCTTTTGAAAAGATCCCGCCCCAGTGACAGCTTTTGTACCTTTTTTTCTGAGAGTGCAGCATTCAGGTCACCCTGCGTCTGTCATTCTCATTGAATTGGTCTGTAGGTGAATCAAGGGTAAAGCACAGGTTAAGACACTTCCAGACCGGGGTGTGTTAATCGCTTTGGCAGACAAGAACAGGGATCACAGGCGTCAGGGAACGGCTAACGGGATAGAGACAGATTTGCAATAATCTACCGGACATGGCCTGCAATGTGCTGTTTATTGTTTTGATGCTGATTTTTTATTTTATTGTGTGTGTGTGTGTGTGTGTGCAAGTTATTATACTTGATTATTTTCATGATTATTTCCCCAGGTGAATATGGTAAAAATGTAACTAACAAATATGACTATACGCTCTCACTTGATTGATGAAATTAATAATTGCATTTTTGTTTTTTGTTGTTTTTTGGTATTAAGTTTTCTAAAATGTTATGTGTAAACGAGGTATTATCTAATTACATATGTGCTACTTTGCATACATTTCTAGAACAGTAATCTTAACATTGAATATCTGAACATTCCTGTTTCATTTTTTTTACTTAAAAAGAAAAAAATAACCAATTTTCACTCAGAATGAATAATAAATTTCAAAAATATTTTAAAGAAATGGCAAGTAGCATTAACATTAAACATTAAAATTTTGAAGATGAAATACTGAATTTCTTGTAAAACGTACTGCAATAATCTTTGCTTTATTAACCCAACTTCGCCCAATTCTGACAGTGTCGTTACAGAAGGGATTTTTGATATCTCTTTTTCTCACTCCATAAATTAAATAAATCATAAAATACTGTCAATATCCAGAAAAAAAGCATTTTCATCATATTTTAGGAATAAAATGTTGTATAAAATGTCCCTGACAATTTTCAAGCGACAGCTGAAAACTCATCTCTTTAACTTAAACTTTTACTTGACTTCATCTTAAAAAAAAAACTTTTTCTTTCTCTTTATTTATTTCTCCCTTTTTAGCATTGTGACTTATGTGAAACGAATGACTAAAACTTGGGTTACCAGAAATTCCTGTGTCTGGTTTGCCTTTTAGAAGAAATCGCTTGAGTATTACCCAAACTGTAAGTTGTTGGATTAAAATAGCATCTGCAAAATGATAAGTAATGTAAAATCAGTAATAAAAACCTTAAGAGTGGATGAGAGGATCAAACTGTATTATAAAGGTGCATCTCAATATATTAGAATGTCGTGGGAAAGTTCATTTATTTCAGTGATTCAACTTAAATTGTGAAACTCGTGTTTTAAATAAATTAATTGCACACAGACTGAATTAGTTTAAGTTTTTGGTTATTTTAATTGTGATGATTTTGGATCACGTTTAACAAAAACCCACCAATTAACTATCTCAACAAATTAGAATATGGTGACATGCCAATCAGCTAATCAACTCAAAACACCTGCAAAGGTTTCCTGAGCCTTCAAAATGGTCTCTCAGTTTGGTTCACTAGGCTACAAAATCATGAGGAAGACTGCTGATCTGACAGTTGTCCAGAAGACAATCATTGACACCTTCACAAGGAGGGTAAGCCACAAAAATTCATTGCCAAAGAAGCTGGCTGTTCACAGAGTGCTGTATCCAAGCATGTTAACAGAAAGTGAGTGGAAGGAAAAAGTGTGGAAGAAAAAAAAAAAGCACAACCAACCGAGAGAACCGCAACCGATTGTCAAGCAAAATCGATTCAAGAATTTGAGTGAACTTCACAAGGAATGGACTGAGGCCGGGGTCAAGGCATCAAGAGCCACCACACACAGACGTGTCAAGGAATTTGGCTACAGTTGTCGTATACTTCCTCTTGTTAAGCCACTCCTGAACCACAGACAACATCAGAGGCGTTTTAACTGGGCTAAGGAGAAGAAGAACTGGACTGTGCCCAGTGGTCCAAAGTCCTCTTTTAAGATAAAAGTAAATTTTGCATTTCATTAGGAAATCAAGGTCCCATAGTCTGGAGGAAGAGTGGAGAGGCACATAAACCATGTTGCTTGAAGTCCAGTGTAAAGTTTCCAGAGTCTGTGATGATTTGGGGTGCAATGTCATTTGTTGGTGTTGGTCCATTGTGTTTTTTGAGAACCAACATCACTGCACCCGTTTACCGAGAAAGTTTTGGAGCACTTCGTGCTTCCTTCTGTTGACCAGCTTTTTGAAGATGCTGATTTCATTTTCCAGCAGGATTTGGCACCTGCCCACACTGCCAAAAGCACCAAAAGTTGGTTAAATGACCATGGTGTTGGTGTGCTTGACTGGCAAGAAAACTCACCAGACCTGAACCCCACAGAGAATCTATGGGCTATTGTCAAGAGGAAAATGAGAAACAAGAGACCAAAAAATGCAGATGAGCTGAAGGCCACTGTCAAAGAAACCTGGGCTTCCATACCACCTCAGCAGTGCCCCAAACTGATCACCTCCATGCCATGCCAAATTGAGTCAGTAATTAAAGCAAAAGGAGCCCCTACAAGTACCAAGTACATGTACAGTAAATGAACATACTTTCCAGAAGGCCAACAATTCACTAAAAATGTTTTTTTATTGGTCTTATGAAGTATTCTAATTTGTTGAGATAGTGAATTGGTGGGTTTTTGTTAAATGTGAGCAAAAATCATCACAATTAAAAGAACCAAAAAAACTACTTCAGTCTGTGTGCATTGAATTTATTAATACACGAGTTTCACAATTTGAGTGAATTACTGAAATAAATGAACTTTTAAACGACATTCTAATAAGCACTAAGAAGGGGAGAAAAAAACCATAATTTTGGAAAGGCTTTTAAAGATATGTATTGTCATGAAATCACTTGTCCTCAAATATTAGCCTGTGAATTAAAAACAAAAATCTGACTTTACAATTCACACAGGTCCTATAAAGCGAGATAATGATCTAGTTTCAGGTCTAGAGAGCTCTGTCACAACCGGCCCTTGCCTATGGGTGTTCGTGACACCAGTGGGGCATTATGGGCTGTGGGGAGTTGATCACAGTGGTTTCAACTGGCAAAAACAACTTGAATTAAATTCCCAAAATCCCTCAGCAGGCTTCTATTGGATCCATCAGGATGAAGTACGGCATCTAAAATTGGCTTATATTGGTGAGCCACAGATTCTGAGGAAATCATGTTTTTATGTATTTCATTGGCAGGTTTCTGGGCACATTCTGTGCACTGACCTTCAGTTTGAGCTATATTTAGTTTTTATTATTTATTTAGTCATACATTCATTGAAATCCATGGTGGTTACTGAATTCAGGACTTTCTAAAGGATTTTTCACTCATGACTGTGAGTGAAGGAAAACACGCTTTTGCATTCAGTGCAGGAATATGGTGTTGTGGGAATATGTGTTAGATGCTGGTGGTGTCAGGGAGACGGTTGTTTCGTGCCGCTTCATTTGTGCGTGGGAGGCTGAGATTGATTGTCGGAAGCCATGTGTGATGTAGCACTTCTTTTGTAATAGGCGTGATTTCAACCAAGCATTACCAATTCAGTGTTATCTCAATGAATACCTACACTGCAAAAATTGCTTATGTTTTAAGTAGCACGTATTATAGAAATTTTATACAGTTAAAAATAATACATTTAGTGAGGTGTACACTCAAAATACACTGAAGATATATATTTTAATACTTATTTTAAGTAGTAAATGCTATTAAAAAAATGTATACAATTAAAAATAATTTAGTAAGATTTACCCTCTAAATATTAAGAGAATATATCTTTTAAAAAATTAGTGTATTTTAAGTAGTAAATGTTAAAATATTTTATATACTGTATATATTTAGTGAGGTTTACACTCAAATTATACTGTATTATTTTCAAGATATATTCTCTTAATATTTATTTTAAGTAGTAAATGTTCTAAAAAAAATGTCTACATGTCGCTATGTCTACAGGATTTGTGTGTATCATCAAATGTGTTTACCTGATAAAATCAATTGCACTAATAGTAATCGCTTCACACATTATTTCATCTCCTCAGAGCCCTGGCCACTTTCACATGTACCTTTCATGTGCTGGCAACGCTACATGCACTTAAATAGATGGCTTGCATTGCGGCGCTGAGGTCTGGACAAAGGTTTAAAAGGTCACATCTTCACCTTCATTAAAACCTGCTTTGCTCTCAGGGGGAAGAGCCACACCAGCATCACATAAACCAAGATCATGCTCTCTCTCTCTCAGATCCATGGAGAAAAACATTATCCCAGGTAATTGCACATTTGACCTTACCTCATCTTTCTTTCTCTGCTTTCTCCAGGGGAGCGTTCTCAGAGGTCTTCATGGTGAAGGAGAGAAAAACAGGGACGCTTTTTGCTATGAAGTGTATGAAGAAGAAAAACAAAAGGGACGTCAACCTGGAGAATGAAATCGCCGTGTTGAGGAAGTAAGACTGGATGAAACCAACTGTGTGTAAAAAGCTGAGATGTAAAAATCTTACAGGAAGAGAAAATGAGAATTTGCTGAAAATGTCCTCACCCTCAGGCCAACCAAGATGTAGATGAGTTTCTTCATCAGAACAGATTTGGAGAAATTTAGCATTGCATCACTTGCTCACTACTGGATGCTCTGCAGTGAATGGGTGCCGTCAGAATGAGAGTCCAAACAGCTGATAAAAACATCACAGTAATACACACGTAATCCACACCACTCCAGTCCATCAGTTTACATCTTATGAAGTGAAAAACTGCTTGTTTTTAAGAAACAGATCCATCATTAAGATGTTTTTAACTTCAAACCGTCGCTTCTGGCCAAAACACGAGGCCATAATCCATAAAAACACAGTGAAAAAGTTCATCTCCTGTTGTCCTCTCACATCAAAATCCAATCGCATATCGGTTTAGAACTGTTTTGACTTGTAAACCATGCTTGATCTGTGCATATTTCTCTCCTGATTCAGATGAGACGACTTTTTCAATGGACAAAGCGTTATTATGGAATATGAGGAATCATATTTTAGCTCGAGGCAACGGTTTAAAGCTAAAACATCTTAATGATTGATTTGTTTCGTACAAACATGCAGCTTTTCACAGTATGTTAATTGATGGACTGGAGTCGTGTGGATCATAGTTTGAAAGGAAACAGCGGACTGAGAATCAAATCAAATCCAATAAGAACATTGAAAATGCATGTTCAACAACATGTATCCAATGTTAAACCGACATAACCATCTTCTAACTTATGAATCTGTTGTCATATAGGATCCAACATGACAATGTGGTTTGCTTGGAGGATTTCTATGAAAGTCGGACGCATTACTACCTGCTCATGCAGCTGTAAGCACCTTTATTTGTATTAACACCCACTGGAACCCGTTACTTCAAATGTCTTTGTGTCTTAATAGCATGCTGTTACATTGCTCATATCCCGTCAGTGTTTCAGGTGGTGAACTTTTTGACCGGATCCTGGACCGGGGCATGTATTCAGAGGCTGATGCTAGTCTGGTCATCAGACAGGTGCTGGAGGCAGTCGGCTACCTGCACAAAAACGGCATAGTCCACCGCGACCTCAAGGTACAGAGTCGCCACATTCACACGAACGTATGCATATGCAATACTACAGATAAACCACAAAACATGGACTTTCTGCGTCTGTATTCTCTCTACAGCCAGAGAATCTGCTCTACTACAGCCCTGATGAAAACTCTAAGATCATGATCAGTGATTTTGGCCTCTCTAAGATGGAAGATAATGGCATCATGTCCACGGCCTGTGGGACTCCAGGATATGTCGGTAAGAATGATGTCAAACAAACGGGGTTTTAAACAGCCAGTGAATGTCAAAGCACAAGAGATACATCTATAAAACTGAAAGGACACATACGCAGATTCGTTGTCTTTTAAGGCATCATGAAACTACATTCACAAAATTTTAAACTTCAGTAATGTATTGTTTCTCTGAGTGATACACGGTATTCAGTGGAAAATACTGTAGTACTTTGACTGGTTCATGCGCTGTAATAGTGTAATATTATTCTTTCTTTATTTCAGACCCGTAGGTCCATATCACAATAATAAAAGTAAAGAAGAAAACTACATACAAACATACATTTACATACATCAAACACTATTTAAAAAGCATACAAACTTGAATTCCAGTGCTTCCAGTTCACTTAATGTGGGATCATTTAAGACCGTTATATGAATGTATTTCTTGAATCACTTAATCGACACAGGAAATTATACATATAATTCCTTAACACAGCATGCAAAGTAGGAATATCACTAGATACAAACATTTGTGACCCTGGACTACAAAACCAGTCTTAAGTGTCAATTTTTCGAAATTGAGAATTATACATAATCTGAAAGCTGAATAAATAATCTTTTCATTGATGTATGGTTTGTTAGGACAGGACAATATCTGGTTGAGATACAACTGTTTGAAAATCTGGAATCTGAGTGTGCAAAGAAATATAAATATTGAGAAAATCGCCTTTAAAGTTGTTCAAATGAAGTTCTTAGCAATGCATATTACTAATCAAAACTGAAGTTTTGATATATTTGCAGTAGGAAATTTACCAAATATCTTCATGGAACATGATCTTTACTTAATATCCTAATGATTTTTGGCATAAAAGAAAAATCTATAATTTTGACCCATACAATGTATTTTTGGCTATTGTTACAAATATACCCCAGTGACTTAAGACTGCTTTTGTGCTCCAGGGTCACATTTGGCTTGCACTTATCCACCTTGGGAGCTTAAGCAGAATTCTTCATGCATTTTAGCTTTATCATAAATGTGCCGTATAAAATGAAGTACAGAAAGCTCTAAAAAGTGCTATTTTAACATCATCTGTGCACATGTAAAATTTACGAGAATATGAAAAAAATATGTTTAGGATTCTTACAACTAACATTATCACACATGATAGCCTCAGTTGATACACCTATATTGCTTAAACTCTTCTCTGTTGATGCCCAGTTTAATTTTCCACGATGCTCATAATTATCATAATTGCTCAACTCATGTAAACGTTCAACATTTAACACCATAAAGACAGGTATATTGTCTGTTGTGACCAAGTCATACAATATCTCAAGTTTTTCTAGACGATCTTCAGCTGTGCATATGCAGTGATCCAGCCAAGATGTTGCATTCCATGCTTCACTGATATATGTATAACGATCTATTGGTAACAATTTTTGCCTAGATAAAACCAACTTGCTATCTTGGCAAAACCTAATTAGATGTTGACCTAACAAAGGGTTCTCATCTCAACGCCGACCTCATACGTCATCTGCCCGGAGCTGCTTCCGTGTACAAGTGTTGGCGCAAGCTACATTAAAGTGATTATTACGTTTTAAATATGGTTGTTTTTCTTACAAAAACGCATCGATTCGCTACAGGAGGCCTTTGTTCACCCCCCGGAGCCGTGTGAGACACTTTATTTTATGGATGGGCGCTTTTTATTTCACTTCTTTTGGACTGAAGCACTGCAATACCTGCTGAGTGCCGTTAAACAGCTTGAAAGATCAAAGACTATTTTTAATATAGCTCCGACTGGATTCGTCTGAAAGAAGAACGTCATATACACCTAGGAATTGATGGGCTAATTTTCAATTTTTGGGGCGAACTAATCCTTTAAGTGCTTTTCTATGTATGTTTTTTTGTTGTTGTTAGTTTTAATATTTCTATTAGGTTTCATTTATTTTTATTTAAGTTTAAATTTGGTACAATTTGAAATGTTGCCTTTGCAAATAACTGAAATAAAATAAGTTGAAGTTGAAGCTTTTCATCTGATATTTATATTTAATTTAGTTACGCTTTATTTCAATTAACAAAAAATATTTTTAATAGTTTTAGTTGTAGTTAACAACACTGATTTAAAAAAAATATTGCACAATAAATCCAAGGACATTTAAGAGAATAAAAAAGGTCCATTTTAAAACCAAGTTGTTTCTAATAATTAGTATTTCCTCACAGCCCCTGAAGTATTGGCCCAGAAACCCTACAGCAAAGCCGTTGACTGCTGGTCTATTGGAGTCATCACCTACATCCTGTAAGTCCCTTCCCCGTTTTGGTATGTCATTTCTAAGAAACTTTTTTTGTTCTTTTTTTACTATACCTGTATGTGCTCCACAAGTGAGTTGGACTTTAAACAGCACCACTATTTACAGAGAGTGATAAACAGATGCCAAGTTCTTAATTTAGAAACCTAAAGCTGGCTGTTTGTCAAAACTGACAGATTAGCAGCAGTTTGAGTCCGAATGAGTCACTGGTTCACCAAAGACATTTAGCCATGCTTTTTAACACCACAATGTACTCCTGTAGGCCTCTCAGATAGATGGCGCCCCTGCTGGAAGTTTCCATTCATTTATTTTGCTGTATCTTCACAGTCTCTGTGGATATCCTCCTTTCTATGAAGAAACGGAGACTCGTCTCTTTTCTAAAATCATGAAGGCGCAGTATGAGTTCGACTCGCCCTTCTGGGATGATATCTCTGAGTCTGGTTAGCATCCTATACTTCCCTACTGCTAAATCATCTCATATGATTCTGTAAAACACGCCTTTAACCTCATGTATAATCATTATCTCTGTAGCAAAGGACTTCATCCGCAACATGATGCAGAAGAATCCTAAGATGCGTTATGATACAGAACAGGCTCTCGGACACACCTGGTGAGTGACCACACGACTATTTTAAAGACTATGAGCCGTATATGGATGGACTTTGTTTGTTTGTTGATGAATCAGACATTAAGAATACAAAACAAATGAGATATTGTTGGCACAGAAGAGTTATAAAATATACAACTTACAATTATGGATATTTATAGTGCAGTAATTTGCACAGTGTCATTGTGGATTGGTCATAATTTGGTCATTATGCTAATTAAAACTATTAAACAAATTTGGTCAGGAAAACTGAAGCAGGAAGAACTAAAAATACAAATATAGATGAAAAAAACTAAACCTTAAAAGCTTAAAACTATTAAAAACATTTTTTGTTAATTGAAATGAAGCAGAAATAAAATACTATATTAATATGAGATGAAAAATGTAAGTTTAAAAAAACTTAAAATGATTAACAATAATTTTCGGTGATTTGAAATGAAGCAGAAATAAAATAAAATATAAATATTAAAGAACAAAAATAAGCTTAAAAAGCTTAAAATGTGTACAATTTTTTAATGTAATTGAAATGAAGCAAAAAAAAGTCAAATGAAACAAAAATTAGAAAATTAGATGAAAAAAGTAAGCTCAAATTAAAATTATTAAAATTATGTGTTGGTAATTGAAATGACAATTAAAATTAAATAAAAAATGAATGTCAAATTAAAAAAAATATACCCAAAATTAAAAAAGTGCTTGGGAATAAATGAAATAAAATAAGTTGAAGTTGAAGTACTAAAATGACTAAAAATAAAACTGAAATAAAAATAAATTAAACTTAAATAAAAGTTATTCTGAAAAAAGAAACAAATAATAAAACTGACAAAAACGCATTACAAAATTACTAAAACTTAAATTCAAATGAAACAAACAAAAGCTTATTTAAAAAGTTAACTCTATAATAGTATAAAAAATAATACTAACTTATAAATAATACTATATATAATCAATACTAAAAGTACTTTGATGGGGAGACACTGAGTTATGATTGAGATACCAACTTGAGCACAGTTTGAGACAATGTTGAGATGTCTTCTGAAACTTTAGCTGAGACACATATGAGGTTATGAGTCTTTTTTCTCAGACTTAATCAAAAGTCTCCATTTGCTCTTCATTAAATCTCATTGCTGTGCCAGAGAACCCCACAATCCAGAATTGTTCAGATTAAACAACTTATTCCTGTTTTAGAGTCTGGTTAAAACGGGAAACAAAATCCTTCTGTTTTCCACGAGCTCTGGTTTTAAATCCAGCTTTGTGCTGCAGGATTATAGGAAAGACGGCCCGGAGTCAGGACATCTACCACTCCGTCAGTGAGCAGATCCAGAAAAACTTTGCCAAGTCCAAGTGGAAGGTGAGGACATGTTTCATAACTCGGTGTACTCTCGGATTAGAGTTTGTCTCCTGTGGTTTCGTCTCAGTTGGGTTTTTCAGATGACCTCCGGCCTGATTACACAATTCAGCTTTAAATATGAGTGGCTGATCTGGTCACCGGTCTTGCCTTTAATTGCTCCATCTGCGTGAAAATCTGGAACAGACCAGTTTCAGTATGTTTTAGCAATCTGATTTATACTTTGAGACATTTAAAGCTGCAGTGAAGTATTTTCTTGTAATCAAATCACTTGCCTAGAAAAAGGATTTATTTGACATAAATGTGTCCCCTTTTAATGGCCACCATGTTGATTAACTCAAACTCTGATGTTTTTTTCAGAGAATGTTAACTTGTTACATTGCACACCAGTCTGAATCCCACAATGCAATGCAACACACTCAGTTTTACCTTCTATTATTGACAATACATTTTTATTGAATTTTGAACTTTATTGAATTGACAATAAAGTAGACTTTGACTTTTTTGACTATTATACTACCGAAGTGATATACGGTACCAAATCTTAACACATCTGTACACAAAATTAAATGAAGATAACCATTTTTATTTAAAACTGCATGCTGCTTTTTGAATTAAACATGCAACTTGATAAGGTCATCTGACAATAATTTAGCATACTGTTAAAACATTTATCGTTGCATTATGCTTTCTGTTTCACATGCAGTTTTGAAAAAAATAGTTGATTGGCTGTTTTATTATTTTTTTTAAGAAATTTGTATTTTTTTTTTAAATATGAATTAAATTGATCAAAAGTGACATTAAGTCATTTCAAATGTTACAAAATATTTTTTATTTCAAATAGATGTTGTTCTTTTGAACTTTCTATTCATGTAAAATCCTGAAAAAAATTAACATTCAACATTGATAATGAGAAGAAATGATGAAATAATAAGAAATATGGTTTCTTGAGCAGCAAATAAGCATATTAGAATGATTTCTGTGGACACTGACGACTGGAGTAATGATGCTGAAAATTCAGCTTTGCTTCACAGGAATAAATTACATTTTAAAATATATCACAATAGAAAATAGGTATTTTAAATTGTAAAAATATTTCACAATATTACTGTATTTTTGATCAAATAGTTGCATCCTTGGTGAGCAGAAGAGACTAAAACATTAAAATTCTTACTAAACCTACACATTTGAACGGTAGTGTATATTGCACAATTATTATTTATAACTATTTTAATATAGTTTTAATAGCCATTATATTTGGAAAGGATCCATTATTAGCGCACTGCTAAGTGCATACTGTGCAGTATATACTCAGTATGGTGCAATTTAAGTAATGAGCCCAGAAAAAAGAAAGAATTGCTACTTACAGTATAAGCTTAATGCACTGCACTATGGGACACAATATAGTAAGCTCTGTTTATATACTGCACATTATGGCAAAAGTGGGTCTTCTTACAGTAACATTTGCATACATAACCAAACATTTAATTTTTTGTGCACTATTAAAATGCATTGATTGTTTTTAACTTTACTTCATGTTTCAATGTAAACATTTGCTGTTAGCTTGTTTAGTTGTTTTCTGCACTCTACTGACTGTCTGAAATCATGATCTCCTCACTCCAGCAAGCCTTCAACGCTACAGTGGCCATTCACCACATGAAGAAACTGCAGCTGGCCCACTCTGAGGCCTGTGTCCATCTGAAACAGACGTCTGCGCCTGCGCCTGTGCCTGAGATCAAGGTCATCGCAACCTCCACACCTGAATCCGTCCGCAAGAAGCTGTTCACTGAGACCCCCGAACCAAACGGCAACATACCCAGTAATCAGATGAATGTGCCGTCTGGCTCCACCGAGTCAAAGAGTCAGTATCACCCGGTCCGGGTCAGTCACAGCGAGACCACCCATGTTGGGACCCTCACCATTGCAGAGAAGAGCAAACATGTGTATCACTCGGAGCCAGCAGACCTAAATGGGTATGTATTTATGTTTAAATTATAGAAAACATGACCTTGGTTTGATTATTTGAGCTAAAACTGTAACACTCTACATTTGATAACTAAGCTATGAAAATGTGTTCATTCAGAAACCACCATTCTTATAAGGTCACAATTGTGACTGCATTAACATACAACATTCTTCTACATTTACATACCTGCTGGGAAAAAAAATGCTTAAACCAGCCTAAGCTGGTTTGATGGTCTTAGCTGGTTTAAACTGGTCTTCCAGTCTGGCCAAGATGGTGTAAAACTAGCAAACAGACCAGACTGGGACACCAACTAAGAACAGTTTTCAGCAACTTGGTGGTGACATTGTTATTAATTTCACATTCGAGAAGGCTAGCCAATTATGATTGACAAATTAAAGGTACAGTACCAGAAACAAACTGGTCAGAGAGAAGGTGGAAGCTGTAAGACTAAATTATGATGTTTTTGGTTCAAGAAACTAACATTATTAGTGGATATTGTGAGTGTTTTAGTTTACCAGGTTTTAAATAGCACACAGGGTTTAAATAGCACATTACCTTTGAATCTTATTTTCAGTGTTGTTATTTTTAACTGAAACTTTTCAAAATTGTTTTTATTGAAGTAAAGCTGAAATAAAATGAAATGTAAATGTTAGTTGAACTTAAACACATTTCACTTAGTTGCCAACACTTGTCATTTTAATTTAAGTTTTTTAAGGTCAAGTGCTGAAATTGTTAAATTGCTACCCTTTTTACAGTGTTGTTGTTATTAACTAAATCCTTTTTTAATCTGTAATGAATGAAGCCTGAAAAAATAAACTCTAAATCTAGATTCAACTTAAAGGGGTCATATGATGCGATTTTAAATTTTTCCTTTCTCTTTAAAGTGATACAAGCTCTTGGTGCATAAAGAAGATCTGTAAAGTTGCAAAGACTAAAGTCTCATCCAAAGAGATATTCTTTATAAAAGTTTAGAGTCAACCACGCCTACCTAAAACGGCTCGTTCTAACACGCCCCCACATGTCTATGTCACGATGTGGGAAGATTTGCATAACGCTGCCCAAATGTTCACGCAAAGGAAATATGTTTTTTCCGTGTAGTATTGTTGTTGCCGCCGCCATGTTGTGGAGACGCTGTGTGTAGTTGTGAAAGCGAAACTACTTTGTTTGGCCTTCCAAAAGAGGACACAACTAGAAATCAGTGGTTAAGTTGTATTTACAACACTGTTCCAGAACACTTCTACCCAAATATTCAGATGTGTGCAGCACATTTATGGAGGACCGTTTCCTGATCCTAGTAGAGTAGACTATAATGCCGGCTGTTCTGACTCACAGACTGTACGTACGTTTTTTTAATATCATATAACGAATTTGCCACTGACGATTCAAACGCGGGTTTTTAGCAGTGTAGAGTAGCGCTTGTTGTTTGTCATTTCTCCGATCACAAAAACGCAGACATGGTTTTATGTTGAGTTTGGCGCGATGTAAAGCGTTAAAAAGACAGTATACAATCATTATAATATGTAAATTATGTCCCCACTAGAAGATGCAACAAACGCAAGTTATAAGGGGTTAATGTTTTGGTTCATCGATACGCCGGACAGGGCATCCACTATGGTTAAGGGGGTAACATTTCCGTCCACAGCTGAGGTATCGGCCAATCAAATGCACTGGATAGCTGGCCATATCAGAGCACACCTCGCTTTTCAGACGATGAGCTTTTGTAAAAATCTACGCGTTTCAGAAAGGGGGGCATAGAGGAGAAACAATAATATAAATTATGTGGAAAATAATGTGTTTAGGAAGTTTAAACGCCATAAAAACACAGTTTTGTAAGTACACCAAATACACAAAATAATGTTCTTTGTAGCAGCATCATATGACCCCTTTAAATGAACATTAGAAGTGTTGCCTTGGCAACTAACCAAAATAAGCTCAAGTGCTTAAAAACTGAAAGTCCTAAAACTAAAAAATGAATAAAAATGAATTAACACCCCCCCCCCAAAACGAAATATTTGCAAAGAAATATGTTTGCAAAAGCACATAGCAAAATTTCTAAAACTTAACCTAAAAATGAAAATACAAAAAGCTAATTAAAAATCTAAGTAAATAGTACTAAAAGAACACTGCCTATTTTATTTCTCTAATTTTTAAGTAAAACAGGAAAAATGTGGGACAGGATTTGATTTTATCCATTGAAAATGGATTTGCTTTCCGTACATGCTCTGATTAATTACTTTAAATTTTTCAGGTACGCAAAAAGAAGCTCCAATCGTAACGGGCAGAAGCTGCAGACTGGCGTTTGCTCGGTCATGTGATTGGCTGCTTTGGAATTGCATAATTTTTACAAGTAAATATGACTAAAAATATTCATTGCGTATTATAAATGTATATTAACATGAAAATGCTAAATGCCCTTATTCCACATGTTCGCTACAGGTCTGTGACCTTTCACCCAGCCACTGGCTGCTCTCTGTGGGCAGGTCCTGCTGCTCTGTCCCGGTCAAGAGTGTTGGCAAGACAACTGGCTATCGGCCCACGCTGTTCTGAAATACTGAAGTTTAGAGGAGTGCCTCCAAGCCTGCAAACACACACACACACACACACACAGAGCCTATCACACACTCGCAAATAACACAGTATCCCTGTAAAAGCAGAAGCGATTACATGTTAGGTGCTGAACCTCAGACTTTGTATTTTCCCTTGAGGTTTTACATTATCAAGGTCAATTAATCTGTCTGTATTAAAACATATGGAGCAGGGGTCCGTGTTATTGGACACTTGTGTAAGGAGTATTGGGAGTTTTGTACATATAGTCTGTGATGCATGGCTAGTTTGTAATGTGCAATATTGTATACCGCAGTAATTCAATTGGGTAAAACACTTTTGCTTCACTGTAATTATTGATCATAGATTGTATATTGCTGGAATAAGAAATAAGATTCCAGTTGTTGTTGTTTTTGTTTTTTTTTGTGGTAATTTAACTAGAGTTAATGTTTATTTTTCTAATGCAGAAATTATTATTGTATGTTTATCCATTATATATTTTTGCCATAATAAAACCGATAAAAATTATTTAACGCCTTTTCCCACCACCATAGTAAGTCTAGCCCTTGTTTTGTGCATGCAGAACTCTACCTGGCACACATGGACTTTACTGTTAGAAATACTGTTTTGTGATTTATTATCTTGTAAGAGATTATAATTAAGTGTCCTGTAAACTACAGAAAAGGTTTATGTTTTTGTAGGCTGCTACTGTCCATTCTTTGTGCAATATTTTTTTTACCAATAAACCTTCATACATCACTTTGATTTCTCAATGGTTTAATTTTTGTGTTGCATTTTGTAATTTTTTTTTTGGAGGCTTAGGTTTAAAACCTGTTATTTTTAGACTGACATGACTTTGGAAACTATAGTTCTCTCCTTAAATATGAAGAGAGGTCAAACAACAGATTAATGAATTAATCCAAATTTCACAAAAAGCTTATGGACGTGATTATAAATCAGACATTGAAGGGAGTTGCTGTTTGTGTCACTCTTCTGAGGAAGATGCCGTTCACTTGTTTTGGTAATGTGCACACACAAATATATTTTGGTCAGAAATTTTTAATGTTAATCCAATCTCATTTTGTAAGTGACCTTTCTTTCTGTTTTAAAGATGTTTTTTTTTCTTTTCTGGATTTGTTTGACTATTCAAAAGAGAATATGAGTATATACATATACACTTACATATACAATATATACGTATATATGCCTATTGCCTACATATATACATACATAATCAGTGGCGTTCCGTCCATATAAACTGCGAATGCTCCACATACCGTGGGTTAATTAATATAAACATGATTATAAGTTGATCCCTTGTCATTTGAAATGTAACTAAAAGCTTAAAGAGTTAGGAATAAGTAAGTACAATGATTTATTTGCCAAAAGGCAGCAACTTTCTTTAAATCTACCAGTTGCATTGTTTCCGGCAAGCGGATTCTCCGCAGATTTCTCGCCTCTGGTCAGGATTGTAGCACGTTCTCAGTTCTTTTGCTGGCCTGCGGCTGATTTAATGCGCAAGGTATACGCTGTCTGCAAATAATATACATTTGTTATATACTGTATACAGTACATACTATATATATACACAAAGCTCTGTTAATCCTAAAGCAGTCAAAACTGTCTCTATATTCATCCTATGTCCTCTTAAGGTGTAAATTTATTCCTTAAAAAAAATAACCTGCAAACACATTTGTGTGTGTATACTTTCTTTCTTTTTCCTTTGTTTCGCTTTTATAACTGTACTGCCTTAATGGTTTGATGTTTTGTACTGTTTAATACAAAAGAAACCAGAAATGATTCGCGATACGCGCTCCGAAATCCCGATCTGAATCAAAACATTCGCTATAGTTTCGAAAAGCTCCGTTGGATTCACCCATCACTATGTGCTTCTTAACATCATTGCAAGCGATGTCGAAATTCGAAATGAATGGCTCTTTTGGACTGGTTTTTGCTAGTGGATAGCTTGAAATTAATGATCAAAGACACAAGTATTTTAGTTTGAATCAATCGGAGCGGTTCCAGTGTAGGCCTAAATGACTCACTCAATTTAATCAGTTTGTCTGTTCTTCTTCTTTTTACGCCTTCAGGAGTGTTTAATCGACTGTCAGCACTACTACTGGCTTAGTTCGCTAGTTTTAGGACATTCATTGAAATAAGCGAAGAAAGTATGATGTTTACAATTCAAATATCCATATTTCCATTCCGAACTGCTTTCCGCATCCAAACACCCAACACAAATCTAGGAACATCCATGACATAAATATCCATGACATGACATATTGTGATGGTCCCAGTAAACAAATCTAAACACCCAACACAAATCTAGGAACATCTTCAGGTGAGGTAACCGGTTTACTGCTAACTAGTGAAACACAACATTAATATGACGAGCTGCACCTCAAAATCAGTGTTGGGGGTAACTCATTATAAGTATAAGTAACGCGAGTTACGTAATCAGATTACTTTTTTCAAGTAACTAGTAAAGTAACACATTACTTTTTAGTTTACAAGATATCACAACAAATTAGATGGAAAAATTTTAGAACAAACTTAAAATTATTATTCTCCGTTCAGTTCATTTCAACAATCAAATTTAACTGCCATGCCCTTTTCGCAGTAGTGAGGGGGTGTTGATACTATTTCCTACGCAATGACGTTAACCAATCATAGCAGTGGCCGTCTACTGACAAGAAATTAACAATTCAGACAGACGATCAGAATGTGAACATATTAAATAAAAAAATAAAAAAGAATAAATATAAATATCCATGACATGACATATTGTGATGGTCCCAGTAAACTAATTATGACTGACCTCAATACAGCGTCTGACCTGTAGACGTGCAGATCACTCACCTGAGCTCAGATTAGCATCATCACTGTCATCTTACTGCTGAGTGTGTGTGAATGCATGAAGGACAGACGCCTCGTGTTATGATCGGTCTTATTGACATTTACTGCCATCTGTTTACTGATGATGTGGTAAATTTATAAAAAGTAAATAAAATATTTGCCATTTTTTTAAACATTTGACTATTTTGGCATCATTGTGCACATTTGAATGTTGGATTCAACAGCGGTTTTGGGCATAGGCATATTCAAATATTTTATTTGACACTGCTGTTCAAAAGTGTGGGTGTGGGTAGAGGAATTAATGTTTTGAAAAGAGCCTCTAATCAAGGGTGCATTTATTTGATCACAAAATACAGTAAAACAGTAATATGTGAAATATTATTATAAATTTAACTTATAACAGTCTTTTCTTTCTCTTTGGAGTGTTACAAGCGCTTGGGGCATAAAGAAGATCTGTAAATTTGCAAAAACTAAAGTCTCAAATCCAAAGGATATTCTTTATAAAAGTTCAGAGTTAGCCACGCCTACTTAAAACGGCTCGTTCTAAACACGCCCCCACATGTCTACGTCAATGTGTGGGAAGATTTGCATAACACCGCCCAAATGTGCAAGCAAAGAAAGAAGGGTAAATTTGATTTACGCTGTGTAGTATTGGTTGACGCTGCAGTCATGTCGGTGAAAGGGCACTGTAAGTGTGTTTTTTTGACCGGTTGTGAAAGCAAACTACTTTTGTGGTACTTCCAAAAAGAGCGGCGATAGCTAGTTCGCATGCCTGGTGATCCCTGTCGTCGAGAGGAAATACGAATCAAACTTGGCCTGTGGATCGCCGGATCGGATTTCAACCGTGGATCCCATAAGCGGAGTCCCAGCCCGGGGGTAGTCACATGCTGGTTGCAGCATAAGACCGCCGGACGCTCTCGGTGCACTCGCCGGCAGCGCAATTCCAAGCTCGCCAGCCGCCGCTCATCTAGGCGCCGATGTGACACTTCATGGTGAAAGCGAAACTACTTTGTTTGGGTCTTCCAAAAGAGGACACGACTACAAAACAGTGGTATTTACAACACTGTTCTAGAACAGTACAACCCAAATATTCAAATTTGTGCAGCACATTTTATGGAGGACCGATTCCTGATCCTGGTAGAGTAGACTACAATCCTGGCTGTTCTGACTCACAGCCTGTAAGTACAGTTTTTATATTTAAAGAATTTTGCCACTGATGATTCAAACGTGCGTTTTGAGCAATGTAGAGTAGCACTTATTGTTTGTCATTTCATGTTTGAGTGAGCGAACAACGTGTAAAAAGACAGTATTCGTGAGTCATTATAATACATAATTTTGGACCCACTGGAGGCAACAATGCCTCGTTTCGGTATATGATAATGCGTTTTAGTTTTATTTTTGATCATCGGATTCGGCCATGACAGGGATAATACACATGAATGTTGAGGGGCGCTAATTTCTGTCACAACGCTTGAAAGGTAATTCGGCCAATCACACAACGACACTGGATAGCTGGCCAATCAGATCTACACCGCGCTTCAGATACTATGAAAAAAATCGAAACGTTTCAGAGAAAGCGGCGGCCATAGATAGAGGAGTAACAATAATGTACAGTTTTTGGAAAATAATGTGTTTTTTGAACTTAAACCGCATAAACACATTGCATTACACCAATACACAAAATAATGTTCTTTTTAGAAACATCATATACTTTAAAATGTATTTTATTTCTGTGATGCAAAGTTGAATTTCCATCAATTAATCTAGTCTTGAGTGTAACATGACCCTTCGAGAACATCATTTTTCAATATGCTGATTTGGTGGCTCAAGAAACATTTCTATATTATCAATGTTAAAAAATGTTGTGCTGCATAATATTTTGTGGAAAGTAGGTGACACTTTCGTTTCTGATGAAAAAAGTTCAATGATCATAATTTAGGGTAAAATAGAATTTTGAACATATGAATGCATTTACGTGTTCAACGTTTGATCATTTATGCATCTTGGAATAAAGGTAGGTTATCAATTTCTTAAAATAAATAACTAAATAAAACTTTGTGAACCAGACAGAGTCTATATTAGCTCACTTTGTTTTAAAGGTTAGTGCACCAAAAAATGAAAAATGCTGGCGCTACAGGATTGGATGCGGAGGAGACGAATTTTTGAATAAAGTTTTTTTTGTTTTCTTTGCGCACAAAAAGCATGCTCGTAGCTTTGTAAAATTACGGTTGAACTTTGAAGCCCACTGAGTCCATGGATTATTGTACCGTACTTGCTGGTCTCTGGATTTGGGAACATGTCAGTTGTGTTGCTGTCTATGCAAGGTCAGAAAGCTCTCAGTTTTCATCAAATATATCTTAATTTGTGTTCCGAAGATGGAGGTCTTACGGGTTTGGAACGACTTGACGGTGAGTAATTAATGACAGAATTTCATTTTTGGGTGAACTATCCCTGTAAATGGCACTACTAAAAACACTCTCATAAGCCACATGAGAACAGTGTGATCTCAGATGTAGTGTATATTGCTCTGAGTCATGTTATTGTTAATGAGTTTCTTCCTGTGCACAGTGTTAACCATCACGTCTGCTGCTCAGCACGGGCTGCGTGTGTTGAACGTGCTTTCCCAACACTGTCTGTGCATCTAGGGAAGAGAGCATGGCACAAATGAGAGTAAAACAGGTCAAAAGTATCTGATGCAGTCTTGTCCTCAGAGTCACAACCTCTACAGCATGTCTACAGTGAGTCCTGTTACCCAACATACCCCTCACCTCATACGCAAGCAGCCTCGCAGGGACACAGCAGTGATGATTTTGACTCCATTTTAAGGATGTGCTGCAGTTGGGATGTTACTGAAAGTGAAAGGTCAGCATGTTTGCTGTTTACAAACGCAAAATCACCGACTCTGAAATAATATAGCCTGATTCTAAAGAAAAAGCTATTTCAATAACCTAAATGATTCATGCTGGCACATATTGTGTTTAGCATACTAAGTTATAACAAAGAAAGCTCATAATTGCGTAGCCTTAATGTTCATTCTTAATTGTCATAAATTTAAAAATAAAATGATAAGAAAAACATGTAAAATATATTTTTATATTGAAATATAATCAGCAGTGACAATGTGTTTTGATTTAGATTAAAAAATGCATTTTTTTATGTCAAGGACATTTTGTTTAATTCTTGAAACGCACTGTAAGAACATTCTTAAGCAAAAGATTGACACAAATGATTATGTTGGCCTACATTGCGTTGTGCTTTTGAAGTGCCGCTACTTTGCATATAATGCACAGAAGTTTAATTAATAGATACAGAATAAATAAAGCATTATACATGCAGTCCTTAAGTAATTTTAATTGTGATCAAAAGAAAAACATTAAATAAAATATTAAAGATAATAAAATAGTAAGAATAAAGCATATGTTAAAAACAAACTTGATAGTATTATCAAAGAAAAGTGACGTTTTTAAAAATTACAAATAAAAACAATAGTAAATAAATAAAGTATAGCATAAATACAGGAATTATATGTTGCAGTTAATGTTAATTGTTGTGAATAAATATAAAAATTACCAAATAAAGATAAAAAATAGTAAGAATAAAAACATTAAAATATATTTATATACAATTTAATAATTGGAAATGTCTACAATTTAAAAAATTCAGTTAATTGTAATAATAATAAGATTTAAAACATTCTGAGGCAAAAATCCTGACTCACCGGTTTAGAAACTGTTTCTGAAAATAAATAAATACAGCATAATACAGCATTTATAATTTTTTTTTGTGATAAATATAAAAATAAACATAAATTATAAAATATAAGAAATGAAAATAATCAATGAATAAAAGAAAAAGAATAAAAACCATAAAAGACACTTTCACATAATAATATTTACATTTAATATTTTTTTTATAGTTTTAAATAATTCATTGTAAAAAAAACAAAAAACAAAAAACTGCCCTTTTAGACTTGCACTCTATTCATTTGCTGCTTGTTTTCTTTAAAAAAAAAACTAACACTTGCTTTCTAATCTTTTTGTATTTTATCTGTTTTCTTTTCATTTATTATACACTTAACAAAAGCAAAAACGACCTCTAACACTAGCTTGCTCTATTCTCTTTCTATTCTATCTGTTTTCTTTTTATTTATAAAATTTAAAAAACCCTTGCTATGTGGTACTGCATAAGCTAACTGAGTTGTATAGCACGTGCATATTATTGCTCTTTTGTTGGTTTTGATTGCTTCTGTTGTCATCATTTGTAAGTTGCTTTGGATAAAAGTTTCTGCTAAATGACTAAATGTAAATAAAATATAATTATATTTAAATGGATTTTATTACATTTTTAAAAATGCAGCTCTGCTGCAATATTAATATTTAACTTTTTTTATTTGAAGGACATTTTGCTTTCATTCATCAGGTTTGTTAATGTAGGAGCATGAGCAGAGGGCAGTGGAGTAAAGGTCATTACAGCCAATGATGTGGCGGCTCTTATCATAGTCTAATTTCCTGTCTAAAAACAACAAACAGTAGGAACTTACCTTAACGTTATAGTTTTCTGACAGTAAATGACATGCATTTTTATTTCCCTTTACTTACTAAGGTACAACAGTAATGTTATTTTTAATTGCACATTGTACTAAGGAAAAACTGTCTTTTTTGGACATGCACCAATACTATTCTCTTCATTGAAATATCCTGAATAAACATATTTATTTGTGGTATATGAATATAGTAAATGTTCATTATCATGGTATATATCAAAGTAAAGTGCATTTTTGCAGTTGAATGTTTTTTTATTGCTCACATGTCTGTGTTTACATGTCATATCATCTGCCTTCATCTGGACAAATGAGTATTTGTTGTTAAACATCACTCGGTAAAGTGTTTTACCTCTCCTTATCACACCATAAAACTGATCTGTGAACTTTGAGTTTAGTATTAACCATCACAGCTGGGTCATCAAGTCCTCACTGCTTCAGTCTGTTTATACACGATCTTCACGTACAGTGTGTTTTATGGTGATCAAGAGACACATCTCCTCGTTGTCTTTGTGAAACTTGGCAGACAGGTTTCATCATTCGCCAGCAGCCCTGCAGTCATTCACCGCTCACATGAAGCAACTTGGACAAAAGTTGCATCTCCTCTCCAGCCTCATGAATATTCATGTATAGTGGATGTGGATAGAGGACCGGCTGGCCTTAAAAAGACCAGAGCCTTTCTGGAACTAACACCCTGAAACTCGTGAGGATAAAGCCTACAAGGACTCTTCAACGTTACAAGTGAGTACATTTTTCTTTATTTATCGATATATATATTACTATACTAGATTATAATATATATATATATATATTATAATATTATATATATATAGATTATTTCTGCTTTGAAGCTTTGCTAAAATTTGACATTACACTTTAAGAATGTTGAAATTAAACTGTAAAATATATTATAATGTATGTTAATGGTATTATTTCTTATGTTATTTTATTTGTCTTACTCTAAATGGTGAAAAACGGTAAAGAGACATAAGGACATTTTTAATTTACAGAAGAAAGAACATGTTAAAGGCTAATTTTACAATGTTTTGTTAGAAGTGAAAAGCAGAGTCACATTTCAAGTTTGTCGGTGGAAAAATAAAAACAATACATGTGTGTTCAATTAATCAAACTGTGACTCTTTATATTAGTACCAGTGCTATTTTAGTATCATCGAGATACAGTTGTTATTAATATTTTGAATCAGTTTTTGTCATGTTTTATTTTTTATTTTTAAAGTTTTAGTAACTTAAGCTGTGTTTTTAGTAGTTTTGTTGTTGTTTTTATATATGTTTATATTATATGGAGATATGTGCTTATATAAACATTTATTTATATGTCAGTTTTAGTACATCAGGTTAAATTAAAATGAGAAATGGTTTAACATTTTTAACATTTATTTTATTTCAAGAAATATGTTTTTTAAATGGTTTTGATTAAAGTTTCAGTTTTAGTAACTATAAAAACCCTGCTATTTATCTCTGAAAAAATACTCCACGGCAACATGTTCCTGTTCTTATAAATGCACAATGTAAAAAATATTTGAATTAAATATCCCTTGAATGAATTATACCCATTTAATCCCTTGAATTAAATATTTGAATTAAATACGAACAGTATTTCATGTTGTTTTTAAGATTATGCTTCTTACCGGCACTGTTTACTTCAATAATTTAGTTAATTTGATCATATATTCATATCGTGACCTTTGATTTTTTTTTTCTTTCACAGACGTAACTGCAACTAATATGGACGCTATGCATGAGCTCATCCCTTTTGTTAAGGAAATGCTGAGTGCCGGTCCCTCCAAGGGCTCTCTGAAGGTCTATCTAGTGGGCGGCACGTTCGCCGTCCTGGGAATGGTGAGCGGCGTGGTCCAGGTGGCCTGTTCTCTCTTCCCTGACCACGAGGAGCCTGACTTTGAGATGCTGAAGGTGCGGGAGCTCATACCGGTGAAGGAGCAGGTCCAGGAGCCACAAACCAGCATCCCTGAAGATGACGAGATGGATGCGGCGATGGAGGCCAAGGCTAAGGAACTGCCGGTGAACAGACAGAGGCGGATGAGTTTCAGAGCTCACGCTTCATAAGGCTCGTGCCCTGCTGCTGTTAATGCCTACGTGAAGAAAGTTGAGCCAAAATGAAGTTCTGCTTGTGAACTGACCCGTGAGGAACACGTCATGAGGAACCGTACGGACACAGTTATTGTACTGAGAACTGCAGAGCAGCTGGGAGAGGGAAATAATGACTTGAAAGTTTACGACTGTTACGTATGTCTGTTTAGATGGTGTAATGATTTTTTATCAGATGATAACTATTTATAAAGGATGTATAAAAGTCATGTGTAGAGTGTGCTATCTTTTACTGCCATAAAATAAATACATGTTTGCTCAATCTCTGTCACTCAGTTGTAGATGATATTATGACTCCTAATCATATGTCTTATTTTCTCAGTTGTGTTTTTGTGGAATTGATTTTCACATAAAGACAAATCGAATAAATCAAATCTTCTCCGTTTACTTTCTTTCAGAAAAAAGTGAAGTGATGGTGATTAAAATACACTAAAAAAGAAAAACAGTTTCTCGTCCAAGTAGGAAAAGACGGCATTTAAAAAAAACGTTAATAATATTATTAATTATAGCTGGACTACGATTCAGAATTGAACTTATGATTCACATTCGTCAAATAATACATTTGTTTATTCTTTAAATGATCTTTTATATCTGTAAAAAATGATTATATATCTTAATTCAATAGATTGCGATTAAATATATACTCAACACCAACAACAATAATAAATATTTATTTAATCAGTTAAATTCTCATTTTATTTTAAGGTTTTTCTTGCCACCCATAAAATAAGAAAAAATAACAAATATTTCGAAAGCTTGTTACACTGTTTAAAGGTGATCCTATATGCATTAATTTACGTTGAGAAATTTTCTAATTTAAAACTTTTTTTTTTTTACTTTTCGCGGTCGTGTCTTTTATTTTGGAAGCATAACCGGAACCGGAAGTGAGGCTTTGGTTCTTTAGGAAGTAAACAAACCCTAGGCAGCTCAGAGTGAGATTCAGAGTTTCTGTTCGGATTGTCGTTCAGTGTTTCTTACTGTCGTCTGATAATGTGAGTACAGTTGTGTGACACTTTAATCGTCTTTCCTCTTCAACAGACTTCCGTATTCTGTCGTTTAAACGCTGCCAAATCTGACAGATGTTTATTACAGCTAATCAAAAATGAACGAAACAAGCTAATTGTTTTCATTATTGTGATATTTGCCATGACTGTAATTTTTTTTAAAGGGGTCATATGATGCGATTTCAAGTTTTCCTTTCTCTTTGGAGTGTTACAAGCTGATTGTGCATAGATAAGATCCCTGAAGTTGCAAAGACTGAAGTCTCGAAACCAGAGATATTCTTTATCAAAGTTAAGACCCGCACTCCCCCCCTAAACGGCTCGTTCTAACACGCCCCCCTAAAAAGGCTCGTTCTAACACGCCCCCACATGTCTACCTCACTATGTGGATATATTTGCATAATGCCGCCCAAATGTTAATGTAAAGTAAGAAGGCGTGTTTTCAGTAACCGCAGTTAGTGTTGATGCAGCCATGTCAGGGAGACGCTGTGTGTTTCTAGGCGAAAGCAAAAGCACTTTATTTGGCCTTCCGAAAGTAGATGCATTTAGGAATCTTTAAGATTACTTACAACAGAACAGCAATGCATTTTATGGATGACCGTTTCGTGAACCTAGGAGAGGAGGTAATTCTGACTTTGCTATGACAATCTGGTGCTTCTGAATCAGCTACTGTTTTGTTATTTTTTTAAGTATTTGCTATTGACTGTTCAAATGCAGAGTTTTGCGCATTGTGTGTGTGTGTGTCTGTGTGTGAGTGTGAGAGAGAGAGAGAGAGAGAGGAGAGAGAGACAGGGTCACATCACAGTGGAGTCAGCTGTCTTAACCGTGGCTTGTGTACTGCAAACACATACCAGCTTCATCACTGTGTCTGTCACGCGACTCTGTTCCCCTTTCGGGCTCTGTCTTTACATTTATTTTGAAAGATGAAGCTCGCGATTATGGTAAGGGACATTACATTTCTGACGAGTGCTTGCAGTGTTCGGCCAATCACAATGCACTGGGTCAGCTGGCCAATCAGAGAGAGGCGGGGCATAGAGGACCTACAATAATGTACAGTATTTAAAAAATAATGTGTTTTTTGAACATTAAAGCATGTCAACATATTCTGTTACACCAAATACACAAAATAATGATCTTTAAAAAAGCATCATATGACCCCTTTAAAAAAAAAAAAAAAAAAAATTTGGAAGCTGTTTACATCAATTGGATGAGATATTTTTTTAGTGATTTTACAGTATAATATTCACGTATTGATTATGATTTTACAGCCGTAATAACTTTAATACTTGAGGTATTCTAAAATAAACTATGTTTACCATGCTCAATATTTGCTAGGATGAATAACAGTGGATATGCTTACTATTAAGTATTAGTCTGTTTATTATTAGTACGTATTAAAAAAAAATCAAACAACTGCAATGTTAATAATATTGTTATCATTATATTGAAAGTTTTTTTGGTTATAGGCACCGCACAGAAAATTACAGAAATATTTTGCAAGCTGTTTGAATGTGAGCCTATATTCATTTATTATTAAATTATATTTGCAGAAAAAGTAATGCTAACCATATTTACAACAATAGGCCTACATTTTTGTTAGGGTAAAAGCAGTCAATATCATGCTTACTATTAATTACTAGTAATAGTATTAAATCTGTACTAATTCATTATTAGTAAAGATTGCAATTAAATAAATATATGACAAACAAATGCAATATAACAATAATAATAACATTATTATTATATCTAAAGTTATTTTGGGTTTAGGCACCACACACATCTAAAAAAGAAAGCTGACATCAGACATGTCAGACAGATATGTGATTCTGTTTTAATCTATTAAGAATTTACTGCACTTTTTATGTTTGTGTCAATGTTCATTTTAAGCAATTCCCCTTGTCATAACTGATTTTATGATGTTGTGATTCTTTTAGGTTACAGTTTTGTGTGTGACAGATAGACGTATGACACACTGTGTAGTACAGCAGCTCCATCATGTCAAGGAAACAGTCAGGAAAGCCCATAAAGGGAAACAGGAAGTGTGAATTAGAGAGGAAGCGAGACGAGAGAGCAGCCCGCCGGGCTCTGGCCAAAGACAGGAAGAACAGACCTCCAGGAGGAGATGATGGAGAGGAGTTTGTTAGCTTCTCCAACCAGCTTCAGGCTCTGGGGCTCAAACTCCGCGAGGTGCCTGGAGACGGGTATGTGTGGAGGATTCAGATGACTGTCATATACAGACTGAGATCTTTAAGGAGTCAAGCTTCTGCTTCTCACGTTCTCCCGCAGGAACTGTTTGTTC
This sequence comes from Sinocyclocheilus anophthalmus, assembly GCA_018155175.1. Classification (NCBI taxonomy): domain Eukaryota; kingdom Metazoa; phylum Chordata; class Actinopteri; order Cypriniformes; family Cyprinidae; genus Sinocyclocheilus; species Sinocyclocheilus anophthalmus. Next base: position 110,208 of record JADLZN010000678.1, on the reverse strand, counting down.
CGGGCTCTTGGAGATCAGCTGGAGGGACATTCGCGAGGTCACCTGCGTCTGCGGCAGGAGACGGTACAGTACATGATGACACACAGCCAGGACTTCGAGCCCTTCGTTGAAGATGACGTGCCATTCACAGAGCATTGTAAGAGAAGTCTCTAAAGTGTGTTTGTGTGTTGCCATAAATCCAAAAGAAACTGGACTAAAATAAACGGAAACTTCAACTTAAACCAATCAGATTAACCTCACTGTTAATAGTTAATTAGTAGTGTTTGCTTAGTCAAGCATCACTATTAATGTTGCTCATACTTATATTTTGTCATACTTTTGTGCTACTGACATTTGACATGTTTTATTGTTAACTAAAACTATTAAGAAACATTTACATTAAATGAAATAAGATAAAACCCCCCTAAACTTATTTTATTGCAGTTAGTTTCCAAGGCAGCATTTCTCATTTTCCTTGTTTGTTTCAGTTGACATATAAATTAAAATAAAAAATCTATAAACTTAATATACCATCGTTTTTAGATAATAAACTGCCACACATCAGATTACTAAAACTTAAAGATTAACAGAAAAATGGAAAGTATAAAAATACAACTAATCAAAATATGATATAGTACTGTTAATACTGTATTAATGATACTACAATAACACTGGACCTATAAACACCCAGAAAACAAATAAACATTTTAGTTATACACTTTGCATAACAAAAATCTGACTAATCCAAATTGAAAAAAAAAAAAAAAAAAAACAAACTAAAACCTATTTGTATTTCCCAGTTTCCAAGTCAGCATTTTTGTTGAGTTTCATTTCGAAGTTTAGTTGAAACTAACCTAACCTATAGCTGAAATAAAAAAAATAACTACTATAAACACGAATAACCTTAAACTAAGACAAATAACTAAATAGCACACATATTTTTTAAACTATAAAACTACAACAACCACCATTTAAAGAAGATTAAAATAAAATAGTAATATATTATATCAAACAAATTCTTATTTAAAGATACTAAACCAATTTTGAAATTGAAATATGATATCAGTACTTTAATGCTGTATTAATTATACTACACTAACTCAGGAACAGTAAACCACCAAGAAATGTAAAAAGATATATAAAAAAAAACACTGTTAAAATGAAAAAAACATTTAGTTATTATATATGTATGTATATATATATAAAATGAGTGCTGTTATCCAGCTATTCTAGTGTCTTTCTGCAGGAAAGCTCATGTCTTTGAAGAAATCTTTGTCGTTTTTCTTTTTCAGTGTCAAACCTCTCACAGCTGGGCACGTTTGCCGGTAACGACGCCATCGTGGCCTTCGCTCGCAGCCAGCAATTGAAAGTGGTTATTCATCAGCTGAACGCTCCATTGTGGGAGGTGATGGAGCATTTATGTCTTTGATTCATGTCATTCTAATGTGTGTTTCTATTAATGGTTTAATACATGCAGATAAATGGTACAGAGAAGCCTTCAAGCCGTGAGCTACACATCGCATATCGCTATGGAGACCATTATGACAGCGTCCGAAAGACTGGAGACAACTCTGAGAGTCCGGCACATCTGCGTATAGAAGTCTGTCGGCTAAACATCAGTCACATACATGAACCACTTATTAGTTATTTCTGAAGGTAAATGTCTTCTTTTTTCTTTGGATAGAGTCTGAATAATTGCAGACGCTTTGAAGACGGTCAGTCGAGAGGCGCCTCTCCCTCACGCTCTCACTCTGAAGATGAAGAGCTGATCTTGAGCATTCTCTGTGCCCATAGTCAGTCAATATTTAAATCACTGTAAATCAATTATCTTCACTCTCAGTATGCTCTTCTCACCACTGTTTTGTGTCCGCAGGTCAATCAGACAATCTGTGTCAATCAAGGGCCACATCACAGACATGCCACAGTGATTGGCTGGAGTCTGAACTAAACAACCAATCATCACAGAATGATTGTGCTTCAGGGACACATCCTTTATGTCAAGGCATGCAGGCTGAATGTAGTGAAAACACGTCGTCAACAGAGGGCAGCATCTCACATAAACCCAAGGTGACATATTAGTGTTATTTTAGTATCATTGGGAAAATATTAGTATTTTGAATTAGTTTTTTAATTTTTATATTTTCTGTTTTTATTTAAAAATTAATTAAAGTAAAGTTTTAGTAATTTAGTAGTGTTTTTGTCATTTTAATGAGCTTTTATAGATCTCTTTTACAAAAAAAAGAGTCTATCGTTTTTATTACCGTTTATTTCATTTTAGTTATCAAACTAACTGAAATGAAGAAATATTGCTTTTGCCAACTACTGAATAAAGTTAAAAAAATTTATTAATTGAAATAAGTAAATGAAAACTGACAAAAATATATAATAATAAACTAAAATCTAATTTTATTTTAGTACGTTTCCAAGTCAAAATTCATCATTTTTGTTTAGTTTACATTTTAAGTTTAAACATAATTAACAAAATCAAAATGAAAATAACTCAAACTAAAATAACAATAAAAAATCTATTAATTTAGATTTTTAATTTTAAAGTCTCAGTGATTGTTGTTTTTGTCATTTCTATTAGTTTTTTAATCATTTTTTAAAAATGTTTATATAGTTTCTATTGATCTTTATTTCTAAATGAAAAGCTCAGTTAAAGTTTATTTTATTTCAAGAATTGTTTTCAAAATGGTTTTACTTTTATTTAACTACACTAATCCTGATGAAAAGAACAAATATAGGTTTTCTTGTCCCCCCGCCCCCCTTTTTTTAGCTCTCTATAAACAAATGTAAGAGCAACAGCGCCTAGAAAGAATAAATGTCCAGGAGAAGACCTAGACAGAAGGTTTTCAGAGGGGCAGAGGGTCACATGATCAAATCAGAACATAACCTGAGCCGTCACTCTTGGCCAAGCGCTCAGCCCCTGAAGCATCTGAAGCAACTGGGAAACTACTCGCGTGGTCCGTACCCTGTGTATGCCTCTAAAAACTTAATAGTTTAATGTACAGAAACTGTTGTTGTATTATGATGGCTGCGCGTTTCTTTAGCACCCAGGATGACGTCAAGATGGCATCGGGCTATAAGCTGTGCCTTGAGATGCTGCGACTGCTTTTTTGTACGAACATGGTCAAATATTAACCCTCATTAATTTCAGTTGACTCATCTGAGCTTAGCCAAAGAACACTTGGAAAGGGAACCAAAATATTGAGAGGAGAAAGAGTTGAAGATTAATAATGGACCACTGTTTAAGCCTGTCGGTTCTGTTTCTACATTCAGTTTCTGCATTCCGGTGTCAGTGTTTTAATTTAAGCTCGTTTTCACGTTGGGCAACTGCAATATTCTGCATGTAATCTCTATAAATAACCATTTCAAATGGGGTTACATTATAATAATTATTCTCTAAATGGGTCCAATCTCAGGAAATTGGTTCAAGAACAGGTCATTTTTCACTTCAAAATAGAAATTATATTTTGCTTAAAGCAAAAAAAAAAATTACTGTGATGCAAAATTATTAATTTGAGAATGTATGCATTTTTAACAGTAACATAAAAAATGTGTTCTGTGTTTTTGTAATGAGAATCTAATGACAAAAATTGTGGTAATACACCAAAAAAAAAATCTCTAAAAGACATTGCAATAATTTGGGCAGAAATGTATTATTATTTATATGGTCCAGATAACAGGCTTGATTTTTCTTTCTTTTTTTTTTTTTTCTATTTTTGGGGTTGAAATGTACTGAATACATTAAGCGTAGGACTATACATGAATGTGTCATTTTTCCTGGCAAGGGAAAGGTGTTGTTGTGTAAAAAAAATATATACTGATTTATATATCTATTATATATATATAATAGATATATATTATATAATAATATAGTTTAAATGAAATGTTAAATACTATTCTATTTAGCAATTAAATAACATAAAATCTAAGATAAAATAAAAAGCATAAATATTACACATTACTGTACACAGAGTTTTAGAAACAAAAGCAGACATGGATTGAAATAGACCCTTTTTTATTATTTAATAACTAAAAATTATTTGAAAACGGTGACGTGTAAGACGTGCAGCCAAGCTGGGAATGAACAAGCACCTTTTCGTAATGCAGAAAGCCCAACTTGCCATTATGTTGCAACAAACAGACAAAATATCAGATGCTGAATTTTTTGAATAGCTACAAATTCTTTCATAATGACCCTGAAATGGGATGAAAACCATCATTAAAGACTGTATGAATGAAATGATCTATCCCTAAGACCTTGATCCAGCCTGCGAACATATGTTTGCCTGTTAAGACACAACTACAGAGAAAAACATTACTCCTATAAATGATAAATCCAAGCTACAGTATGCATGCACAGGGAAAAGCTTGACCCACTGAAAGAGTCACTTTTCTTCAAACAAACCAGTCATGGCCCTTTTGAAACACAAAACATCTGCGAAGTCTTGGTACTTTAGCCACAGTGATTAAGATCCGTGCCAGTTTTCAGAGTTTCACAGCAGTTATGGTAACGTGTGTCACTCAAGCAGGGTTACAATATATGCATTGACCTTAAAGAAAAACCAGTGATGGAAGCCATTCAGATTCCCCCTAAAACTGTCTCACTGTTCCCATTTCAAAATCTCGAATATACAGTAACCAACTACATCTCTGATAAATATAACTCAAAAAGCATTAGTAGGATATTTACAAACTATTGCTTTGGCGATATAACTCTTAATAAAAACTTACATTTCTAATATGTAAACATTTCGGCAATTTAAAGGAATATCATGGGTTCAATTGGAAGTCTTTGGTAAAAGAAACTGCACATAAATGTTAAAATACACACAGTTTTAAATATAGCCGCATGATAAAATTGCTAATTTTGTCTGTTATAGTCAAAGTAATAATCCGTCTTTCTCTCATGACCATATGAAGTCGGTAAACCCTGTAACTTTCTCTCAAAATGCGTAAAGATACGAACAATAGACTGTTTAATGTCTTGCCCCATAGACTTCTATTATAAGTGCATTACTGTAAATGTATGGCAGCTTGTTTTTTTTATCTCACAATTCAGATTTTTTTCTGAAAACAAATCTGAACTGTGGGATATAAACTTGCAATTGCAAGAAAAAAGCTTTCAATTAACTGTTTTATTTATTATTTTCTTTCTGTGGTGGAAAGAATTATGAGTTTATATCTCCCAATTCTGTTTATATCATGCAATTCTTACTTTTTTCTTCAGAATTGCGAGAAACAAATTTCAAATGGAATATTGCAATTGCAAGGAAAAAGCAACAATTTTTTAAAATTCCATATCGATGTAAACACAGAATTCTGATAAAAAAAAACATTTGTCAGATATAATCTCAGTTGTGAGAAAAAAGAATTGTGAGTTTATATCTCGCAATTCTTCTTTTTCCTCAGAATTGCAAGAAACAAACTCAAGATATAAATTGCGAGATATAAACTCAGAAATGGTCTACGGCTATGCACAGCAAGCCACAGATCTCAGCCGTCAATTGCACTGAACTTGAACCCAAAACTTTCCTTTGAATCTCTGATTCTTCAGAAGGTCACTTTTGAGTTCAGACTCATTTAGCCTCCTATATTAGAAGTGTGGTTTGGGGTTTGCGTGTCAGTGCATGTTGTGTTGGGGTGTTTAAAGATCACCATCTATGGGTGATGAATATTCAAACAGCTACAGTGTCCTGGACTCCCTTGTCTTCCCATCTGTCCATTTGTGGGAAGTTTTTGGTGTTGTTCAACCCTCCATCTTTCGTGTTTGGCAGAGCGGTGCACCACAGTTCCAGGTCAACGCAGCTTTGCGGTAACACAAACAGAAGGTGCTGTTGTTATTACAAATGCAATTCTGTGGTAAAATGACTCACTTCACCTTTTAACCCTAAAAAGCCTACAGTATCATATTTGAAATGCAAAGGTCTCTAAATAATCAACATCAAACTTTGCTAAAAAAAAACCCTGCTGTACACAACCTACTACATGCCTTCAATCATCTAAATGATAGTTTATACTTTTTTATCAAGTAAAAAAGTATCATTGTAAGAAAGTCCCCCTTCAGGTTGTGGTTCACGTTTCTTTTTGCTGTGAATTATTTACTGATTTTTATAAAGTAAACTAGAATAACTTTAATATTGTTAGTAATATTTCAAGATGGGCTGAAGCAACTTGGGTTTGCTTGACCTCCACATTCTCCTATTTGCCTGATAAATAAGATACTCAACAAAAAATACATGCAAACTTTTTTGTATAGGTGTTTTATGGTTTTGTCTACAGTTCAATTAAGTTGTTTTTTTCAGGCTATTATTTATTATGCCAGGCTTTACAGGGTTAAAGGTGCGGTATGTAATATTGATAGCTAGAGGTTGAAATGGGAACTGTAGTCCAAATTCAAAATATTACAAAGAGTCGTTTCTCCCACCCCCCTCTTCCTCAGAATCAACAATCTCACGGGTTGCCAGATTGAGGACTCGCAACAGAAACAATAGCGACAAGCCTTATACTTTAAGTTGATGCGTTTATTTATCCGCGTTTTATTATGCCTTTTCTCAAAGTATGTTTTAAATGGATGCCGAGGCTTTTTAAAGTAAGGTAGAATCTGCAATATTTTACCCAGTTCTTTTGCTGGCTTCCATGGCTGCAATACGCTGTGTTTTCCACCAACTGGCAAACCGGGGTGTCGAAAATACCATTGGTTAAATTGGCAGTGGACGGAATCACACAGACCAAAACAAAAACAGACATTCCGACACGGAACGCACATTTCAAAGTGGAATAACTAGTTGTAGTGTTGTTTTTCAGAGAAGCAATCATATGGTATTTTTATGCTTCAGTACATAAAAAAATGACATACTGCAACTTTAAGATGCTTATTATTTAAAATAACCCATAATCCCCATGTTTCCCTGACAAGCATCTCACCGGAGCCTATTTAAGCAGTGCAGCAGAGTCCCTCCCCACGGGCCGTCCGGTACACCGGAGAGACGCAGACGCGGGCCCTGGAGGGCACATGGTTGAGGGTGGTGGAGAGCCGGTTGGGTGGTAGGTACAGGGTGGAGTGCTGGCTGTGACCTCGCTCCCATGTGACCCAGTAACCACGGAGACCATCATAACTCCCCTTCCAGCGGAGCTGCACTGACTCATTGCCCACTGTGGTCAGCTGCAGATCTGAGAGCGCTGGCAACACTGAGAGAAACAGGGAGAGAGGTCAGGCTTCCCGTTTCTTGCTGGGAATCAGAGGGAGGTGATGTGGGAATGAAATTGGCAGGAACATTAAAATAGGGTGGTCTCATTGGAAAGCATCTCATTCCAAATGCTTCTAATTCTTAGCTAATACCACACGTTATCAATATTTCAATGAAAATGTATTTGCATCATTAATAATTTTTATTACATGACCGTTTGGTGTCAGTCCAATATATGTATATGACACTGAAGACTGGAGTAATGATGCTGAAAATTCAACTTTGCATCACAGATATAAATTACATTTTAAAATATATTACAACAGAAAACAGTTATTTGAAGTTATAATAATATTTCACATTTTTACTGTTTTACTGAATTTTGTGATCAAATAAATGCAGCCTTGTGAGGTAAAAGAGAGAGGGCAGACAGAGACTTCTTTCAAAACCATTGAAAAATATTACAGACCGTCCGTTTATAGCCTAATTCATAAAATGCCTCATAAAATTCATACAATGTTGTGGTTCTTTGACAAGATTATCTATAAAATCTTGGAAGAATTTACTAACCTCTTTTGTTGGTCACAGAACTCCTATTGGTACTTTTGTCGAGGGACACCAGATGATTGCTAACTTTCTCAGGTTGGCCTACAAAAAAACATCAGCAGTCTATAGAAAACAAATGAATTCATCAGAATGACAAATAAGTCCTATAACAATATCTCCATTTTATAATTAAATTGCGAGTCTTTTAAATTCTAATTCTTTCCTGTATTAAATGAAGAATAGGCCATTTGAGTTTTAAGGAAGGCAGAACTAAATTGAACTTAAATTCATATACACCCTCTAAAATAAAGGTGCTTCACGATGCCATAGAAGAACCTTTTTGTCTAAATGGTTCCATAAAGAACCTTTAACATCTGTTTCACAAAAGGTTTTTTGTGGTGAAAAAAGGTTCTTCAGATTGCGAAAAGGTAAGAAAAAGATGGTTCTTTTGACTGAATGGTTCTTTGTGGAGCCAATAATGGTTCTTCTATGGCATCGCTTGACGAACCTTTTGAAGCACCTTTATTTTAAGAGTGCACACCTGCAATCTGTAATTTTACTACAAAAGGAAAGTGCACTGATAATGAGATGCGTAATCTGTTGGTTCTTACCCTCCAGTGTACAGACTTTAACCGTCATGGCTCTCTCTCTGCCGGAGGACTGTCTCGCGCTCACGGTGACCAGGTACTGTGTGTCGGGCTGGAGGCCGGTCAGGACTGTGTTGTTCTGTCTGTTACTGACGCTGATGACCCGCAGTGGGCCTGTAGGAAGCGCTGAATACTCCAGCTGGTAGCCCTGTATGAGGTGAGGCAGCAGTGGACCCCAGCTCACACGCACACTGTTAGTGGTGGACTCTGACACGGTCACTGTCGACAGAGTCTGCACTTCTGGCTGAGGATTCACTAGGGTGAAGACATGAGAGGAGAACATCTCAGTGTTTGAACACGGTTTTAATTTAAATGTACCTAAATAAGTTTATATAATCCACAAGAGTGATAAAGTGGGTGCCTATTGTGTCCCTTAATATTTGTGTAAGTCAACATGAAACTGTTCACATCCAATTTTACTTCTAAAATACAGGGGGTTTGTGGGAGGAGGATAGTATGCACTCATTCTTGTTTCATGTTGATTTTAACAGTAAATATGCAATGGATGCAATTTGAGTTTGTTTTTCAGTATTTCCAGTATTGCACAGTGATTCTTAATTGCCATTATTGTAATAGAGTTTAAAAATAAAAATATATCGAATATTTATATTAAGTTAACATTACATGTGAACATTAAATTATTTTATTATTAATAATGGATAATTAATACATATACTGCTCATAATGAAATGATTTTTTATGACCAGTACTGTTTCAGTATAATTTCTATAATTATTATAATCTTCTTAATGTATCATTATTATCAATTATTTGCCAAAAATAGATTTAAAAAAACTTCTCTTTTGTTTGGGATGAATATGTTGGATATATTATTGAGACGATGTGAATAGTCCAGGCGCCTATTAAGATTATTATATATATACTATCATATATATTTAAAAGACAAAAAGTATGGTCATTAAAAATAATTTTCACTTATGAGCAGTATACTTTCTTAATTTCATTATAATCAATTAATAATATACCTATATATATTTCACCTGGCTGTGTAGTGAAGGTGGCATGAAGAGAGTTCAGGAACTCCAGGTTGGCCTTCGGGGTGAGCGTGACTGTGTACATGGTGTCGGGACGCAGGCCAATCAGCTTAGCTGAGCTGGCATCTCCGGGCCGTGTGATCCTCTGAGAAGGACCCAAATCAGTGCCAGGACTGGTGCCTGCACCTCCTGTCCCTGTGGTCTGCCCTGTTCGGATGGGACCAAACTGGATATCGTAGTAGCCGGTGCCAGCCAACACAGGCCTCCATTCCAGCTGAGCTGTAGTGGTGGTGACCGACTTCACCTGTAGCCTCTCGGCCCGGATAATCTCTGCATTTGATCACGAAGAAAGAGAAATAAGAGATGGCAGACATTAAATGAATCACTCGAGTCACTAAATCCACGCCTAGGGCAATTTCTAAAAGGGCACGACACCACCTGCTCTGAATTATTGTGTGTGATCTATGCGTTTGTTTATGTAAGTGTCTGGAAGTTGCACATATGTAACACTTTATATATATGTGGAAGAATGCCCACTCATAATAGCAACGTCTAGCGCTGTGGGGGACTTCGCCGGGGTTCGAAAAGGCCAAAATAATTTCTGTATAAATAGCCCTCATCTCTTATTACAGTTTCTGCGGGTTCTGTCCATTTCCTCCGGGCCCTTCTTCTCTTGGAGCCGTCTCAAGCTATTTGTGTTGGAGTTGACTGGCATTCGAGATTCTTTCGGCACACTGGGGTGGAGGGACGGAGCTATTCACACCCACATAAGATCACTTTCCCCGTTAAGAAAACGCTCTCATAAGGTTGACTGTTACTCTGGATGAAATATAGAACTAGGATCTATAGAGGTTTGTAAAGTGTCAAGAATTTTGTGCTTTCATTTGATTCAGTTACGGTTAGGATTAAAGCAATAATTCTTATTTGCCATCAGTTACTCATTCCAAACTTGTATTAATTTCTACAAGTATGGTTTTTTATGATTTATGAAATTTGAGAGCTACTGCACAAGGCCAAATTTTCAGTGAATAACTATTTATATTCCAGTCTGTTCCTCACATAAATAGTATGATTTCAGAAGAATTTATATACAGCAGACAAACTGACTACTTTTATGGTGTTTTTCTATAATAAACTTCTAAATCTATGCGCTATTTTATTTCATGTTGACTTTAAAGATGAGCATGTTTTGAGTCCCAACATTTCACCTTTAAGTTTGTTTGAAAGTTTCTGTATATGTACATATATATTGATTTATTAATTTTGTTTCGGTTATTTTTCATTTCTTTTAGTCAATAGAAAGTTTCAGCAATAATTTGTAGTTCTCATTTGATTCTTATTGTTTTAAGAAAATCACTTAAAATGAACCTTGGTAATGTTTACAAAACATTTAAATATTAATATTGAAACATAATAATCATATTTTTTATGTTATTATTTTTATTATTATGAAGTTTTTTTTGTGTTGTTTTGTCTTTTTGGAACCTTGACAGCCCCATTCCAATATTTAACTTTTGTAGAGGGGAAACAATCATCAGGAACTTATAGAGTCTTATACGTAGTAGTAATAATGAATAACATTACATTGTAATCTTACAAAAAATCGAATGAAACCTTTACCCTGAATTAATATTATTAATTAATAAGTCTATCTATTTTTTTTTTATTACCAATCCAGATTTAAGTTTTATTAATATATTTATTTTTGGAGGTTGACAGTCCATGGTCATCAAACATCTACCTTTGTGTTCAACAGAAGAAAAAGCCATACAGGTTTGTAAAGTATTAAGGGTGAGTACATGATAACAGGATGTTTTTGTTGTTTTTTTTTGCCATGAACTAATGCAGTTATTGAGACATTTAATAAACAACCCACCAATAATTGCGTTCCTCAAGTCTTCGCTGATGATGTTGATATCGTCAATGTCCACAAAGAACAGGTGCTCCTCAGCGGGTGGACTTACAGCCTCTCTCAGCACCTGATAGTTCCCGTGACCAGTGGAAACCACCAGGATGGCCACGCCCTCTTCCCGCAGCCTCGCCATTGGTTCCTGCACCTCGCCGGGGTCCACTCCATCCGTGAGCCAAACCAGAACCCTGGGCAGATCTGGTCTGGCACCTCCCGGCACACCCTGTTTCAAAACCTGATTCCTAGCCATCAGTAGAGCGTCCACCGTGTTGGTGTCGCCCTTCAGCTGTTTAGTCCTCCCCAGGGCCGCCTGCAGTCTGTCCTGGGAGCTGTAGGTGTCAAAGCTGAACTCCAGATGGGGTTCGGTCCCAACCTGCAGCAGTCCCACCCTCACCTGATCCGGCTCCAATGAGAAAGGCAGCAGGAGCTCCTTGAGGAAGTCCACCATACGGAAGAACTCGTAGGAGGCCACGCTACCAGATGAATCCAGGAGGAAGAGCACATCGCCCTCGCAGCAGTTTAAAACTGTAGGTGAAAAACAACAGTACACATTTAAGGAAATGATCTATGCTTTAACATCTCAAGAGGGGGGAGATGAGTGTTTATTTAGCACATAGCAGCACTAAAACACTCCAGACTTTCCAAGGCATGAGGAGAAAGAGTCTGTGTGAGTATATATACAAGCTACTAGGAATCTCTTTGGCTGTACACTCTTAAAAATCAAGGTTCTTCATTGGTATCTATGATTCCATAAAGAACCTTTAACATAAATGGAACCCTTCCATTGCACAAAAGGTTCTTTACAGTAGAAAAAGTTTCTTCAGATTATTAAAATGTTCTTCAAAAACCAATAAAAATGGCTCTGTCACCAAAATTTTCTTTGGAAACCAAAATATTTTTTATATGGCATGCTTTGCAACCCCCCTTTTGAAAAGCGTTAATTTTTGGGTGAACTCCTCTTTCAGGTTAGGTTCTTAAAAAAAATAATTTATAGGGTGGGGGTGATAGGGTCGTTGTAGGGCGGCATGAAGGTTATTTGATTATCAAGATTAATATTCATTATTTAAATGTTAAAATAATAGAGAACTATTTTTTAAACTGCTATTACTTTTCACAGCCAAGGGGGGGGGGGGGGAAAAAAAAAAAAATAAATTATTGTTATTAATTTCAAATATGATAATTCATGAAATAGTATAATTATATAATTTTTAGGTAGTAACTTAATAGTTAATATTCATTTTTTGTTTGTGCATGCAGTTTTCTTAATAGTTAAAGTTGAAATTAATTATAATATATTTCTTATTTTTTTTAGTAATATTACTAATCATTTACTGCAACATAATGTGACATCGTGACTCTATTACTTAGTATTAAAAAAAATATAGATTGTCAATTATTTTAATATTCTATGGAATATAATACTGGGGGGGCATTTTTAGCCAAATTGTGCAGATAAGCACAGCTAACCTGGAGCTTTTTTTTTTAAACTCACATTTTAAATTGCAAACGTAATTTTTGTCGGAATTTTTTTTCAGATTTTCACTCCAAATTGTGCAGACCTTCAGTCGTATTAATTCAGTTTCACAGCTTCAGATGTTTACTATGGAAGTTGATATACAAGTTTTTACAAGTTCGGATGCCGTGTACGCACACTCCCTCTTTACTGACCACAAACTCACTAAATGTTTATAGAGCACAATAAAATAGGGAGAAACTCTGAGAAAATACAGCCAAATGGAGATAAGTGTAAAAACGAGTGAGGAAATTAGTCATTTGCGAAGGAAGTGGGATTGAACGGTAGATGCTAAAAATAAGGATAAGAACACAGTAGTATTAATTAGCATACGGAAGAACTGGGAGCTTCACAATATTTCAGGAGATGGAACATTTGATTTGGCCGTTACAGGAATTTCCTGGCAGAGATGCCTTCCAACCTGGAGCTGCATGATAAACATAAACAGATGGGGGAAGGAACAGCCCTGCTACTGGATGTTACAAGCGGGAGACGGATGGACGACGACGGGCAGGCATGGAGAAAAAGGGGGAGGTGAGAATCGACTGTTCCATATGAAGTAAAAAAAGGAATGTAGAGGCTTTTCCAGAAGCCCCTGAAGAGGAAGAAAGTCTGTGTGCAGAAAAGAGCAAGTGGGTGAAAGGCCACAGAGAGCCAAGTGTTCGCCACCTAAAACAATCCAAAGTCACCCACCCAAGTCCTGTGAGAAGATCTGGAGGCGTCCGAACCAATTTGAATCAAAATACAAAATCTTGCACTATTGCAAAAATATTTGTAGCCCAGTTTTTGCTTGTTTTGGTGACAAACGTCCTGTTTCACCAATGAATTTGGATGAAACTTAAAACCGTGTGCATAGTTTGCATAGTTTTCTTCTGCTTTGCTAAGAGAAAAGAGCCCATCGGGTCACTTGAACCTGCGACTGCTAAATAATTGACCTTTGCCAGACCGCTTGGAAGCAGGGTGCGGTGGCACTTTGCACAGAAACTCCTGCAGTCAAAGCCAAAATGCTCAAGGCTCTTCCAGAATTACTCTCTGTGAGTCACTGTTGGTGTGTCTATGGTTTTGTGCAGACAGGCAGCAAAAAATTGTTGTTTTTTGGCATATCAGATTCTAATCTGCTTTGTTTTTTTATAGTCTGAACAGCAGTACATTATGGAAGCTTGTTTTTACCACAGAATAATAAAGGTAATTTCAACTTTTCATCTCACAATTCAGACTTTTTTTACTCAGAATTGCAAGAAATTAACAGAATTGTGAGATATAAACTCAGAATTTTGACTCTTTTTTTATGTTTATTCTTTAATGTTTTTTTTTTCTCTGATTTCTGCATTTACATCAAGCAATTCAGTTTTTTTTGTCGCTATGGAATAAAAAAATCGCAAGTTATAAACACAATTCCAAATTAGCATATCTCAATTCTAACTTTTTTTCTCAGAATGGCGAGTGTTTCTCAAGTTTCGGCATTTTGATCCTCGCAATTCTCGCAATGTTTATATCGTAGTAAGTTCTGACTTCTTTTGAGAAAGTCTGTATTGTGGGATATAAACTAAGGATTGTGAGATTTTAATTTTTTCCTGTAGCGGAAACAAGCTTCCATATTAAACACATGAAGATTGATTTTTACAAATCCACACATACATCCATATGCAATTTGAAATCTGACTAAAATTTCATTTTTGTGGCATATCTGACTCAAATCGGTTTAGATTTATAGTCTGCACAGCAGAAAATCAAGAAACCTAATCTAAGCCATGTGCAATCTGCATGCAATCTGACTAAAATCGTAGTTTTTATGTCATTGGCATGCAACAGATATGTGAAGTCATACAAAGTGCACAATCTTGTATGGAGCTGTGTTCAGATATGATAATTTTGGCTCTTTCGTTCCTCATATAGTGAACTACTGTATGTGACTTCCACTATGTTGTGAATGAGTGAGCGCTTTTGGATACAGTGAATGCATACATTCCTCTGTTGCATATCTTCTATCATGCATTTCATGATTTCAGTGGGATGTCATGACAGACATCAGCAGAAGCTAAATGTACACAATACCTCTATTTTCTGGCATTTGATAGGTTTCTCATAACCCTAGAGCAGTTGATAGCCTAACATTAGTGACTGACAGGAAAAGTCCTTTAATTCGCATACCTCACTCAAAATGTATGTCAGCGATGTGCTGACAAGTTATTGCAGTTCTATTCATACAGCTAATACTCACTATTTATTTGTTATTTGTTAGACCTGAAGGCATTCACATAGAATATAATAGAACAAAATATACAAGACGACACCCAGGGAGAAAATGCTTTACTGCAACTTAAAACATTTACGAATAGACCCAATTCTTGTCAAGTATTTTGTTATTTTCAGTTTTTCTTTTGCTCAGATCACTTAAACTTGGGCCATATGCTTTAAAGGACAAGAATCCGACACGGTGCATGAAGCAAAATTCATTTACACACGTTTTTTTTTCTAGCTCACATTTGTAATGTATGTATTCTGCGGTTCCTTTAATCATGATTATCTGAAAGTATCTCCATATTCCTTCTTTCATTTGTATTATTGTTTAAAGGGCTTCAAGTATGGTGGCTGTGAAGTGCAAAACAAAATAACAAAGTCCAGAAACACCAATGCAAATCGCAAAAAGAAAAAAAAGTCAGAAAACACAATGACAAATTCGAAAACAAAATAACAAGGGAATTTTCCTTGAAAAGGGAGGAAAAAAAAGTTTGGCAAAAGGCGGGATGGACCCCGGGTCGATCGCGTCAAAAAGCCAACGACACGCGCTTATCTATCTGCGCCACTGGATCTGATGCTTTATAGCCACTTTTAACTAAATGTAAATAGACACCCCGTATTTTTTATTCCATAGTAAGGGCAATTCATACAATACATTTAAACTGAGCTACTTTAATACCATCTCCAAACTTTCTACCAAGACTCTGCTGTTCTTCAGCTGGTTCTCCCTGTAATACGTTGATTGACAGATGTCTCATCCAGTCAGCGGTGAGTAATCCCAAACCAATGGCGCTGTCTCAAACTATACCTACCTCTTCCGGTTTGTCTGATTTGTCGTTGTGTTTTCTGACTTGTTAATTTGTTTTCTGAATTGTTGTTGTGTTTTTTAGACTTGCATTTGCGTTTGTAATTTGTTATTTTGTTTTCAGAATTGTGATTTGATTTGCACTTCACGGCCACCGTATTCAAGGTCTTGCTCTAACCAAGAATAGAAAAGAATAGAATAGAAATGCACACTAAGGTTAACGTTAACTCAACATTGATCAAAGTAATTGTTAACACTTTACACTTTAATAAGGTTCTGTATGTTGACATTAGTTAATATGCAATAGCTAACATGAACTAACTATGTAAGTTTCTTTGTTTTGCTAAATAAAAGATGATCTACTCTTCTGAATCAGGTACCGA
This sequence comes from Sinocyclocheilus anophthalmus, assembly GCA_018155175.1. Classification (NCBI taxonomy): domain Eukaryota; kingdom Metazoa; phylum Chordata; class Actinopteri; order Cypriniformes; family Cyprinidae; genus Sinocyclocheilus; species Sinocyclocheilus anophthalmus. The sequence goes on along the minus strand of JADLZN010000678.1, from coordinate 93,997 downwards.
CCATATGACTCACCTATGGAGTTTTGAATAAACCTATGTGATTCACCTGAATCAGGTATAGAGAACTGTAATGATTCGCCTAAGAGTTTTGAATTAAACAATATGTTTCGCGTAAATCAAAGTACTGAATGCTCAGTTAATATAGTTCACCTAAATCACACGCCGAGTCTTGAAGCAAACACAGCCTATCGTTCTGGTTTTGAGTCCTGAATGAAATGCTTGACTCAAATGACTCAGCTGAATCAGACACCGAGTTCCGAATATGATTCACCAAAATCTCAAACTAAGCTCCGAAAGAAAAGGTGACTGAAACGACTCACCTGAACCAGGTACCGAGTTCTGAGCGTCTCCTGGCCACAGAAGCACGCTGAACAAAACACACGTGAGCGCTTTACGCACCTCCATGATGGACTTTATGCCAAAATTACAGTCAGTTCTGGACGCTTTAACGCGTCTACATCGCCTAGCACAATTTCTATTCAAACTGTTTTTCTAAGACACGTACGGTTCACTTTTAAAGTCGCATTCAACGCATGCACTCACCGGAGCTTTTTTATTTTAATGTAACTGCAATAAAATCGCAGCTGCAGCACCTGCGCGGTTATTCTACATGATTTACGCGTCGAGAACGAAATAAACGCGAAACTTTTCGCTCTCACATAAACTGCTCAGTGTTACGGTATTAAACCTCTCTCTCTCTCTCTTTCTCGGCTACTGAATGCATCAGGTTCCCTCCCGCCCTTTCTGCTCGGCGCACTCCTCCTCCTCCTCCTCTTCCTCCTCCTCCACTGCTTTAGACGGGTACCAGCGTCACCATCTTGAACCTGTGCCCGGATTCTGGTCCTTCTGATCTTTATGTTACACTTATTTTCTTGCTAGGGAATGGGCATATAATATGTATTATTATGGGTAACTAGAACTGGCCACTTGGGTCACTGTTTTTAACCATAGTACCATGGCAATACTTTAATACACACCTTGCAATATTGTGGTTTTTGAAAACAGTTGTGCTGTAAGTAATTAATTGCAGTACAAATGACTCTCTGAAAAGTATTACTACTTTCTAAATCCTACAGGTGCATCTCAATAAATTAGAAAAAAAATGTCATGGAAAAGTTCATTTATTTCAGTAATTCCACTCAAATTGTGAAACTTGTGTATTAAATTCAATGCACTCAGACTGAAGTAGATTAAGTCTTTGGTTCTTTTAATTTTGTTGATTTTGGCTCACATTTAACAAAAAACCCACATTCACTATCTCAACAAATTAGATTATGGTGACATGCCAATCAGCTAATCACCTCAAAACACCTGCAAATGTTTCATGAGCCTTCAAACTGGTCTCTCAGTTTGGTTCACTAGGCAACACAATCATAGGGAAGACTGCTGATCTGACAGTTGTCAAAGACAATCATTGACACCCTTCACAAGGAGACTAAGCCACAAACATTCATTGCCAAATAAACTGGCTGTTCACAGAGTGCTGTAACCAAACATGTTAACAGAAAGTTGAGTAGAAGAAAAAGATGCACAACCAACAGAGAGAACCGCAGCCTTATGAGGATTGTCAAGCAAAATCGATTCAAGAATTTAGTGAACTTCACAAGGAATGGACCGAGGCTAGGGTCAAGGCATCAAGAGCCACCACACCTTTCATCGGTGTGTGCGTTGAATTTATTTAATACACGAGTTTCACAATTTGAGTTGAATTACTGAAATAAATGAACTTTTCCACGACATTCTAATTTATTGAGATGCACCTGTATTCCTCCTGCCTCGCCAGTTGACAACCAATAGACATGAACTGCTCTTTTAATTTCTTTAATAATTGCTAGTTATTCTTGAATGGCCAAGTAGTTATATTGAAAAAACATACATTTAACATTAGATGTTGTAATGTTCACAATTGTTTTATATAGAATTGTTCTATAGTCTATACAGTATTTAATGCAATTATATCAGAAGTAACTGTAATTAAATTACACAGATTTTTCCGATGGAAAAGTAATTAAATTACGGTAATTACTTATTGGTAATGCATTACACCCAACATGCTTAAACTGATATTATCAGTCCCTTTCTGGAACAGATGCAGATTTTTGTTATTTCTGTTTGTGATTTTAATAATAACCTCTACTTATGACCTTAGTTTCATTTTATTGTGTTTGCCTTACAGGTATGAGGACAGACACACACGTGAGTCACTTCAGTCACGTGAGTAGGTGAGATAAAGTCTTACACAGAGTTTAAGTATATAAGGAAGTAGTGAAGGCAACTTTCTGCCAAACAGTGTAATGAACCACATGCGGCATATTTCCCATACAGCGTTAAAGATCCCTAAAGCTGTGTTCACCGTTAACATACCTACTAAGCAAACAGATGTGATATGACATCTGCGGCGTAGAATTGATTTTCAGTACATTAACGGCAATTCCTCCTTTGAATTATCCCTGGGCAAACCCAAAACCTTTGCAGAGATTGCAAAATGAATGACTGGATATTTCAGTTCATATATATAAACGTGATCGTGCAACACAGTGTTGGGACAGTGTTGTACATTGCTGCAACCAACTAGTCTAGACATGCAGCGCCCCAACCCTCATATGACTGTCATCATTTCTACAGTGTCCAGCAGATTCGTTCATCCAATAAATCAGGTGCATCTGTGCACCTGGAAAAATCTGCTCTGGAATGTGCATGAACAGCTTTCGTATTCACTCACAAAGCAAATGGTTCAACGATACTCTGTTATGCTCATCGAAGGTGAGGTAATATCATTCCAGAGTGTGTCAAGAGTGGAAATAAAGTGGGAAGAGAGTGATTTGAATATCAAATAGCACTGCAGAGCAAGTTGTTAATCAAGGACCAAGTCAAAAAGACAGAGCATGGACTTTCCACTTGTGTTGAATTTCAAGGGCTTGATAAAAACAGAAATAGGTGACTGAGTTCTCAGCCAAAATGGCTAATAGCTGTTCAAGTGAGTGTGGTCTGGGAATTGCTTGGTCACATGATCTCACTAGGGCTTATATGAACTGGATTGCGAGTCATTGGATGTGAGTGGATATGAGAGATGTATAGCGGAGTGGAGCTCCTCGGAGACAGCTCAGCTTTCTCAGTTAAAGGGATAGTTCACCCAAAAAGTGTAAATTCTGTTCCTAATTTAGCTTCACACGTTGTGTTGTGTTCAAACCTGCGTGAGTTTTCTTTCTCTGTTAACCAAAATAAGAATTTTGAAGAATGTGGGTAACCAAGTAGTTGATGGTAGCCATTGACTTCTATAGTATGGGGGGAAAAATACTATTGAAGTCAATGGCTACCGAAACGAGGGAGTTGCAAAGATGCCATGGGTGGTTGCTAGGGCATTGCTTTGCGGTTTCTAGGGAGTAGCTAGGACATTGTGCAGGTTGCTGGTTTCTAGGGTGTGCTGGGTGGTTGCTAGGCAGTTCCTAAGATGATGTGGGTGGTTGCTAGGCAGTTGTTAGGGTTTTTGTCAGGGTGTTGCTATGCAGTTGCTAATGTGTTGTGGGTGGTTGCTAGGGTGTTGTGGGTAGTTGTTAGGAAGTTATTATGTGATTGCAAGGCAGTTGCTAAGATGTTGTGGGTGGTTGCTAGGCAGTTGCTAGGGCACACAGGGTGGTTGCTAATGTGTTGCTATGCGGTTGCTATTGGTTATCTGGTTGTTTTGTTAGCATGTTGCTGTGTGGTTGCTAGGGTATTCTGGGTGGTTGCAAGGGCATTGCTAGTCTAGGCAGTTGTTAATATGTTGTGGGTGGTTTAGTGTGTTGCTAGTAAGTTGCTAGGATTTTTTCAGTAGTTGCTAGTGTTGTCATTAGACAGTTGCTAGGGTGTTCTAAGTGGCTGCTATAGGGCATTGCTATATGGTTCAGTCCGTTGCTAGGGTGTTCTGGGTTGTTGTTAGGTGGTTGCTAGGCAGTTGCAGGGTCTTTCCAGTGGTGCTAGAGCATGCACTTCCCTCCTCACTACTCTTTTTCTATTTAGAATTTCCATTCTATTTCCAGAATAATAAAGATTATGGTTATGCAAGATTTTCACTTGGTAAGCAACACATTTTCAGACTCGGTAAGCAGCACAAAGGCTTTAATAAAGTCACGATTTTCTTTAATTTGAGATGAAAACTAACTGGATGTTGTTCTCAAGGAGTCTCAAGGGTTCTAGTCTTGCTGTGGGTCTTAGGGGGGTTGATATTGATTTGCATAAACCAGGCTGGACCACCAGTGAATTCATTCTAGTTTAAACTGGTTACAGTAAGGGTAAGCAGCTCTTAAACGCCCTCAGAAAGAGTTTTCAGTATGTAATTTTAGAAAATACTAGTTTTTTAGTCAATCAAAAACTGCCGTTTCAGTTCTGTGCACAAAATCGCTCTGTAATTCTCTCAGCTGTCAGGCAAAGTCTTCAAGTCGAAAGCAGCCTGTTTATCACAAACATGCGAATAAACAAAGCCATTATCTGATTTCTGTTATCTGTGTGCAGAAATGCAGGCAAAGCAGGTTGAGAGCCGATAAACACAGCAACGATAATCAAAAGCACTCAGTACAAGGAACCCGTGAGGCCCGTTCACTAATGAGGACCAGACAGAAGACATAAATAATGAGCTTCCATGCAAAAACCAACAATACTAAGTAGTTTCCCATCCCGTATTTGTAAAGATCTGCCTTCCTGACTTTAAAAGTGACTCTTCAGTACCTGCATCATTTTGACTTCGCTCTTTGTGTCTGAATGACCTGATTTCCACGCTCAAGGCTCGTTGTTTGTGCACATTTTATGACTTCCCAGATGGGCCCCACGTGTCGGTATACTTCTTTGCCTGTAAAGAGCTTGTAATCTGTGTTTATTCACCACCATGTACATGTTTTGTATCTATAGCAATCATTTGCTCATCATGGGCATTATGCATAATGGAAAGCTTTTTCCATTCCTATAGGTTTCAGGAAAAAAAGCAGCTGCTTCATCACAATTCCAATATTCAGAATTTCCCAATTTTATAACACCAACACCCACTTTACAACTTTTCCATGCTGCGCTCCCAAACTGTGTCTCCCTGCCAGCTGTAGCGTTGCATCTTGAGAAACCAATCCATCACATCCAGCACAAATTGTGACAACATTGGTGCAGCTACTACCCATGAACGAGGGTCCCTGATGTATTCACAGCATTCCAAAAAGCTCGGAAAGAATTCCTCACTGGAAGAGGAATTTCCAAAAAAAAGCTATTATATTTGTGGACAAATACAATGAGGCCCTTGTGTCCTCTTCTGGTGTCCGCTAAAGGATCCTTTATTTAGAGCGTGTTTGTGCTAGAACCGATCGTTTTGAATGGAAGCCACATAATGTCTGGGGTTAAAACTAGTAAAGCGCCTGTAATCTTTTTCATTCAGCTCAGATTTAGTCACCGGTCATGTGAGTAAGTGTGGATAAAGGGCACTGGGCGGATTTACTGACTTAATGTCAATGGGTGACAGCTTATTTTCCCATGAGAAGAAGCAGCAGCAGAGGTTGAAAAGAGGGTCTTGATCCAGAGCGGTGTTTATAAATGCACGCAGATGCACAAAGAAGTCTTGAACGCTCACAGTGCAACCAGAGGAATTATGTAGCTTTGAGTCAAAATGGCATTAACTAAAATCGGTTTTCTGTTTTTTTTTTAATATAAAAAAAAAAGACTTGTCCTCTGTTATATTATTTATAAAATATAAATATGAAGACTAAGTCACTGATGCTCCAGAAGGAAAAATTATGCATTAAGAGCCAGGGGTGTAAACTTTTGAATATAACTTTTGAATACTTATTTTGCCTAAATATCATATTAATTTATATATTTTCATTTTTTTTTTCAGTGAGCATCAAACTGATTTGATTTATGTATGCATGCATGCATGCATGTATTTTTTTATTTGCTTTAATTTGTTTAAGACTTTGCCCATTTATATAGTTTATGTGAAGTTGTTTTTTGTATTATATATGCGTAAATATGCATGTGTGTTACTTTGCATATAACAAAACTGATGTGCACATTTTAAAATGTAATAAAAATGTAATCACATAAAAAGCAAAATCAAGCTGAGGCACTTAAAATAGATGTAAATTGGACCAAATTTCGGAGGATTTAAAAGCGGAAATGTAAATATAATTTCATTAATTCATCTGACAAGACAACAAATTGTCAAATCTATAGATCTAATGTGGATATCAGCTCAAATCATTTTGTCTTGGACAAATGTGATGATAAATGTTAAGTCCATACCCTTAAAAATAAAGGTTCTTCACGATGCCATAGAAGAACCTTTTTATCTAAATGCTTCCATAAAGAACCTTTAACATCTGAAGTACCTTTCTGTTTCACAAAAGGTTCTTTGTGGCGAAATAAAGTTCTTCAGATTACCAAAAGGTAGGAAAGAGATGGTTCTTTGTGGAACCAAAAATGTTTTTTCTGTGGCATCGCTTGAAGAACCTTTTGAAGCACCTTTATTTTTAAGAGTATACTGAGAGCTCTGACTTTTCGAGCACAGTTTGAAAACATTGTTGAGATGACAAATAATGGAGTCTTTTACTTTTAAAGTCTCCATTTAATCTCACTGATCTGTCTAGAAGAACACTTAAGATGTCTCATTTATGATGGGAACCCAATTTTTTACTCTGCGTTCTTCCCATTCCCCTAAGTCATCATTAGTTCCTCACATGTTGTCATCCGTTTCAATGCAATTTTGCATTTCCCCCATCTTGGCCACAGTCTTATACAGCTGCGGTTTTCTTTTATATTTCTCCTTAGACGTATCATGACCTATTCTTCCACTCCCCACCCCCATCGTTCCCAAAAGACTGTCCAGCTGCTTTTTTCCATAGAAACACACGTATACACAATCACACAAAAAACTCGCTCCGTATCGGCTTTCTACAAATGCGCAAGGAAGCCAAACAGGCCTTATGGCTTGATATGTTGCTTTGGTGTTTGGTACAAGGCCGGTAGTTATTTTGAGAGTATGTTTGTGTGCCACAGATGATCTTTTTAGTGTGTTTACTTTATCTGACTAAGCGGATGTCAAGAGGTTGTATTTAGTTTATAATGCCTTTGATTGGGTGCCAAATTCCCCAAGAATCCCCCTTTGCTGCGAGGGCCTGTCTCGACAGATTTGGCTGCGGATGTGCAGAAAACGCACACACCTATTGTAGAACAATGGTTGCTAGGACAGATCTTTATAAGTGTGTGTGTGTGTGTGTGTGTGTCTTAGGTCGGGAGGTGGAAAACCTCTGCTCTGTTATCTCTCAACAGATGTGAGGAGCTCTTGATGACAGAGAGATGATGGTAAACCCAATGCACTTTTAGCTTTGAACAAACAGCTTTAGCACCTTTCTTCTGTTCGCATTTGCTTTTCTGTTCTCTTGGTTGAATGCGAGTGCGACCGAGCGTGTCGTTGGCATCTTGTCAGGCTGATGGGAATGAGATGGAGTAGGCAAGGAGCCGTAACACTGTCCGTCACTGACCCCAAACCACAGTCTGTCTGTCTAAACAGTTACATTTGAAAATCTGAGAAAAGAAAAGCATCTCACTTAACTACGATAAGCTCAACTAAACAAGCTAAGATAAACTAACAATGCCAAAGTGAGCCAAAAAAGATAAGATTCATAAAAATAAATGGACATTTTGCATAAGATTTGACTAGAAACGTGTTCCAGTACTATTTGCTATTACTAGTTAATTATTTAGTTAGTTAGATATTGTTCAGTTTAACATCATAAAACAAACAGCTTTATATATTTATACAGTCTTTCCATACGATTTGAATTGAAACTACAGTGTTCAAATACTATTTATTTGTTGTTTGTTTGTTCACTTTAATATCATAAAACAATACAGCTTTATGTATTTATAGTTTTTCCATAAGATTTGCCATGAAACCAGAAAGTGTTTGAATACCGGTAATATTTACTATTACAATTGTATTATTTAATTACTTTAGCTACATATGTATATTTTTTTACAGATGTATTTATTGTTAAGTTTGCTATAAAGTAAATATTTACTATATTTTTTATTTATTTATTACTTATTTTATTGCTCATTTTTCAACACCATAAAAAATACTGCTATATATAATTTACAGTTTTTGTTTCCCCCTAAGATTTGACATAAACCTGAAGTGTTTCAAATATGAATTTACGTAGTCATATTTATGTATTTATTTTTTTGCCTAATACCACTTGTATATATTTTACAGTAATTTATACAGAATGTATACAAACAGTTGTTTTAATTTTTTATTTCATGTTTATTTTCATTTTTGTAGTTGTACACATAAAACAATAGATATAAACAAATTACTAAAAGATTGATTTCATAAATATATTAGATTATTTTTATTATTAGTAAATAGTAATATAATATATATTTAATAGATATTATTGTTGTTATTGTAATTTATTCAATCTATCATCTCTGTTTTCTGCAAATGTTTTTAATTTGGAGAGCTTTGTGAATCTCTGGATTTTTTTGGTTTCTAAAAATAAAGGTGCTTCACGATGCCATAGAAGAACCTTTTTTTTCAATGGTTCCAATAAAGAACCTTTAACATCTGAAAAACCTTTACATTTCACAAAAGCTTCTTTGTGGCAAAATAAGGTTCTTCAGATTACAAAAAAGTAAGAAAGAGATGGTTATTTAAAGAACCTTTGAATGAATGGTTCTTTCTGGAACCAAAAAATGTTCTTCTATGGCATCGCTTGAAGAACCTTTTGAAGCACCTTTATTTTTAAGAGTGTATGGGTTATGAATTCTGTGCGTGTTGCACCACAGATGGTTTTACATTAAGTGAAAATGGAAAAAAATGACATTTGCTTATGGTCTGTTAAGGCTGATGATGTTTCCACATGTGCTCTGTATCTCTCTTGCAGGTTGCATGTGAGCCTCTCAAGTGGAGATGGAGAAAGAAGCACAAATAAAGACATCTGTAATGCACACCGGTGTATGAACAGGATGTTTTGACCTCAAACACAAACGTAAGATTCTTCACTGACATTTATTTACATGAAGGAAGGAGCAGGGTTTGTATTAAGTAACGTCGACAGCTAGTTCTTCCTCTCTTTTCTCCTTTCTTGAAATCGTGACCTCATAACCTCTGTAAAGAGATGGTACCAGGCACAGAAAGAAAAGAAGACAGGAGAGAAAATGCACATGTGACACACAAAGACAGGAGATATGTGCAAATGCACACATATACTCTTGTTGTGAATATCAGTTTCATATTTTACAGTTAATTCTTGTGAAAAGAATATGAATAGACATGTCCATGATTCTATGTACAGACTTGTAAAGCTGCAAAGACACATTCATATATAATTATTGCTCTAAGGAGATTGTTGCTCAAACAGTAGATATGCTTTTTTGGTTTTAGAAAATTATGTAATCATGCATTTCACAAACTATTCTCCTGGATCATGGCAAGTTATGGGCTTTTACTGAATAGCAACTAAGATATCATTCATCTCACAGACCTTATATAACAACAGGAGCGCTCAAGATAATAATACACACGATAAGAATCAGAATGAATCTAAAAATACCAGGAGGTGTCAAAAAGAGAGTTATTAGGCAGAATTATGTAACGCAGACAAATTGCTACAGTCAATCATGTTTTAATTTGTAAAAGATGGCCAATATATATATATAGTTATTTAGTTAAAATGTTATATAATTACATTATAACATTTGGATATTTATTGATGTTTGTTTGTTTGTTTAGTTTAACATCGCCAGAAGTGTTCAAATATTGTGTTGCCATTACTATATTTTATGATTTATTTACTTTGTGTTTGTATGTTTTAGTACTATATGTATATATTAGTGATGTGGTGTGTGTGTGTACCTGGTATTAATCACTTTATTGGGCCAATGGATGCTCCCACAAGGATAGTAATACTAGTAAAGTTTGACCTTGTGGGGACATTTTTTTTTGTCCCCATGAGGAAACAAGCTTATAAAGCATACAGAATGAGTTTTTTTTTGAGAAAGTAAAAATGCAGAAAGGTTCCTGTAAGGGGTAGGTTTAGGTGTAGAGCAATAGCACATACAGTTTGTACACTATAAAACCCATTATTTTCGCTATGGAGAGTCCCCATAAAACACAACACAACATGCATGTGTGTGTGTGTGTCACACACACATTTTTTTGTCATTTTTATCACATTGATCAAACTTACAAATACATACAATAAAATCTGTGTATCTGTGAGATTGTTTAAACTCTGTATCCAACATAGGTTTTATATAGTGGCAGTTTTATATGGGTCTCTAATGCCTTCTGCTGGCCAAAAAAAAAAGGCAATATTTCTATAGGGCATGTTTATGTATTTATATTCAGTTTCTTTTTTCCCGTACAACACTAAGAGAACAACTGATGATATTTATGAGGCACAACATAAACAATAACATAAATCTTCCTCACAGCATCACATAAACCTAAAATAATTTAAAAACCCCTAAAAAATTTACTTTATGTATGTTATATGTTAAAATTATTGATCCTTCTAAGAAGACTCAGCTTTTGAATATTAATGAAGTTATGCTGCCTTTACTTGCTACATCTTTTTGGAGCCTCAAGTCACGGTCCTAATTAATATTAATATTCCACAATATTTATAAGCAGCTGCTAGAAATGCTAAAACACAAGAGCAACATTTATGTCATTTTTCGGGGCAAAACGTCAACATTTAATAGCATAAATTATAATTAGCCTTCTGTAGAACGTTTCAAATAAATCTAAAATCGTCACGAGGCAAAATTGCTATTTTGACTTTTAAATCAAGTCATGGTGAAGTTTTTTTATTTACATTTTTTTTTTTATTAAGATCAAAATACATGTATATGACAAACACTATACATGATATAAACATACACTTTATACTGAAAACATGTCACACTAAGGGGCTGTATACACATACACCTTTATTAACATATTAAAGCATTTCAACTTTCTCCGTTTTAATTGCTTTTTGTTTCATTGAAAATCGTATAGTAGCAATATAATGCTCCATTTCCTTCCTAAACAAAACAAAACAACCAACCGTACACAATTTTGCATGAGAACTTTTGTGAATATGAAATTTTGCATGTAAAAAAATTAAGATTTATTGACGTCACTGTGCTTTTCTTTGCTGTTCTCAAATATGCCAAATAATACATCTTTCCATAACAAAACAAAATGATTATCAATAGTTTGTACTATAAAATTACATACATTTTGCCAAAATAGTTTTACAAAAGGGCAATTACAAAACAAATGTACCACAGTTTCAGGGCAACTGACACAAAAGGAGCAACTAAAATCAATATCAGATTTTAATTTTACCAAATAATATTTGAAGTCCTGGTGAAGTTTTTATTTTATTTTAATTTTTTTATTAATGAAAATAGAACAAATAACAAACAGAGCATAGCATAAGACAGTCAGTGCTATACAAAGTGTGATATTAATTAGTAACGGGCTCTGAAAATAATGTCATAATATTTTAAACATGTTAATGACTTTCTGTTTTTTAACAATTTCAAAAAGTCGTGGTGAAGTTGCCAAGTAACATTCCGATACTGTTACGTTGCGTTATTAATATTCATACGCCAAACCAAGCAGTTCAGCCAATCGGTGAAGCCAACTGGGCGAGCGTGACGTTGCGTGATTAATATTCATTAGCCAGTCCTCCGTTATGCGCGAACTGATTTGATGGATAGAGGGCGCTGCTGCATACAACAACAACTTAGGGCTGAACTTTCATCTGTCACGACAACAAAGTAACAACTTTCCTCCACGGAGAGAACAAATCTGTAACTTATTGTGAGGATAAACCAATGGAAACAACACCTAACAACAACGAGGAGCCGACGTTAACTCCAGGTGTTTATAGACTTTTCAAAAGTTTATTTGAGGACTTTTGAAAGCATTTGAGTTTTGCAGATAACAGATAGCAACAAAATAAGAGTCTTTGGTTTTCTTATTTTGAGAGAATTAATTAATTATTGTTGGTTACGTTGTATTGTATTTCATTCTCATGATGAGACTTATATTAATGTTGTTGACATACGTGTCCAGCAGCTGCTCGCTCACTTCTGGGGGTTTATCGCAGATGCAGGAAAAGGTCGAGGCCTTAAACATGTTTTGGATAAACAAGAGACATTTTGTGTTAGATAATTACACATTGCATATTTTGCAATGCCTTTTCAATGTATTTTCAGGGACTTCATATGATCTCGAGACCAATGAGTACTACATATGCTCAGTGTTGGGGGTAACGCGTTACAAGTAACATGAGTTACTTATAATTACTTTTTTCAAGTAACTTGTAAAGTAACGCATTACTTTTTAATTTACTAGAGAATGTCTGAGTTACTTTTTCAAATAAGTTATGCCAGTTACTTGTTTGTATTTATTGATTGAAAGCTCTCCTGTCCCAATGTTGAGAAATCAGATGTTACTGTAGTTCTGAAATAAATATGAATATGCGTTAATTCATCTCACTCACAAAAAAAACTAAACACAGTTTCAGTATTCCTCAAAATGAATAAAATAATGCAACTCAGAATATGACAAAACCTGCAATAATTAAATGTTAAACAAAACAAATATCCTTTATGTATTTAATCCAATTCTATTAACCAATGTCTTTTTTATATTGCTGAAGTGTGTTGAACTTTCTTCTTCTGCGTTCTATTGTACAGATGTGAATTTACATTTCCTTTAGCCTGAGGCTTATTAATTTCACTTTTGTGTGAAAAGGCTTTTATATTTGCCAAAAAAAAAAAATATATATTTTAAAAATAAACAAGAAAGCCCTGTCCAGATTTTAAAAGTAACACAAAAGTAACGTAACGCAGTACTTTCCATAAAAAGTAACTAAGTAACGTAATTAGTTTTTTTTTTATGGAGTAACGCAATATTGTAATTCATTATTTTTTTAAAGTAACTTTCCCCAACACTGCTTATGCTGTATTATTAAAGAATTACGCATAGTGTCATAAAGTGTCACATGTTTGTGCATATATCTTATGCAAAGTAGAAAGTTATAATAAAATATTTAGTTTGGCCTCCGATATCAGAAAACATGCAAATTAAGTTTGATCTGGAACCCCTTTCCACCACAAAAATATTAAACTTTCAAAAGCACAAAAAGCAGACATTGGGTCCAAAAGGCAGGTCTGTTCTTCAAGAAACAAAAGAAGGTCATAAAATTGAACGAATGTCAGAAGCTTTTTCTTCTTGGACCCCTGTAATAAGCATGTAATGTAGATGTGGAGGACTAGGTTTGATGTGACAAAGTCTGTGTGTATCTGTTATTGAACACTCACACATTCTTCACAGGAACTTTGTACATTTTTTGATTTTGCATTTAGTCGTTTTATTGTTACAGACCCAGGAGGACAGAAGCATGATCAGTCACCAGCAGAGAAAGTGTTTGGTCGACAGCTGAGTGAACCAGGGCGCTTTGCGTACGCTGGGTTATGTGGAGTGTCTTTGGGCCAGCTCTTTCAAGGGCCTGAGCAAAAGTAAAAAAAATATATATATACAATAATATCACTTTACTGGTGGCTGTTTACTAATAGACCTTAGCTTTTAAAGGGGTCATATGATGCGATTTTCACTTTTCCTTTCTCTTTGGAGTGTTACAAACGCTGTTCTTGAATAGATAAGATCCCTGAAGTTGCACAGACTAAAGTCTCAAACCCAAAGAGATATTTTTTATAAAAGTTAAGACTCGTCCACATCTTCCTAAAACGCCTCGTTTATACACGTCCCCACATGTCTACGTCACTATTTGGAAATATTTGCATAATGCCGCCCAAGTGTTCATGCAAAGAAAGAAGGTGTAACTTTATTGTTGATGCCACCGCCGCCGCCATGTTGTGAAGACGCTGTTTTTCATTGTGAAAGCGAAACTACTTTGTTTGGTCTTCCAAAAAAGGACACGATTAGAAATCAGTGGTTAGGTTGTATTTACAGCACTTTTCCAGAACACTTCAACCCAAATATCAGATGTGTGCAGCACATTTTATGAAAGACTGTTTACTGATCCTGGGAGAGTAGACTACAATGACGCTGTTCTGGCTCACAGACTGTAAGTACGTTTTCATATTTAAAGAATTCCTCTGACTGATTCCAACTCAAGTTTTTTTGAGCAGTGTAGAGTAGCTCTTGTTTGTCATTTCTCCGATCACAAATGCAGACATGTTTTTATGTTTACATGGCGCGATGCAACGCAACTCGTAAAAAGACGGTATAAGTCATTATAATATACGTGTATAGTATAGTATACGTATACGTGCAGTATAAGTCATTATAATCCTTAATTATGTCCCCACTGGATGCAACAAATGCCTCGTTTATAATGGGTTTTAATGTTTTTGTCTCGGTGCTCCGGCCGGACAGGGCATCACGGTATGGTAGGGGTGTAACATTTCCGTCACACGCTTGATGTATTTGGCCAATCACAACGCACTGGCTAGCTGCCCAATCAGAGCACACCTCGCTTTTCAGATCGATGAGCTTTGTAAAAATCGATGTGTTTCAGATAGGCGGGGCATAGAGGAGAAACAATATATAATAATGTGTTTTTTTAACCTTAAACGGCATAAACACATTTAATTACACTAAATACACAAAATAATGTCCTTTTTAGCAGCATCATATGACCCCTTTAACAAAAGTATCTTATGCACACCAAGGCTGCATCAAAAATATAAAAAAATACAGTAATAACAGTAAAATTGTGAAATATTATTGCAATTTAAAATAACTGTTTTCAATTTTTATTATATTTTAAAATGTAATTTTTTCCTGAAATGGTAAAGTTGTATTTTCAGCATCATTACTTCAGTGTTTAGGTCACATGATGTCAAATGATCACTCTAATATGCTGATTTGCTGCTTTTTTCAGGATTCTTTGATGAATAAAAAGTTCAAAAGAACGTCTATTATTTGAAATAGAACTCTTCTGTAATATTATGAATGTCTTTACTGTCACTTTTGGTTTAATGAGTCTTTGCTGAATATTAACATTTAATTTCTTAGAAAAATGTTCAAATGTTTTGGGTTTGTGAAACTTCACTGTGATGTTTTCCCAATGCAGATGCTTTCGTGAGATGTATCTGCAGGGTCTTGTTCAGTGGCTGGATCTTGATGAGTCGGTCATGCCAGTTATGCAAGCGTTCCTGGCAGGGCTCGGGTTCGAAGGCACTGACACCTTCCTGTCCATCTTGCATGCAGAGCCGCTGCTCAGAGCCGGAGCTTTACTCATCACTCAGGTACACGTCTGACATTAACCCAGCTGGACGACTGCATTAACATATAGATGCTCGTGTTTGTGACATTCTGTTTTGTTTTTCAGGATCTTGTGTCATTCTCAGTCAAAGATGGTGAGCTGATGTTTCACGATTAATTAGCTGGTCTTTTATGACGTGCATAAAAATAAACAATTTATTATTTAAAATGATAAATAATACAATTGAATCTCACAAAGAAATGTCCATTTTATATTATATTTTGCATGAAGAAAATGAATACTGTTAACATATTTTGCATTGCCATTTTAATTTCTAAATTAAGCAAATTCACATCCCAATGCTTGTTACTGCAATGAAAAGAAAACATGAAATTCATTATTTTAAATTATTTAAATTAAAAAAATATACTTTACAATGTTATTTATTCTACTATGTTAATTTATACTATTTATTTATATGTAAATGGATAGAAAAAATTACATTGCATTTTACTTTTATAATTCAAAACATCTTACTGTGTTTATCTACATTGGTCCAGAATGTCCTGACAAGTCTGAAAAACATGCAACAGAAAATAAAGCTTTATTTTTAGAGGTTTATTATTTATTAGATTTTTTAAAAACTTTTAAAAAAAAAGCTTTTCAGTCTTTTTAAAATTGTCCCCCAAATGTCCAATACCAAATTTGTCTGGGTTTTATTTCGTTTTAATTAAATATATTTATTTACAAAAAAAAATTATTTATAAAATTATTTTTATTAATTTGATTAATTTATATTAAAAATAAAAATTGGGATTTGCCTCATATTTGAAGTTTGCATCATTGACTCTGTTACTTTCCTATTTAATACTGTTAAGCTTCTTTGAAACGATCTCTGTTGTATAAAGAGCTATAAAAATAGAGTTGACGAAGTGCTTCCAAAAGTCTTTGTTTTCTGTATGCAAGATTGTTTTTTCTTTAGATTTTTTATGGTAAAGTATGACTAGACATTTTTCTGTGAGATTGATTATTCTTCCTTCAATCTTGTTTTCCATGTAATAACCATTTTTTGATGCAGGACATTATGATGCCAGGGCTCGAGTTCTGATCCGACATGTCAACTGTCTGCTGCGTGTGACCCAACAGCTGCTGGAGGATTTTGAAGAGAGTCTCGGAGAGAAATTGAGAGAGTCAGGAGAGGAGAGCAAGTGAGTGAAACTCCTTTATGGGATTTTGGGGGGGGGGTTATCAACATGTAAAACACACACTGGTTTCGCAAGCCCACGGAGAGCCATCTGCTGATTCACAAAGAAAAGTCAATACAGGGGCACAATCAATATCACTGTGAAACAGTGAAAGTGCTGTAAAAATGTTGACATGAGGAACAAACCTGAATCTGTTTGCTGATTTCTGTCTGTTAATGTGTTCTCTTCTGCATGTGATGTGGACCGTGCACAGTGTTTTGTGTATATGCAGTCAAAGATTTCCTTTCAGTTCAGCGCTTTCATGTTAGTTTTAGTTTCTAATAGAATTCAGTTGACAATGAACAAGACCTCTGAGATTTCAGCAGCTCCAGTGAGCATGTTATGAATCAAATGGGCATTCTCTCAACAGAGAAGAGTCATCAAGAAGGCACAAGAAAGAGAGAGGTCGTAAATTGCGCCGGTACCTGCTCATCGGACTTGCCACTGTGGGTGGAGGAACAGTAATTGGTGAGTCTAAATGCCACTGGACGTTTGTTTTAAACTGCATTGGTCTCACCAAGGTGAATGTCAGTGAAAAGTCCATGAGAACATTAATAAAGCCTATTTGTTTGTTTGTTTGTTTGTAAAAATTCATTTAAGAAAATTAAGCCTTTCATGCTTTTTTAGGACATTGAAAACCACATTTTCGTTACTGTAAGCATTTGGATGTTTTATTTCTTTATTTATCTAAATATGGATTTAATTTATATTTAATCATTTACCTCCATAATTTTTATTTAACAATTGAACTACCATAAGTGGATTGTAAGATAATAGTTGATTTGTGACTGTTAGTATGAATATTATGATCTGTATTATTTTAATTAAATACCTATTATTATTTATATTTTAACCTTTCATTACTGAATGCATCAGGCTTTTCATTGTGATTTATTATTATTATTTTTTATTTAAATGTAATTATATATAATAATTATATTTAACACTTCATTACTGTAATGGCATCCAGATGTTTTAATTTGTGATGTTTGTTGGTTATAGTACAACAATATTCCTTCATAGGTTAAATTACGAATTAATTTGCAAATACAGCAAATACTACCATGATCATTAAATAATCACAATTTACCTAATTTTGAAGAAGTTTGTGTTTTGATCTGATTTTGATAATTTGAAGGAATCTCTTAATTTGAATACGGATACAAATTTAAAAAAACTTTAGCAAACAATTGTATATTTTTTATTTACATTATATTTTAGCTGATTAAATTACTTACTTAAAATGTTTGATCTCTTAGTTCTTTCTGTTAATTTTGAGGTGAAATATGACTAGAGCATGTCCAGCACTGGTGTGATGAGGTTTAGTTTCATTTGTCTGGTGTTCATGATAATGCATGTGTTTTTGTCAGGTGTTACAGGAGGGCTGGCGGCTCCTCTTGTGGCTGCTGGGGCAGGAGCGGTGCTAGGAGCGGGAGGAGCCGCTGTGCTGGGATCAGCCACGGGCATCGCCATCATGGCTTCCTTGTTTGGAGCCGCAGGGGCCGGGTTAACAGGTGAGCTAGCTGACCTATTTGAAGCTTGTTTATGTGTATATATAATGTAAATCATACATAATTATAAATATATACACATGTAAATATTTCTTAAATATATAAATGTATGTGTGTGTATTTATATATAAATAAAAAACCCAGATAACAATCAGCACACTCTATACACAGTCGATTTGACAGCACTTATGATAATAAAAAAATTATAACAATAATAAATATTATATTGCGGGAAAAAAATATATAATAAGTCTGTTATTATCAAATGAATTATTTATTGAACTTTGGTGTACTTTATCATTTGTAAAATTACTATAAGCCTCTCATAGCTTATTGCATTATTTATCTATTGCATTTACACAACTTTAATGCAGTGTTGCGATGTAAGGTTCTGTTCGTCCTGGAGGGCAAGTGATTTATATAATTTGAAAAGCATGATTCTTGTTGAATCACTAGACTGCGTTACAGGATTGATAGGTGTGCAGATGAATTAGCAGACTGACGATGATAAAGTTACAGTCCGTTTTCTGGTTTGAGTAGAATTTTCTATAAACCTGCTTTCAGAGCACATCGTCAGCTGCCATTCACAGTGAATTCAGCTCAAGGTTATTGGAGATGCTTGGTGTTTCTTCAAATGCAGTTTATCTGTGCGTCTGCCTCTCTTCATTTCTGTTTGCAGATCAAGTTTTCCATTTCCTCTCTATGTTTATGTCCACTTAGTTTATATGTATGAGGATACCTGAAGGTATATTTACTCATTTTACACAGGCTATAAAATGAACAAGCGTGTCGGCGCTATAGAGGAGTTTGAGTTTCTTCCGATGAGTTCTGGAAAGCATCTTCATCTCACTATAGCCGTGACGGGCTGGCTGTGCAGCGGCAAATACAGTGAGTGCCACAGTTAACCATCAAAATAGCACTTTTCAGTTGCTGTTATGTGTATTATTATGTTTACTATTATGTTACTTCTAAAACAAATATATTGTTTATTATTTGTTAAAGGAATAGTTCACCCAAAAAAAAGTTGCTGAAAATGTCATCACCCTCAGGCAATCCAAGATGTGGATGAGTTTGTTTCTTCATGAGAACAGATTTGGAATAATTTAGCATTACATCAGTTGCTCACAAATGGATCCTCTGCAGTGGAATGGGTGCGTCAGAATGAGAGTCCAAACAGCTGATAAAAACATCACAATAATCCACAAGTAATCCACGCAACTCCAGTCCATCAGTTAATGTCTTGTGAAGTGAAAAGCTGCATGTTTGTAAGAAACAAATCCATCAAGACTGTTCTTGTGAGCAGGTGATGTAATGCTAAATTTCTCCAAATCTGTTTTTCTGGTGAAGAAACAAACTCATCTTCATTTTGGATGGCCTGAGGGTGAGTACATATTCAGCAAATTCTCATTTGTGATATATTCCTTTACTGTAATAAGCCCAAAGTACCCATCAAATATTGTTGACACTAAGGTTCAGATGGACTTGCCCATCATAGGTTCGTTTCAGGCTCCCTGGTCCAGTCTAGGAGCGTGTGGCGAGCAGTACTGTCTGAAATGGGAGTCGCGTTATTTATTGGACCTGGGCTCTATTCTGGACTCATTATGGGATGGGCTTGTTAGTGTTGTGGCTCAGGAGGCCCTCAAATACACAGTGCTCTCAGGTATGTCTGCTTTACTGTGCTAATGCTGTTAAGCTATAAAAAGATAGAACTACTGGTTTGAGGAAATAGAAAGTCTCTTGTGCTTTATCTTATGTAAGTGTTGAACTGTGCAGTCATAGTTATTCACTTGATCTTAAATCTAGTCTAAATTGGGCCATTTTTGACAGTCGTCTCAGCAGGGATGTGTCGAATACAGAATAAGTGTCTTATTGTTGAGCTGGAGTTTGTTTTATTTATTCATGTGTGTTATAATGAATGATGATCCAGTGCTGGAATTTTTTATGTTTTGCTGAGTGGCCGTTGCAGTTTTAATCAGCGGCAGCATTCCCTCCCACGCACCTTCAGAAGCGCAAATCAGTCTTTTCTCTAGCTCACTGTCTGTTTGAACAGAATCACAAAATAAATAAATAAATAAATAAAGCAAATGTGTCCAGTTTTTTAAGCGCACAATGTTTAGAACCCAGAATACAATAAAAGATTTACATTTCAAATAAATTGAAATACATTCAAATAAATGCAAAAAAAAAATATTTGGAATTCTATAGCAAAATTCTTTATTATCATCCTAAAATAATGTGTCAAATCAGAATATTAGAATGATTTGTGAAGGATCATGTGACACTGACGACTGGAGTAATGATGCTGAAAATTCAGCTTTGATTACCGGAATAAATTATATTTTACAATTATATTAAATAGAGAATGTATTTAAATTGTAGTAATAGTCACAAATTACTGTGTTTACTGTATTTTTGAGTAAAAGAACTGCTGCCGCGGTGAGCAAAGCGTCTATTTTCAAAAATCTACTGACCCCAAACTTTTGAAGGGTTAGTAGTACATATATCTATCATCTATCTACTATTACATATATCGATCGATCTCTTATCTATCTTATAGCAACACTCTAGCAACGATCCAAAACCAACATAGAAACCGCCCCGGGTACCCTAGCAATGGCTAAAACACCCTAGAGCAACCATCACGGGTATTCCTATCTATCTATCTATGAGATAAGAAGAGCTCAGATCCGCCTTTGTCTATCTATCTATCTATCTTCTATCTATCATCTATCTGTCTCTCTGTCTATATATCATCTATCTATATGTCTGTCTGTCTATATCTATCTATCTATCTATAAGTTATACTATATACCAGTATATTAATATATATATATATATAATATAGTATATATATATGTGTGTGTGTGTGTGTGTGTGTGTGTGGTGTGTTGGTGTGTGTGTATACTACATTTGCAGATTAATGTGAGCTTTTACATGTTCGCTATTTATGGGAAAAGTTTAAACTGTATTAGATAACATGATTACAATAGAAAGTAAAACGGCTCATATAGTATTTTGTTTGTCCGGTAACACTTTATTTTAGGGTATCTTAACTAGTTACTTATTAGCATGCATATTACTAGAATATAACCCATTTATTAATACTAATTAAGTACATATTAATGCCTTATTCTATATCCCTAATCCTACCTAATACCTAAACTTAACAACTACCTTACTGACTATTAATAAGCAGCAAATTAGGAATTTATTGAGGGAAAAGTCATAGTTAATAGTGAATAAGTGTTCCCTATTCTAAGGTTACCATTTGTCCTCCTGAACAACATATTACTTAATTTTTCCGACCCTATTTTATACCCTTTTGGAAAGTGTCTTAATTGTAAATGCACTAATTAAATGCACTTTATTAGTGCATTTAATTGTAGCATCATGAAAGAAGATTTTAATTGTCACGCATTTCTTGAAGGTGTCCAGTATAACTGCATTGCTCACTCTGTTGTCTGTGTTCAGGCATAGTAACGGCTCTGACATGGCCTGCGTCTCTGCTGGCTGTGGCCAGTGTGATCGACAACCCCTGGGGAGTGTGCCTGAGCCGATCAGCAGAGGTGGGAAAACACCTCGCCCAGGTGCTCCGGAGCCGATGGCAGGTCAGAGTCATGCAAGACATCAACTTCCTAAGATTCTCCTTAGTCTTTGACGATTTCAGTTCAATGCGGCTTGAAATTACTAATTCGGAAAATGTTAGGGGTCACATACCCACACATGTCGCCTCTGGCTTGCTTAGTTGGGGACACTTCATTTCCAGCGTTATCGTTGACATGATTGCAAAGATATTATTTAAACTGAGCTGGATGTTGACATCACTGAATTCAATGATGAAAAATTTTCTTTAACTGAAAAAGGGTGTTACTATTGTCAATTTGGCATTATTGACATATGTGTCTAATTAATGCTGTTCAGTTGCTTTGTCACAATCTGTATTGTTAAAAGCGCTATATAAATAAAGGTGACTTGACTTGACTTGACATACAAGCTCGTAGGACAGTATCTGTGGCTCATACTTGAGGAGAAAAAACACCTTGGTTTTATTCAGAGGCCCAAACTGAGCAAAAATATGCAATTTGAATCAGTTGCTGATATTTATATGGCCAAAGGGTCAGATGAAATCCTGATAAATACATTTGATTTATATTACGGTAAAACAGACTAGTTACATAAAATGCATATGAATATCAATTGTCACTCTGTATCTTTTAATAAGATGTATTGGTAAGATATTGAAATGTTTTATTATCAAAGCAATGTAGTTTCAAAACATATAATGCAACGCAATACAATGATAATTGAGAACTGGACAAATAAATGTTCCTCAAAAGCGTGATACATTTTAACATAATTTTTCAGAAAAATGAAGAATGGACAAGTAAACCTAAGCTGCTTCAGTCCAGTAAATGGTCATCTTGAAATATGAATATCAATATTAAGCCTACTTATATTTACTTTTTAAAAATCAGTAAAATTTTCACACACACGCACACACAAAATAAACACATGAACCACAACCTGAAGGCAGACATTTTTACAGTTCTATGCCTTTTATTTGCTAAAAAAGTATAAACTATCAATTAGATGACAGAAGGAGTGTAGTTTATTGTGTACAACAGGTTTTTCAGCATGATCATATTGTTTATTTAAAGGCCTTATTACATATTAAACATGGTACAGTTGGCTGTATAGAGTTAATCATCTATATAATATTAACCCAGAATATTCCTTTCAAATGTGAGTATAATTATATTCTTTCTTTCTGCAGGGAAAGCGGCCTGTCAATCTAATTGGCTTTAGCCTTGGAGCTCGTGTCATCTACTTCTGCTTAGAAGAGCTCGCTAATGATCAAGGTATACTTTTTATTCATTTTTAATGAGTCGCTGATAACGAGGGAACATCCTTTTGTCTTTAAGACCTTGTGTCTCAAGCAGTGTCCACATGAGAGAGCTGGGCATGGACAAATTTCCTGCAAGCCAGATTGAGTCGTGTTCTCTTTATCATCGTAATGAAAGATGGAGTCTGAGAGGTGTGAGGCTGCAAATGAGAATCTGATCGCACAGAGCCCATTGAAGGACTTTTGTCTCTTATTATCGGGCAGGTAGTGAAGGTGTGGTGGAGGATGTGGTGTTGCTGGGGGCCCCTGTGGACGGATCGGAGAAAGCATGGCAGCGACTGTCCAGGGTAGTGGCTGGGAAGATTGTTAATGGATATTGCAAGTAAGACACTATTAATATTACTCCTACTGAGGGTCAGGGGTATATTCAAATCCCTTACCATAAGTATTCAAATTTGCTGAAACTCACTTTCTTTTTTCTGTTATACACTACTTTTCTAACTTTTGAGTCCGGTAAGATTTCTTAAAATGTTTTTGGAAGAAGTCGTTCATGCTCAGGAAAAACAGATATGATATTTAAAAAAAAAAAAAAGTATTTTCTATTTGAATATATTTTAAATTGTAATTTATCCCTGTGATGCAAAGCTGAATTTTCAGCATCATTACTCCAGTCTTCAGTCAAATTTAAATTACACATTTACAGAATTACATTTTAGGCCACCAGATGAAGAATTAGAATTGACCATTTATTAATTTAGTTATTTATTAAAAAGTAACAGGAAGTCACAACATGTTAACTGCAAACAAATCTGGAGATTATGATTTTGTTTACTACATTTAATAATTTGTAATAACTATTGTTAATTTTAATTGAATGTCCCAGTTATTGCATTAACTAAATATAACTAAAACGTAAATATGTTTCTTTTTGTTTTTATTGGTTTAGAGGGGATTGGCTTCTTGGATTCCTCTACAGAAGTTCATCTGTCCAACTGTCTGTTGCTGGGCTGCAGCCAATCAGTTCGCAAGACCGCAAAATAATCAATGTTGATCTGTCATCAGTGGTAAGCAAATGCATTTGTGCACTGAGCATTAAGTCCCTGATGTTCTCGGTAGATGTTCTTTTTTAAATACTCTTGGTGTCTGTGAGATGCATTTAGATTCAGATTCAGTTTACTGGCTGCAAAAGTAACAATTCCGCACAATGGCTTGACATTATATTATCGCAGAGTCGAAGTTTCATTTCCTTCCAGTTGGCTAAGATTTGAAGTCATCTGAAGTTACTTTTTTGGACATAAAAAAACACCCCCTGCCATGAATAGAAAGGGCATTGTTATATTGTCACCCATGAAAGACTACAATTACTGTAATTACTGTCGCAGGAAGTTCACTCATTGGTATTCAAGTGGAGACCTTAAATCCAATGCTGTTACGTCATAAAAAAATGGGAAAATTACCTAAAAAGAGTGTTATTTTATGCAACGCACATATGTAAAAAAAAAATCAATTCACTTGAACTTAAAATGATCCATCAACAGATAGTCTGTGCATCTCAACAGAGGTCATCATGCCAGCCATCCATGTGACATATTGTAAACAAAGGACTGGATCTGAGATCTTCCTTAACTCATAGACACAGAATACAGGTTACATCACACCTGCCTTAATCCAGAACAAATATAGAAATGCTTTGTATCTTTTGTCATGTCATGCTTTTTTCGTGAAAGCAGTAAAATTATTTTCATGTAATACATAATTATTATGCGACTGCAATGTGAGGCATGTGAAGAATTGCACCTTCGTTTGGCATGTGAAGAAATGTTAATGAGCAACTAAATGTGCATTTCCTGAAATAAATACCAGTGCTTGTAAGAGAATAGTGTTATAGTTTTAGGTTTGTCAGAGCCATTTTAATCTCGCTGTTCATAAAAAAACTTAGCTAAAGTTAGTCATAATGTGATGTTGCAGTGTCAAAGCAGCTATAGTGAAAATAAATTAAATCAGTCAGCCAAGTTAAAAACATTACAACCCCTTGACAAGAATGTGTATATTCTATATTTTTGTGAAAAATTAAATATGGCATCTACCCTTACACTGGTCCTTGCCTGTGCAAAACATTGTTATGGTGTCCTTTTAGTCTGTTGCTAGGGTATTCTGGATGGTTGCTAGGTGGTTACTTACTGGCCTAAATCAAAGGATTCCAGCCGATTCTCTGTATGTTGGTTCAGGCCTCTCTATTTATAATATAAGTCAGTGGGAGTTTTTCACTGCTTTTATCGTCCACCAGGGCATGAAAAAATTTAAATTTGATAGCTTAAAAAAAGTACTTACATACATTGCGTAGTTTGAGGTATCATGCATGCCTGAGTTATACACCAAAGCTTGATTTTTCTGAAAAGTTTGCAAGCACCACTAAAATTAGAATGAGGATATCAATATAATAATGCACTGCAAGCACTGTAAAATTGTTAGGGAATGTAAAGTCTTTTCCACTTGCTTTATGAATACTGGGTATGTTCTGTCCACCTCTTAGGTAAAAGGACACCTGGACTACATGCGTCAGATGGACACCATCCTAGTAGCAGTAGGGGTTCCTACCAGGGAAGAAGCTGGAGCCCTGAGTGGCAAACTACAGCTGGTACATTTATCTCAGGAAAAAACAGGCACTCCAGAACCAGCTGGTCAGAGCAGAGTCATGGGGGAACCATCCATGGACATTTCAAACAATGATACCTCAGACACCACAGAGACAAATGTAAATGAATACAAGAAACAGACTGGAGACAAGGAACGGTGTGAGAGGAAGGACTCTGAGAATGGCTGGGATATCCCTGATATATCTGATTTATTGGACTCCATCAGTGAATGTGATGGCATCCCTGAACCCTGTCAAGGGAACGCACATTCACCATGTGCTCTCGGAGTCAAGGATCATGTTGAACCATCTCAAGATGAAGGCAAAATAGACAGAGAAGATTAAAGTGACACATACTGTGAGCACACGTCCTGGGACTGGGATGACACGAACTGGACTACTGAATGCACAAACACAACCTACCAGTCGCACACTGAAGCACATGAACAGTTAGTCATTGGCAAACCTGCTGGTTCTGAGCCCATGAGCAATGAAATCGTGACATTTCCATAATTCACAACTCAAAAAATGTGGGTCGGGTCTAGATGGTATACCTTGTTCCAAGAAACTCTCCTGAGAGTCGCATTTGCTGCTACCAGGATTGAGGGTTGGGCGTAGGGTCGCTGTGGAACTCAAATAAACACAGTGTTTGAATGTCACATGTGAATCTCACTAGACTTTTGGCAGAAGAAGGGTTACCATCTAGACACCACCCACAATGTAAGTTAGCAATATAAGCTAGGATCAACTGGAACCTTGTCTTTTTGTCATTCTGATATTGTCTAATAATATTTTTTAAGTTATTTGTGGCTATCATCTCATGATTTTTTAAGCACTGCTCAATATAATTTGTCATAAACTGCTATGTGAAAACTGTCAGTATTTCGTGTATACCATTTCCCCCCTTCATTAGAAGTGGTTTGCTGTTTAATTAAGATGTGAATTATAGTTCCACAGACAACCCACTTGACATTGTGTGAAGTATTAGTGAGATTTCTTTCACTCTCGTCTGCTTTATCCATCTGTTGTTTTGGTTGTTATGGTAATGAATGAACCGGGATGCGTGTTGAGTCTGTTCAAAATGTACAATCTCTATGATCTGCCTTGAGGAGCGATGCAGCCTTCCAGTTTAGGCATGACTATCCCATTAACACTTATCCCATTGATTTTTTTTTTTTTTTAGCATTGTATGTTTTAAAAAAAATTTCATAAACCTAGTTATAAGTCACATATCTTGCTGTCAATTCAGTTTATTGTCTCTTTGTTGTCTCAGTTGGCGTATCAATCGTCTAATGTATCGACCTGGTTGGGCAGCAGCAGAGGCAGGTCAATCCCAGCGTGTTCCGCATCGAGAAGGTTAACAGCATCTGTTGCCGTCGCCGGTAGTTGTGGCGGTTCAGACACAAGGGAGGGGGGTTCAGTGGGTAGTTGTGGCTCCCCTGAGTTGCGTAGAGAAAGGGAAAGCGGCAGCGATGGCCTACGAGGGGCTTGAGATGAAGAACAGCAGGGTAGAAGCCGTGCCAAAGCCCTCTTGAAATCCCTCATGAACATTGGGTATATAATTGGGTTCATGGTGCTGTTACAGTAGCCCAGCCAGGTGATGGCATCGAAGAAGGAAGGTGGTACACACTCACACACCGCCTGAATGTACAGAAGAAAAGGTCTTAGATCACAAAATCAATACACGATGTAGCTGAGACTCAAAACCAAAGAGGTAGAAAAGGTCAAAGATGTCTAGTTCATCGGAAGAGGATGTCAGGATGCCACGGATGAAGAAGGGGAGAGTAGGAGATAGAGATGGAGTGCTATTCACACACCATATTGTGTGTGAAGGAGGACTAGAGACAGGCTTGCCCAGAAGCTCGAAATCTGAGCAAAGTGAGGGACACAGATGGGGAACGGGATCCTTGAAAGCTCGAGAGCAGGATAAGGAATAATTGCGCAAATTAAATAGGAATCTTTCTCTTCGTCACTTTGTCATATTGCAATTAATTTACCACCCATCCCCTTTTTTTGTTACATGCTTGTTAAGGTCAAGGTAAGGTTCAATATGTGAGTGAGTTTAGCAGTCAACGTGAATGAGGATGCTTCTTAACTTTGTTTTGTGGACTGACCTGTGCCATGTTGGTGATAAAAAAGGGAAGCCAGGCACTGAAGAAGAGACCCAGGAGCACTCCCAGGGTAAGACTGGCTTTCAGAGCTCTCTTTCTTTGCCTGTGTGCCAGTCTGCGCTCACTGTTCACCGACAACTGAGACAAAGAGACAGGAAGAGAGAGAAAAGAATGTATTCTTAGAGATTTCACAGTGATGCACCTGCTGAGAGATGGGTAGTAATGTTACTTTGGCCTTGGGTAATTATTTATGTCTTTCCCTCTCTCAAATGAAAGCTCTTGAAAGTGAGTGCCTCACAAGGTCTGAATAGTTCTACCCTCCCATTTCGCCCTTCCTCATCTTCAAATGCCTTATTGGCACTCCGACACCCTCATCTTGTCTCTCATTACTTTCTGTTCCAGTCCTTAAAATTTAGTTTTCCTTTTCTGCTACATATTTCAGCTTTCTTGTTGTGTTTGTTAAGGTGCTGGGAATTCTCTACACATTCTCAACATGCTGCATTGTGTCGGTGATCACACAGCCTTCACTTGCATAAGCAGTGAGTACGTGAATGAACAATAGGCCAAAACAGTTTGAGAATGCATGCACTCCAAGTGGCTTAGTTTGTCGAGAGTTCTCTGCAAGTTTTAAGAAGAATTCACTCTCTCTCACACACATACATGAAGCAATACATTCACCAGAAATTGCATCTAATAACTTTATTCTAAGACTTGCTACTTGAAGAATTGAATTTCTATCCCACTGTTTTCTCTGACTCAAAAATTCTCACCAGAGCTTGCCGCAACACGGGTGGCTCCTGATGGCTGTAGTCATCTCCATCCTGGATGGCATGACTGGGAGAAGGAGGTGGGTAAGGAGGATGAGTAAGAGCCTCCACCTGTCGTGCCTGTCTTCTGGCCGCCAACAGGATCCGGCAGTAGGTAAAACAAATGGCTGTAGAAGGCAAGAAGAAGGTGAGAAAGGTCGCAACGAGGGCAAAGGGGAGAGTCACCCGCAGGCGGCACTGCATGGACGGCGTCCCTGACGTGGTAAGCTGGAAGTACGAAGAGGGGTAGAAGAAACTCAATTGCGAGACTGTGGTGTTGGCGAGATCATTCTCGGAAAGGTCTTGCATGCGACCCAGGCTGTGCCAGTCCATCTTGATTGGCAGAAAGGAAGTGAGGGCTGCCAACCCCCAAGCCCCACCCACCAGAAGCAAGGCACGAGGCGGGGTCATGTGTTGTTTGTATCGCAGAGGAGAGATGATGAAGAGGTAGCGGTCCAGACTGATGACACACAAGTTGAGAATGGAGGCACTACAGCACATCACGTCGAAGCAAAGCCAGACGGGGCAGAATCCAGGCGCCAGCACCCAGGTCCCACACAGCACATTGAGCATAGCAGGGGGCATCACGACCAAAGCCACCATCAAGTCTGACAGGAAGAGGGACACTAGGAAGCAATTGGAGGTGCAGCGCAGCGACCGATGTGCAAACACCAAGGCAATCAACAAAATGTTCCCACAAGCTGTCACCAGAATTATAAGGGACAGCATGACTGCGAGAAGCCAGGGACCGCTGCCACTAATGCTCCAACCATCACCGATAGTACCGCTGTCATTGAAGCTCCTGTGAACATTCCAGGCATTCACACCTGATGCTGCCTCTACTCGAGGGATAGGTGAGCCACTCATCATCGGAGAGTTGAATAGGACTGTGTGCGCTTCCTGTGGTCTCGATGAAGCGAACACACATCCAGCGTTTTTCAAGTGCATTGAGAGAGTGATGCTGAATGTGAAACAGTTGATCTGCGGGTCACCTCACTGAAATCTGATGCAGACCACCTCAGGTGGCGAAAAAGATCAAGATGTCCCGTTTATAGTAATCCTTTCCATCTTTCCCCTGGCAAGGTTGGTGATTTCACTCCCTCTCTGTGCCTCAGTCACACCAGTGCAAGGATGTCCAGCTGCCATCCCTCCATTTGTTAACGTGAGATGAGCAAAGCAATAAAATGACACATTTCCTTGTCAATAGTCTGGCTTCTTCAATGCTTAGCACCAGTATGAGCAATTCTGTGCCTGTCAAGAGTATTTCAAAGCTTCGTGTCATGATGACACTCTTTGGGGGAGGGCAACTGAGAGGTGGGCTTCGGTACGAGAGCGTGTGAGAGAAAGAGGAGTGTTACAAGAGCAAGATACTGTATAGATATTTTTAGATGAGTGAATTAAATCAAAATAATAAAAAACAAACTTATCTCTGTCCAGTTCTTCCCGTTAAGGTAGAGTTCTGTTTGCTTTCTATGCATTTTTATGAGCTCAGTGTTCTTTATTCAGTAATTGTGGCTGTAATTGAGTAAAAGGGAGCAGACGAGTGCACTAGAGGTAACTGTGTTGGCGTCTTTGCGGTTCCCTGCGCCCTTCTAATCCCTGTATCGTCCACTTCAGGGTGCCTGTGGGATCCGCACTCTGCCGCTGGACATAAAGCGTGTCTGAGCATCACGCTCTTAATGCGACTTTATGCACATTCACAGCCAATCATTATTCAGGGTTAATTGAGGCAAGCAATTAACATCGAACAAAAGGCTTATGTAAATGTGAGATATGGGAATTTTTTTTTATATAAGATTGCTAGTGCTACCAAATGATTAAAATGTAATTTTACAAGACATTTTGTGTGTGTGTGTGAACACTTTTGCTTCTGTGCTTCATCTTGACTGTGATATTTGGTACCTCTACGAATATATATATTTTTTTAGGTTGATTGTCAAAACACAGACTACAACAACGTTTTCAATACAGTTGCAATTGCACAATAGACTTCCCTTTTAAATGCGTTTCTGTCATTTGTTTTTGTTTTGTAATTTTAGATGTGGAAATTGAGTCATTGTACACATGTCCATTATTTACTTAATTTTTTTGTTTTTTGAGTGTGCAATTATAGTGATAACATCTGAGAACTATAAATGAGAAAAAAAATGGGTTTTGAAATTAAAGTTTATTCCAAGATGAAAAAAGCTGAAAAGATCTTTCGTAACTGTTGTACATGTGTATACCTCTGACCAAAGCAAAATATGATACATTTAATATTTCTTGTTTTATAATCATTACAGCCAACAATTCCCTGAAGCCTTACTTCTGAACAAGGTCATGCATGAGAACTTATTTCGATATGTACTTTTACCTTTATGTAAAAAAACAACATTACAATAATGAAATAAGCACGGCAGAAAAAAATAAAAAAAAGGTATGCTTGTACTTCACTACTGAAGAACTGTCACCATGCCAACACTGCTCTGGACCCACTGCAGGTTTGAGCAAATGTTTTGATTTAAGCAAAGTGCACTAGTTTAGCACGGTTGCCAAATATCATCTTGGCCTTGGTCAAAAGCTAGACGACAGCGTGGGATGCTGTCACTGGGGTTCTAATAGAAGGCTATGATTTTTGGAACGCATGTTACTGTAGGGCCATTTTTTATAAGCTAAAAAAAAAAATCACATTCAAATCATCCTTAGCAAACTAATCTCCTTTTTTAATATTTTATTAAATACACACAGACTGTCCTGTACAACATGGACGTTATGGAGAAAGAAAGTCAACCAGTCTGAAAGTGTCAGGCTTTGAATATGAAAAGCAAGGCAGATGACATAACTGACGTGACTCTACTGCTCCTGAAAGAGACGAGAGAAAACAGGTCAGGATTTGAAACACTTCAACTGATCTTCAAATGTCTTCAGTCAGAGTTTCCATGCTTATCTTATGTTAAAAGTCGCAAATAAATCAGTTTATAGAAAAAGTACAAACTGATGTGAAAGAATACATACAACACGCACAAAAAAAATCTTGATGCATTACAATATTTTGATATGATCTGAATAGGCTACATGATCACCTATGAAATTATATTCATATGGAAAAGCAAAAGAATGTCACAATTTAACAAACATTGCAATAACTGAATATAATTGAATATATAGTTGGGCAAAAGCACATTTTTAATAGGGTTAGCATTATTAACTAAAACCATATCATTAACTAAAAAAACAACAACTAAATATTACTTGAAATAAAATAAAGATTATCTGAAATAAAATAGTGTTTTTTATTTTATTTCAGCTTGATGCAAAGGCTTGTCATTTGTGTCCAAAATGAAGTACTAAATGAACTCAAAGGAAATAGCTACATAGACCTACATAAAATATATACAAATGTTATTATTATAATATCTATTTTTTTAATTTTTCCATTACACATGAATGGACTTCATGACTTCCGAATAACTGACAGATGTACTAATTGTAATCATCCAGACAGAGCTGTACACATTTATTCAAACTAAAATGAAGACGATTACTAAAAATATGAAAACTTTTTAAAACAGAAAATATAAAAAGCTCATTCAAACTATTAACAAAAACTTGTATATACATTTTATAAATTATTCATAAAAAAAAATTCTAGAAATATTTTCATCCACTCACATTTAGGATAATTCTATGCATGTTTTAATAAATGTATAAAATGCAAACAGATATTTCGGCCACACAGACTTGAACGGCTTGGTGAGATTTGATCAAGACAACACGTGACCTCCATAATCAAAACACAAACCTTAGCAACTTTACTGTGCAGTACATAACGTGACCTCAAGTCATTCTGGCAGTTGGAATAAGCCATGCCAAGACCCAGTCCTCCACCAAACACAATGGGCCACGTCCGGCCTGCACAAACAAATTCTCACATTAGAATGAATGAAGACTCATTCTAATAAATCTGGTTTACACAAGGTATAATATAATATAATATACTTACGCTTGAAGAAAACAACAGAGAACACAATTCCTAGACCCAGACCGGTACCTATTAGAGAAAACATTATATTACAAAATTACCCAGCATGCCCATATCTTATGCCCGTATCTTAATACAACTACTTTGATACACTCTCAGAAAAAAAAGGCTGTCACTGAAGCGGTACCTTTTCAAAGGGTACAACTTTGATACCTAAAGGGCACATATTAGTACCTAAAAGTAACAAAAGTGTAGCTTTTGAAAAGGTACCTCCCCAGTGACAGCTTTTGTGTCTTTCGCTGTGAATTCATGGTACTTTAACGCATACCATGATAACAACCATGGTACATAGCAAACAGAGCTGGGTAGTAAACGATTACATGTGATCTGGATTATGTAATCAGATTCCAAAAATGATTTGTAATTAGATTAAATTACATTTTTAAATAATCATAATAAGATTACAGTTACTATTTTTGTTGATTACATGATTAGGCTATATATTATTCACCCAATAGCAATAAATTACTCAATGTATTAATTCTCCCTAATTCCTTTTTTTCATCTTTTAATTTTTCTTTTCTAAAATAGCCGGACGTTCACACAAAGATCAGTCATTAGTCAGGTGGCCACACATCACTTGACCACTGTTTCAACACTGCATTTGCATCAACTACTGATGAACACATTAATTTTTATTTGAATTATCACTCAGTTGGTTATTTTACCATGTATTAATTTGGAAGGCGTTTGTCTTTCAAACACATTAAAATGCACACATTCACGTTATTTCTTATTTACATGTAATGCATGCATTCCAAACGTTTTTTTTTTTGGTCATCTGAACCTCGTCACTAATAATGAGTTACGTGTTAGAACCCAGAGATTTAAATAATATTTACTAATTAATTATCACAGCTTGCATGTTTAAGGTTCGCTACTGTTGTTAATGGTCACATGACATGCAGGTAAACAAAATATAAGTTTTTATTTTGATTGATGTTATTTTAAAATGACATTTATAATTTTTTATAATTTAATAAATCATTAGCTTTTCATTAAACTCACAAAACCCTGCAGTTGCAACAAATGGAATATATTTTCTTACTCTTTGTATTTTTATATCAATATGGTACAAGATTATCATATTTGAATCTAGTAGTTTTGTCAAAAGACCCGGTACTTCGGTATCAAGTCGGTACTAAAAAAATGAAAACATTATGGTACCAGGTTTTCTTAAAGAGGTCATATGATGCAATTTCATTTTTCCTTTCACTTTGGAGTGTTACAAGCTCTTGGTGCATAAGAAGATCTGTAAAGTTGCAAAGACCAAATTCTCAAATCCAAAAGAGATATTCTTTATAAAAGTAAGAGTCAACCACGCCTACCTAAAAACGGCTCGTTCTAACACCCCCCCACATATCTACCTCACTATGGGAAAATTTGCATAACGCCGCCTAAATGTTCATGCAAAGAAAGAAGGCTTTTATTCTCGCTTTAGTATTGTTGACGCTGCAGCCATGTCTGAAGACGCTGTGTGCTTCGTTGTGAAAACTACTTTGTTTGGCCTTCCAAAAAAAGGACGATATCCGCTTCGTCATACCTAGAGCTGATCCGTGCTGGTCACTGAGGAATACATCAACTTTCACCGTGGACAAAGCGGAGTCCAGCCCGGCGGTCACATGTGATTGCCCCTCATTCGTCGCATCCGCCGGGCGTGCCATTCTAGCTAGCCCGGCCGCTAGCCCGGCCTCAGCGCACGCTAAGACGGGGCTTCCCCTCACGCTAGGCCGCTGGGTTTTTCGTTGTGAAAGCGAAAATACTTTGTATGGCCTTCCAAAAGAGGACACAACTAGAAATCAGTGGTTACTGTTGCTTGTACCAACCTGTTCCAGAACACCCACCCAAATTTCAGATGTGTGCAGCGCATTTTATGGGGGACTGTTTCCTGATCCTGGTAGAGTAATGTTAGACTAAAATGCCGGCTGTTCTGACTCAGTCTGTAAGTCGTTTTCATTTAAAGGATTTGCCACTGATGAGTCAAACATGAGTTTTGAGCAGTGTAGAGTAGCGCTTGTAGTTTGTCATTTCTCCGATCACAAATGCAGACATGGTTTTATGTTTACGCGGCGCGATGCAACGCAACGTGTAAAAAGACAGTATAAATCATTATAATCCATAACTATGTCCCCACTAGATGCAACAAATGCCTCGTTTATAATGGGTTTTAATATTTTTGTCTAGTCGCTAATGGAGCCGGACACGGAATCAACGTATTGGTACGGGGGCGTAACAGTTCCGTACACGCTTGAGGTCTCGGCCAATCACAACGCCACTGGATAGTGGCAATCAAGAGAAAACCCGCTTTCAGAGCGAGGCTTTGTAAAAATCGAGGCGTTTCAGAAAGACAGGGCATTGAGAGAAACAATAATCTACAGTATGTAGAAAATAATGTGTTTTTTGAACTTTAAACCGCTACCACACATTCATTACACCAAATACAAAAAATATGGTGTGTCGCGCATCATATGACCCCTTTAAGTTTATTCTATTTTCCTTTTACAGCTGCAGACTGAGGAAGATCCTGAAACACCAGCAAACCCTAAAACAGACAACAGTTTACAGATGTTTTTCAGCGGCAGCAGAACTATGACTAAACTTTTGGATGAAACTTGTTTACTTGTGGGAAAACCGCATTGTATTGTATTGTACCGAATACTGACATTTTGGTACCGTGACAACACTATTTGAATCAATGTGATAAACAAGTTACTCTGATTATATTACCTAAAACATGTAATGTAATAAATTACGTTACTAACTAGAATTGTTGTCATGTAATTTGGAATCAGTAACGGATTACAATTAGTAAGTAATCTACCCAGCTCTAACAGTAGAAAAAACAGTCCAAAAAACATAGCTTTAACACAGTATGTCATACTAAGACCTGCCTGGATTAGTCGTAGGCGGTTTTAGTAGTAACATTAATTCACCTAACCTTTTTAATAGAACACATAAAATAATACCATAGTTCTCAAAACAAACAGCATTTGCAGGCGTCCTCGCGGGCGTCTATGAAGGGAGTTCACTAGTTTTTGAACCAAACCCAACGTGTGTGCGTCTTATCAGTGACCCGAGTGCCCTACACGGACGTGACAACATGCCCTCAATCAAAGTTGGTTATTAAATCTAACGATTTCTTACCGAATTTAACAGCGCAGTCTGCGAGGCAGCGGTCCCATTTTCGGCCGAGCTCTTTCTCAGACATGATGACAGCGGACGGCAGCGCTAGAGCGGATGACTTTGGCTTGAAGGCTGTAGTGCGCTGTCATACTTTCCTTCACCGGCAGTGGAGGAGTGTGTACGCGCTGCAGGATAGCGCCATCACCTGGACAGGCGGAGAAATAACGCAAGTTTAGGGGGATGATCAACGCCCAGATACCAAAATACATTAGTTTGGTTTTGGTTTATTTATTTATATAGCACTACTAAATTTATATATGCCCACAGTGATTTACATTAAAACGCTAAGAACCAAAAACAATCTCACACATACTGAGCAATCAAACAAATACATATAATAGCTAACTATAGTTGAACTAACATAGGCTGCCACTCCAAAATGAGCTTTCAGTAGATGTATGTAATAGATGGAATTTTGCATTGTTCAATAGTACACTGAAATCCAAGCATATTAATTATAGCTTGATAACCAACGCTTTAAAATTGATTTTTTTTTTAAATATCATATATCCCTGTAAAGATCATTTTTAAGGGTACACAAGATACAAATAACTGGAAATAAAAAAAACTAAAAATGTTTATATTTTCTAAACAATATAATAGAAGATCGATACACATCACAAAAGATTATATTTAAATTATATAAATATTTAGAAATAAAAAAATAAAAAGATAATTTAAAATTATAAGTATTTAATTTTAAATATAATTTTTTTAATATTATGGGTGAAAATTATTTAATGGAAAGTTTCATTAAATATTAATTATCATTTAATAATCAAGCATTTAAAAAAATGATATCCCTTTAGTTTATTTTACATGTAAAAATAATATTTATATATTTAGTGAAATTAACTTTCACACTGGATTCTAGGTTTCAGAAAACATTAAAACATTCAACATCACACTTCATAATTTATCACATAAACATCAACCTTCTGATGAAATATAAAACTCATCACGTTTAAACTTGAATACTTGTATTTTATTGTACATACTGTGTTCTACAAAGTAACAACTGCGGTACATATGATTGCTTTCCTGAGATGAAAATACAACGATTTACAATACAAAGACTGGCAATTGTCTAAAGGCCATTTTAAGAGGATTCTGATCATAAAACTGTGGAGGAGTGCTGTACATGTTACACGACGCACGAGATTATAACATCAAACTGTTGAAAGATGCAATACTGCTGATACATACATCTGATCTTATGCTGAAGTTAGTTAATAGGCCTGTTTTCACAAATATAGAATGTACTCCAAACACAATTTAATCATGTGACCTAAAAAGACCTATAATCCTGCAAAGGCTAAATCAATTTAAGACAAAATAGATCATTTAAAAAAAAAAAAAAAAAAATAAACAATTTTTTTTTTTTGGAAAATGCAAACCAGAAATAGAGCCAGAACGGATCTATAATGCAAATTTACTTTAAGTTATTAAGCATCTATTATTAAAAAAACTGAAGAGGTGATACGTCTTTCCTGAACAAAAACACTACCATCACTAATAATAAACATCAGAAAGTGCATCATCAGGCAGCAGGAAGTTAAACCCCCGCCAGGACAGTTCAATTCAACACTAGAGAACCCGATACAGATATTATGACGCCAGGTCACCCGACATACAAATATACAAACTGCCATCTAAAGTAAGATTTCCTCTATTAGGGCTCTTGTTTCTTCGGGCTCTGGGCTGCCGTCTCTGCAGGGTTTGTCTCCTCTCTCTGTGGCCTCACGGAGCTGTTGCTGATGGACAGCAGACCCCTGAGCTCCTTGTTTTCAATCTGCATCAACAAAAAGATGCATTACATGAACATACAAAATGAGAAATTATAAGCTGATGTATTAAAATAAAGCCATTACTTCAAGCTGTGCCAATTGCTCTTTTACAGAGCAGTAGCGCTGGTCGTCCACCTGCACAGCTCGACGCATTACTTGACCCATTTCACAGATCCGCTCCAACTGGCTTTGAACCTCCTGGAATAAAGACTTATTTTAGGTTTCATTCTGCTTGATTTTTGAACATGCCATTAGAATAACTTAAAGAAACTGATGCAACTTTTTTTTAAGTAATAGGTCACCCAAAAATGAAAAATTTGGATAAATTTAGCATTACATCACTTGTTTACTAGTGGATCTTTTGCAGTGAATGGGTGCCATCAGAATGGAATCCACACCACTCCAGTCCATCAATTAACATCTTGTGAAGAGAAAAGCTGTGTGTTTGTAAGAAACAAATCCATCATTAAAGGTCCCATATTGTCAAAACTGAAATTTCCTGGTTTTTTTCACGATAACTGATGTCTAGGGCCTATTTAACTACCATATAAGTTTCAAAACAGTCAGTCCACAGTAAAATGCACACAGCCTGCTTAAAGTAGCTGTGATTTTTCACAAACTGTTGTGACGGCCGTAAAAAGGTGGACGTCAGAACTACACAGTCACTGCCTTCAGTCACCACCCCGAGCACTGTCCCCAGTCCAACTCTCCTTTTGCCAAACCCCCAGACAACATCGCGTCCATGCCATTGCTGAGCAACAACAACAACAACACGGAAACATGTCGAAAAGGTTAACTTTAACCACAAAACCAGATCGGCCGACCTGTAACGTTACACTCTCACTCAAAGGATGGACGAACTGACAGGATTGTTACTATGAGGTGGATCACATCTAACGTGTATAGTAAAGACAAACTAATGGTCCTATTGTATATACATTTCAATTTCAGCAGACAACTACTTTTACAGCTACACTATTGTTTCAGCCACAATTAATCACAACAACGTATATACAATTACAAATGATTATATATAAATCGTCAGTTTGATGTTTTTCACACACATGCCACAGACATTATTTCATACACGACATAATCGAGAGATGCAAGAAACATAGACCTATGGCAAGAAATCTGTAGACGCGCCCATAACAACAAAGACAATACTTTATTGAACCTTTTATGATAAGAAGTGCGCGATGCAAACGCAAACATTTTTGGCGATCGTTTCTGTCCAGTCTGCTCGTATTATCGCGTTTAACCACAGCTGTCGTAATTTTTTTTGTCTGGCAGTGGCAGCAGATAAGCGATAAAATTTCTAATTTGAGGCTGAATTACGTCGATTCTGGCACCCAACATAACAACAAGATGATATTTTAAGCTCCTAATGTAGCCGAATCTGCACTGATTTGAATGGGCCACCTCCAGTTTCCTCTTTGTTTTGCTGCCTCCAGCTAGAGCTGTGACATCGGCTGACCCTAGTTACCTGTGATTGGCCTGGCCGTGTGTCACTCAGAAAACAACAGGCCAATCAAAAGAGAGGCTCATGAATATTAATTAGACAGGCCAAAATAGACCTGTTCTCAGAAGAGCTCCTGAGAGAGGAGCTGTAAAATATATTGAGATGGTTTTTGGTACTTATACTGCAAATATATATTCTTAAGGACATCAAAACCTAAAATAAAACTCCAGAAATGTGTAAAATATGTGACCTTTAAGATGTTTTTTAGCCTCAAAGATTTCTTCTGGCTAAAATACAAGCCCTCTATCCATAATATTGCTTTCTCCAGTAAAAAAAAAAAAAAAAAAAGGTCATCTCGTCTGAATAAGGAGAGAAATATGCACAGATCAAGTTACTAGTGACA
Source organism: Sinocyclocheilus anophthalmus (assembly GCA_018155175.1). Lineage (NCBI taxonomy): Eukaryota > Metazoa > Chordata > Actinopteri > Cypriniformes > Cyprinidae > Sinocyclocheilus > Sinocyclocheilus anophthalmus. The sequence goes on along the minus strand of JADLZN010000678.1, from coordinate 54,737 downwards.
ACAGTCTGAAACAAATATGTTCCAAAAAAATATGTCAGTGGACTTTGATGTGAGAGGACAACATAGGATGGACCGGGGGTTTTTTTTTTCACTGGAGGAAGCGTTATTATGGATTATGGATTCATAATTCGGCCAGAAGCGACGGTTTGAAGTTAAAACGCCTTAATGATGGATTTGTTTATTACAAACACGCAGCTTTTCACAAGACATTAATTGATGGACTGGAGTGGTGTGGATTATCAGCTGTTTTGACTCATTCTGACGGCACCCATTCACTGCAGAGGATCCATTGGTGAGCAAGTGATGCTACATTTCTACAAATCTGTTCTGATGAAGAAACAAACTCATCTATATCTTGGATGGCCTGAGGGTGAGTACATTTACAACAAATCCTTATTTTTGGATGAACTATTCTTTTAAGAAAGCGAAGGTCTGGCACCTTAGCTTGATCCTGGTGAAGGCTAAGCACAGGTTTGGCATCCAGCTCTTTCTTTTCCATCATCAGCTGAAGCATCTGTTTTCGGTATCGGCCCATGATCAGCTCTAAAGCGTACTGGTGCTCCTCCAGAGAGAGGCAGAGCTCTGTGAACAGCACAAAGAGTCGAATCAGGGATTCACTCTACAAATGCGTGACACTTTGAAGAAACTCGCGCTGACTTGCCTCTGTTCTCCTGCTGGAGGTCTTTGATTTGGGTGTTCTCCTGGGTCAGCAGGATGTGAGGTTTGTATCTGGACAGCTCCTGATACTCTGTGCTTTCCTCCATGTACTAAATACAGGAAAAACAGAAATTCATAATCGGTGCTTACTGGTTATTCTTCATTTATTAGTTATTAGATGCATCATATACAGGATTCTAGAGCTGCAACAACTAAATTGACAACAAATTTGATTATCAATTAATTCAGGCTGCACATTATGTGTCTATCTATGTTTTTTTTTTTATGTGATTAATCAATGAAATAATCAATAGATTAATTGATTATCAAAATATTAGTTAGAGCTGTAACAACTAATCAATAAAAGCAACAATAATCAAGAATGAAAAGAATTACCAAATTGATGATGATTTAAAAAAAAAAAAACACACACACATTACATACATACATATATAACTATAATTCATATATATATCTATATATAGATTATAATATATATATCTATATATATATATCTATATTGCGCAAATGGCAGCAAGGACGCTGAGCTCCGCAATTCTTCTATTGTTTTTGTTTGTTTGTTCTGTGTTTTGTCATTCTTCTTCTATAAGTTTTACCAGAGACGAACTGCTTAACATTAAGCAGCACATCCCGGACAACATTTTTCCGGTTTTTGATTATTCGGACGTTTTGTTGGACATTCTAGTCGGAGGTACAGCGGTGTTGTTCAAACACGCGTGCAGACGCAGAAGAGGGAAACGCGCCGGCGCCCTGGTGAAGCTCCGCGCGCGTGGCTTTCGGACTGCGCTCCCAAGCACTCATCTTGCGAATGTCCGTTCCCTTCCTAACAAAACAGATGAACTTCTTCTCCTCACCCGCACCAACAAGGACTTTTCAAACTCTGCTGCACTGTGCTTCAGTGAAACCTGGCTGAGTGAAGCCATTCCGGACAACGCGCTTCATCTGCCGGGCTACCAGCTGTTCAGAGCGGATCGCATCACGGAGTTAACGGGGAAAACGAGTGGTGGTGGATTGTGTTTCTACATCAACGAAAGTTGGTGTTCAGATGTAACAACGCTGAAAAAGGTATGCTGTCCTAATTTAGAGGCACTCATCATAAACTGTAAACCGTTCTACTCGCCGCGGGAGATTTCCTCTTTCATTCTCGTGAATGTGTACGTGCCTCCAGACACGTGCGTGAGCGCCGCGATGCAACAGCCTGAAATGGAGCAAAGGTACCCAGACTCTATTTTAATCATTCTTGGAGACTTTAACAAATCAAATCTCTCCCGTGAACTGCCAAAATACAAGCAGCACATTACGTGTCCCACCAGAGACAGTACTATATTGGATCACTGTTACACATCAATAAAGGATGCATATCACTCTGTCCCACGAGCAGCTTTGGGGCTCTATGATCACTGTTTAGTTCATCTTATACCAACCTACAGGCAAAAACTTAAATATGCTAAACCTGTAGTAAAAACTGTAAAAAAATGGACTGTTGAAGCAGAGCGGAATTTACAAGCTTGCTTCGACCTCACTGATTGGAGTGTCTTTGAAGCTGCAGCCACCGATCTGGACAAGCTCACAGAGACTGTAACTTCATATACAGGTCTGTGAGATATGTTGCATTCCTACAGGCCATTCGCTCAGTTAATAATATAACACAGTGGTTGTACTGGAAAACTCAAGCAGCTTCGTCACGCCAAAGAGGATGCTTACAGAAGTGGGGATAAAATATTGTATAACCAGGCCAGGAACAGACTAACAAAGGAGATCAGAGTGGCTAAAAAAAAAACTACTCAGAAAAGCTGAGAAAAGAGCATTCAGCAAACGATCCAGCGTCAGTATGGACTGGTCTGAGGAAAATCACCATGTACAAGACACCACCCCCCCAGCTTGCGGAGAATCAACAACTGGCAGACGAACTGAATGAGTTCTACTGCAGGTTTGAAAGGCTCGTCTACCACCCCCCATTCGCTCTGATCTGCACTTCACACCTTCACCTGCCACCCCTGCAACCCCCCTCCCTCCCTCACCCACCATTCAACCTGTGTTTAAGGTCTGTGTAGAGGATGTGAACAGGGTCTTCAGGAAGCAGAAATCTAGAAAAGCTTCTGGCCAAGATGGTGTTTCAACTGCCTGTCTGAAAACCTGCGTGACCAACTGGCCCCCATCTTCTCACAGATATTCAACAGATCACTGGAGCTGTATGAAGTTCCCTGCTGCTTTAAAACGTTCCACCATCATTCCGGTCCCCAAAAAGCTCAAAATCATTGGACTTAACGACTACAGACCTGTCGCTCTCACATCTGTGGTAATGAAGTCACTTGAGAGACTGGTCCTAGCCTACCTGAAGGACATCACTAGACCATTGCTGGATCCTCTTCAGTTTGCATTCAGAGCAAACAGGTCTGTGGATGATAAAGTCAACATGGGACTGCATTACATCCAGCAACACCTCGACAGACCTGGGAATTAATCAAGGATCCTATTTGCGGACTTCAGTTCGGCCTTTAATACCATCATGCCTGACCTTCTCTCAGACAAAACTCACCCAGCTCTCCGTGCCCACCTCCATCTGTCAGTGGACCAACAGCCTCCTGACAGACAGGCAGCAGCTAGCTAGTGAGGCTGGGAAAATACACATCCAGGACTATCACCATCAGCACTGGCGCCCCCCCAGGGATGTGTACTCTCCCCATGGCTCTTCTCTCTCTACACGAATGACTACACCTCTAAAGACCCCTCTGTCAAGCACCTGAAGTTCGCAGACGACACTACAGACATCGGCCTCATCAAGGATGGAGACGAGACTGCTTACAGACAGGAGGTTAAAGAGATGGCTGTCTGGTGCAGTCTTAACAACCTGGAGCTTAACACGCTCAAAACGGTGGAGATGATAGTGGACTTCAGGAGAAACCCCCTGCACTCCCACCACTCACCATCATGGACAGCACTGTAACAACAATGGAGTCTTTCAGGTTCCTGGGCACCACAATCTCAAAAGGACCTGAAGTGGGACATTCACATAGACACCATTGCTAAAAAAGCCCAGCAGAGGCTGTATTTCCTTCGCCAACTAAGGAAGCTCAACCTGCCACAGGAGCTGCTGAAAAAGTTCTACTCTGCTATCATTGAGTCTATCCTGTGTTCATCCATAACTGTCTGGTTTGGTTCAGCTACCAAATTAGACATCAGGAGACTACAACGGACAGTCAGGACTGCTGAGAAGATTACTGGTTCCCCCTGCCCAAACTCCAAAATCTCTACACCTCCAGAATGACAAAAAGGGCTAAGAAAATCACTTTGGACCCCACACACCCAGCACACTCTCTCTTCGAACTGTTGCCTTCTGGTCGGCGCTACAGAGCACTGACCACCAGAACAGCCAGGCACAAGAACAGTTTTTTTTCCCACAGGCTATATTCAGCCTAAACAATTAATCTTTCATAATTATACAACGTCCATCACAACTAACATAGTATATTTATATTAAACTGCACACTTGTAAATAACATATCTATCTGCACACTAATAAACATATCTTTACATTTATCTAAACAATTACATTTTTTCCTATACTTCTATTTCTGTATAAAGTACATTATTCAATTTTTCTTTTTTAAATTATATTAGTTTTATATTACATCCCTACTATGTTATTCCTATGTATGTCTACACTATCATGTTTGTCTGCACTATGTTTGTACTTTCTTCTAAACTGGAAGCTCCTGTCGTCAAGTCAAATTCCTTGTGTGTGAAAACATACTTGGTAATAAAGCTCTTCGATTTGATTCTGATTATATATATATATATTAAGAATAATAATTGACCTTTTTCGATATTAAGAAAATAACACAACGATTAACAATAATAAAATAATCTTTAGTGCCAGGGTTCTAAATTTTATACATCATGTTGACATTATTATTATTATTATAAAAAATGTAATCAATCCGACCTGCAACACAATGCAAAAAAAATATAACAAATATTTTTTTTTTTTTTTTTTTTTTTCTCATAAAATTAAAAAAAAACAAAACCGGTCAAGATTGTATCTTACATTTTTTATCCTAATTCGCTTTACAAAAAAAGGCTTTACTATGCATGAGCAGTACCGATTTATAATATCAGGCAAATACTTAGTATCAGGCATTTACACAACAATTTTATTATCAGCCCAATTTAATATTGCACTGTTTCACAAGCTGTTATCCATAAGTCAGACTCTGAGCTTACAGCAAAAAAAAAATTACATAATAATTCTACTTAGGATTTTTGTTCTTGTTTCCAATAAAAATTATCAAAAGAAATTTACGTGAGAAGGAAAAGAACATAAATGGGATGCAATGATATGAATTTTGGACGATACCGATAACGATTTTCTTTATTTTTGGAAAGCCAGATAAACCGATATGTTGGCGATAAAATCATATCCAAATTGTTTATACTTTTTGAGAGCTCTGATTAAAAAAAAGGTCTCATCATAAAGTCACATCCCAAACACTTCAAACATAGCAGCCTAGTTTGAACGGGTGGACGTTTAAATAAAAAAATATTTGTACTCTCCCATTACCAAATTTAGTCAAAAAAAAGTCTTACAAATAAATAAAATAAAGCATAAATAATGCAAACAAGTCACTGAACATCATTACACGTGTAAAGAATCAAAATAAATGCGACATAGATCAATAAAACGTATTAGCCTCTGCTCGGACAATAATTAAATGATTTTAATTAATAAACCATATTGTTGATGAAAATAATAAAAGAAAAATAAAAGTGGTTGTTATTATTAATAATGTAAAAAAGTAACAAATTAATACCACTGTTTCAAATAGCAGCATTGCTGTTTGAGCTGCGTGCGCTGTAGCTGAAGAGCTGAATGAACATGGTAAACTGAAGCGTTTGCTGGCAGCTTATTTAACTCAAGAAAATGCATCCTGAGATTAATATTAATAAAACATAAACATAATATTACAACTTATAGATGTACAAAATGATGCAGTTATTGCGTGCTATAGTCAGAATGTGTGTTCCTGTTGTGGATGCGCTCTTCCCATACCAACACAAAGTGAAACACAGCAAAATAAACCCAAAGAAGGCACAAGTTTTATTATAATAATGTTCTCATGAAGTTATATACACAACTGCCAATCATAGTTATTAATGTTGGGCAATGCGTTTGAGCTCGGGCACTGAGATAAAGACGATCAACCCACCGGTAAACGGAAGCGCTCTTTTAACTTAACCAAACACATTCTATACGAGATAAATCAGATATACATAAAATAAACACAATATTACAACGTACAAATGCACAAAAGGCTGCAAACGAACAGCGCGCATCTGAAGTGTCTCGGAAGGAAATAATGCATTATTTATCGGCTGTAAGATATCGGCCAAATTTTCTTATCAGGCCGATACCGATAACAGAAAAAATTGAGCATTTATCGGCCGATACCGATATGGTGGCCGATATATCGTGCATCCCTACATAAGATATAAAACATAAGAACATAAGTCGTTTTCAAAATTTTTTATAAAAATTATGAGTTTGTTAAAATCAAGAAAAATAGATGGTTGTCAATGGTCAACGTAGTAAGAAATATAATCGAATTTTCCCTTTGAATTAAGTGTATTTTTCTTACCCTGTTGATACATGTTTTGTCTTGTTTTAAGCATAACCTTGATCTTAATTATTTATTTATTTTTAAGAAACAAAGACCTAATATTTTGCTTTCAAGTAAATGTATCTTGATTTATGAATATTTATATATTTGTACTGGAAAACAATACAAAAAATACTGAGTAAAACAATTTTTTGCAGATTAGCGTCTTGATCAAGGGCAAAACTGACAATCATTAAACTAACTACCCATCCAAACTAAAACCTTTGATTCATCAGTCCAGATCTTACCCACTTAACCACACGCTGTGCAGCAATAAATGTCTCATACTGTGTAATGCACATGCAATAACACATGCACACACGACTGTAATCTGTCCCTGCATGCTCTTAGAGGCCATATGTGTGCTCTCAGGGTGGTCAGTAAGAGATTTCATATCATGCCTTGTCAGGAAGAGTGTTTTCGACCTCCTTCATGCTGTGGATCTTGTGGTTGAGGACGCTCGACTGCTCGATGAGAGTCTCCGCGGCCGCGTCGTGCTCCTTCAGCCGCTCCAGCAGCGTCCGCGCGTCGCCCAGCACCTTCTCCAGCGAGCACATCTCCTCCAGCTCCACAAACACACTCTCACTCACTCACACTACACCGCAGCCCTCAGCGAGCCTGACGCATAACAGTCGAATCAGAAAATGTTGAGCTATATTACATATTTACTAGTAATATCGCTAGTAAGATTGTCGATTAAGGAAAGCTGTCAAGTAAAAGAACTTCCTGTGCTAGTTAACGTCAAATACGTCAACTCTTTTGTGCGTACAGGAAATGTATTTTCAAAATAAAAGCCCTGTTTCGGTAAAAAACAACAACAATAATAATAATAAAACAATAAAAGTGCTCGAATTAATTTTTAATTTCTGTTGAGTTCTACAAATGGCGTACACAAGTTATCTCTGCATAATAACATGGGATAGAAGAAAGGATTTTAACATGTAATGCAAATAACACACTTCACCTCTATTTTCCAAAATAAAAGCCCCGTTTGGGTTTTTATTTATTATTTATACTCAAATTATATTAAAAATAAAATAATAAAGTTGATAAAAAAATGATATACACCCTCTAACACTAGCATTCTCTATTCTATCTCTTGACACTCTAACACTAGCACCTAGCACTCTATTCTATTTTTTATTTATTATTTAAAAAATTACCCTCTAACACTGGCGTTCTCTCTTCTATTTCTATTCTATCTGCTTGTTTTCTTTGTATTTATTATTAAAAGATTACCCTCTAATACTAGGGTTCTCTCTTCTATTTCTATTCTATCTGCTTGTTTTCTTTTTAGTATATTAAAAATACCCTCTAACACTAGTGTTCTCTATTATTTTTCTATTCTATCTGCTTGTTTTCTTTGTATTTATTATTAAAAGATTACCCTCTAATACTAGGGTTCTCTCTTCTATTTCTATTCTATCTGCTTGTTTTCTTTGTATTTATTATAAAAAATTACCCTCTAACATTAGCGTTCTCTAATTTTTCTATTCTATATACTTTTTTCTAATTTAATATATATTACAAATGATAGAACAAAGTGTTTACACTTTTCTGTTGAATTATCCTACAAAGCTTATGTCTCTGCATAATAAGATTGGGCAGAATAAAGTATTTCAACATCTAACAAATAACACACTTCATCTTTAACTATATATGCGTTGTTACAGTAATAAACCCATGGTGGACTGTAATTTACAGATGATTATTGAAAAATGATCTTTGCGATACAGATTGCATTATCTTGCAATGACCGTAAAATAAACATGAAGCCCTTTCAAATATGTCAGTGAGAGTGTAGAAAACATCATAAAGCATTAGCATGGGAAAATACAAACACGTGCTTAATGTTTTGCATAAATCACAGCAGACTCATAATATATGAAGCGTACATTAAAAGAGCCATGCAAAATGTGAGAGGAACTGTGTCCCTATGTAAACTATTACTGTAACATCCCTTTATGGTAAGGTATAATAACAATATAGCAGTAAGATGAGAACATTTGGTCTAATTTGCCAAACACTCATTTCTTTTTATTCAAAACAGGTCTGTATATTGGCCTTTTTATTACATTACATTTGTTTATCGCAGTTGGTAATGTCACACAGTCACCATGATGTCATTTAGGCCCTTGCGGTTGAGGTCAGGCACTTCGGCGTCAGATGCAGGGTAGCCAACCGGAAGCAGCATTAGAAGCTTCTCATTGGCCGGTCGCTGGAGGAGGGACCTGAGCTGTGGACCACAGTTCAGAGGGGTCGTCGTCACGGTAACCAGCCCCACATTCTAACACAAAAAATGTAAACAATACAGAGAGCAATGGAATGTTACACATCATTTAAATCACAGACCCACATTTTTTATAATCAAATGTTTGATTTGTGTGTTTGTGAAATAGCTTTTTTTGTGTCTGACCTGCAGAGCAGCCAGCAGAATGCCACAGGATATGGACACACTGATTTCATTATAATAGTGAGTCTTTTTCTTGCCATTGGGCAGAATTCCATATGTCTGCTTAAACACTAGAATCAGATACGGAGCCACATCCAAATACTCCTTCACCCAGTTTGTCCTGTGAAAGACACCTTTACTTGCTTGTTATTTAGTGAATTGGAAAGTCATATAAATTCTTGAAATAAAATTTGTTATAGTAGAACGAACATGGTAGAAACAGACCACAAGAGGGCTCTAGTAACACAGCTATAGGATTTTATTAAAGGGGTCATATGATGCTTTTTTAAAGATCATTATTTGTTGTATTTGGTGTAACAGAATATGTTGACATGCTTTAATGTAAAAAAAAACACATTATTTTTCAAAATACTGTACATTATTGTAGGTCCTCTATGCCCACCTCTCTCAAACGCTTCGTTTTCTACAAAGTCCCTCCTTACGACAAGCGCAGTCCTGCTGTGATTGGCCAGCTGACCCAGTTGCATTGTGATTGGCCGAACACCGCAAACACACGTCAGAAATGTAACGCCCCAGCTCCTTACATAATCCTGCACTCTTCCTCTTTCAAAAATAAATGTATAAAGGAAGAGCCGAAGGGGAACAGAGTCGCGTTGACAGAACAGTAGTTTGGATGATTGAAGCTGCTATGTGTTGCAGTACACAAGCCACCGGTTTTAAGACAGCTTGACTCACTGTGATGTGTCCCCCCTAATCTCTCCCTCTGGCTGTCTCTCTCATCTCTCTCTCTTTCTCTCTCACACACACAGACACACACACACGGATGCGCAAAATTCTGCATTTGAACAGTCAATAGCAAATCCTTAAACTAATAACAAAACATACTTAAATTCGCTGATTCAGAAGCGCCAAATTGTCATAGCAAAGTCAGAATTACCTCCTCTCCTAGGTTCACGAAACGTCGTCCATAAAATGCATTGCTGCTCTGTTGTAAGTAATCTTAAAGACTCCTAAATGCATCTACTTCCGGAAGGCCAAATAAAGTGCTTTAGCTTTCACCTAGAAACACACAGCGTCACCCTGACATGCTGCTTCCAGCACCAACTGCGGTTACTGACTAACCACGCCTTCTTTCTTTGCCGTGCACATTATTTGGGCCAGGCATTATGAATATTCCCACATAGTGAGGTTAGGATATGTTGGGCGTGTTTTTAGAACGAGCCGTTTTTTTTTTTTAGTGGTGGTGCGTTGTGGCGTGGCAGAGTCTTAACTTTGATATAGAATATCTATTTGGTTTTGAGACTTTGGTCTTTGCAACTTCAGTGATCTTATCTATGAACAATCAGCTTGTAACACTCCAAAAGAAGGGAAAGGAAAAACTGAAATCGCACTTAGGAACCCTTTTAAACTCTGTGTGATTTGATAATAATTGATCAAATATACTATAGAGCTTTATCTGTAGCTCCTACCAAAAAATCGTAATATAATAATAATAAATGATAAAAAGCAAAAAAAATTTTTTTTATTATTATTATCATTTCTTATGTGACCTCTTAATCTGTTGAATACAACCATTAACCATGGTAAAATAATTAGTTTTTTAAAACACACAAATGGTGGGCCACTACTGTTCAAAGCTAAGAGGTTTAGTCAACACTATTTATTATGTCTGTAATTGTTATATTCAATTTATTAATACATTATAATTTAATTATAATAATACATAATACTAGTACATAGTAATAGTAATAGTACAGTAATAATAAAACGAATAAATATTTTGCATAAAACTACACATTACGTCTACATATTATGTCTGTTTGAAACACACCTCAGTTTCTTGAGGTCATGGACCCACTTGTCTCCCATCCTTTGCTTGTAGTTGATCTCCTCCTCCTCCTCAATGATCTCTCTGATCTTGTGTTTGACATCTGCATCAGACACCACCACAAACGTCCAGGGCTCAGTGTGAGCTCCACTAGGTGCAGTGCCTTACAAAACACACACACACACACACACACACACACACACACACACACACACACACAAACAAAAGGGTAGGCTTTGAATTGTTTTGTCTTTTGAGCTGAATAGGAATTTGCCACCTCTGCCAAATCACACAACAAATTCAGCCCATTGCATCATTGTGATTGCATTACCTGCAGTGCGTATAACATTGTCAATCACTTGTTTTGGTACCGGTTCTGGACTGATGAAGCGGACAGACCGTCTCAGATTCATGAGCGAGTAGAACTTTTCAGAACGTTCCAGCATCTCAGTAGCAGAATACTGAATTGGGGTGTATGGGATATGGGGTAAGTTTTCTTCCTCTGTTGTGTCTAGCCAATCATCATCACCCTCTGTGCACAGACAATCGATTGAGTCACCAATGCCAATAAACAGAAACACAAATTCACATCAGGGTGAACATGGCAGTCTCATGTCTTTAAAGGAATAGTTCACCCAAAAAAGAAAATTAGCTGAAAATCTACTCACTCTCATGCCATCCAAGATGTAGAGTTTGTTTTTTCATCAGAACAGATTTGAAGAAATGTAGCATTGCCATCCACTGCTCACCATGAATAGCGATTGCAAGGAATGGGTGCCGTCAGAATGAGAGTCCAAACAGCTGATAAAAAATATCACAATAATCAACAAGAAATCCACACCACTCCAGTCCATCAATTAATGTCTTATGAAGCGAAAAGCTGTGTGTTTGTAAGAAACAAATCCAATCCTGGGGGGAGAGGGGGGAGGGGGGGGGAACCGGGGTTGTTTTTTTAAAAACACTTCAAACCATTGAATGTCGTGGCGCTAAATATGAGTCCATAATCTATAATATTATCAATAATCTTCTTTTCTCTATTAGTTGAAAGTCATCTTGTCTGGAAGGATCAGGCGGATGCAAAGCACCGTTTACAAGCAAAAACAGTCCAAAACAGTTTTAAACAAATACGTTGGCAGAGTTTGATGTGTGAGACAAACAGTCAGTCGTAGATACAGTAGTGTACGTCGCCTATACACTGGAAGAAACCAGTTATGAATTATGGCCTGTCTTCACACGACATTAAGAGTTGATGGAGTGAGATAGTGGAATGTTTGTGCTAGTTTGTTTATCAAGCTGGTATTTGGAGCACTCTCATTACTGAACGAAGGCACCACAATCAACTGCAGGAGGAGATTCCACTGGGAGCAGGTGAGATTTGTTAAATGCTGGAGCATTTCTCCAATATAATTCCCACGATGCAACCCCCATTACAGTTCACCTCTTGGATGGCATGAGGGACGAGTTAAGTAAATGTATTCATTTTTGAAAGGAGAAGGAGGTAGCAAGCGAATTATAATTTTTTTTAATTCTCTACTCTGTCTTTTGTTTTGAAAATGTTTGAATATGTAATCTAATGGCAGAACATTGTCATATATGAAAAATATGATTGCATATATGCAATAATGAAACAAAATATTAACAGTATATAAACAGCTCACATCAACAGACATTAAAGCGCTATTTTGAAAGTGGGCTGTAATAGAGCATGTCGCAACATCTTAAGCAAGACTTTTTTGGACTTGAACCTTTGCATTCGGTTCAAAACTCTTTCCCAGCGAATAGATAGTTCGTTTTCTTTGAGTGTCCTCAGACAACTTTAGATCTCTTCCCCAAAAGTTTTCTCACCTGCAGACCATTTACGGCTGATCGTGGGGTGCGCCCAGACCTTCACCGAATCTTCAATACCTGCAATTGTGTGTCGCGTGTTACGGTTTGCTTTCACATCCCTTGTGCTGCTTGGGACCTAATCTGTAAGCACTGGTTTTTCCAATCCAATAATTTTTGCATTGAATTGACATGCTTTACTGAGTTTTTAACCTACTGGGTACTTTTGTTTCTGTCTTATATAGTTATATATAAATATATTATATAGTAGTATATAATAATATAGTAGTTATGATTTGTACTGTAGTATTCATATATATATATATGTAGAGATTGGAACTGTAATTATGATTTGCTGATGCAACTGTTTGTGGGCAAATATAAAAATATTTTTTGCAAAACACTATTTAATACTGAAAGACATTCAAATAAAATTAGGGGAGGGGGAAAACAGGTAGGGCCTAATAGACTGGCCAGGGCAGTATCAAAGAGTAAGAAGAAAACAGTCAAATTACTGTCATGTGACTCCTTAATTATTAATAGTTACGATGTGGAGGTATAGTGGTGGGAGGGGAGTACCGTTGTGTTTACTGCTTGGTTTCGTATCCATCCGTGCAGATCTCGGTTCCACCCATGGTTCTGTGCTGTCTGATCCTGGAACGCTCCTGCTTTGAGTCTGGGTCTCTTCCTGGCTGGGGAGCTTGATGAATAGAGAAGAAACCGATAATCACACAAGCGCGAGACAACGCCGCGCGAACAGGGAGTAAAACAAGACGCGAAAAACACCACCAGTGATGAACGATTTGTGTGAAGTCTAAAGACAGTTTCACTACGAAGTTCACACTCAACGGGGGGAGGGACTCGACTTTCTTCTGGTTACTAAAAATAAACAGCTCAGGGGACTTAGCAAACACTATTGCATGGTGATTGATTCTTACACAATAGTCATCATATGATATATTCTGTAATACTAATAATAAGTATGAAGTAGTTTACAGTTGTTTATATGATTTAATAGTAGTTTTAATAAGGTAAGGAGTTTCCATAATAATTCAGATTAATAAAGTAGAAAATTAAAAGCAGGTATAAGTTGTTGTTATAGGTTGTTCTTTATTCAATATAGAAGCCAATTACAAGGCGCTTAGTGGGTGAGAAAATTTTAGAAAGGGAAGTCAGTCAGCCTCAGTAACAGGTTGGCAGACAAGGAGTAACCGGTTTTTGGGAAGTCATTTGTCAATATTTGTCGCAAAGCGTTGATTTCAGTCAGGAAGACCGTCAAGTGAAGTGTTCGCGTCCCATTCGAAGGGCCATCCCTATGGCCCTTAGAGTCCCTTATCCAGAAGAGGGTGGTTTAACCCTCCGAAAGGTGGAGAGCTTCGAAGGGTTGAAGTGTGCTGTAGCGGGATCCACACCAAAGTAGCTGTTTCTTGACCAAGGTTTTTTGTTTGGGGGGGGGCGCCCTCTTACCTGAATCCCATCATCACGCTGGCACACAGAGAGGCGCCTGGGTATTTCATGTTCAGAAGAATCTGCCCGCGTGAAAAGGATCATGGGAGCCTAAGGTCCATCAAGTTGTACCCTTCGTAAAAAGAGGGCCCCTTTGAAGTGGCCAAGTTTTGAGCGCATGTTGTTGAACGACCCTCTTCTAAATATGGCGGAGTGGTCTATGATTGTTTTTCGACTCCGATAGTGGCCCTGCGGTTATAAGGGAGGGCGATATATCCCATTTGGAAGGCACTGTCTATGAATGAGTTGGTGAATCATTTACTCAAACGATTCATTCAAAAGTTGTTTCAAAGTCAGGGAAATGAGAATCGCACCACCACCTGATGTGTTGCGGGGATTCTGTGACTTCGTTTGGTAATATTTTTCATTGGCGGAGCCCAAAACGGACGAGTAACAGTAGGCTATCTAAATTTAATTAATTGATATGACGATTATTCCTTTTTATTGATGTTGTGTAATAAAGCAATATCATCGGCCCATCGAGGGAATGGTGTGTGGAATTTGTATTTCGATATACAGCACTGTTGGATTGTTTCTGATAACTTGTTAAATATCTTCTATATTAAATATATCTATAGGCCTATATCTAGGATATCCTCTAGTAATCATATATCTTAAAAGTTCATCATGTGTTTTTACACATTATTACGCCAACAAAATGTCAAATGTCATTAAATTAAAAATCTGATTATTATTAAAATCTAATATGAATTGATTTATAATTAATTAAATCGATATTACTTGTGTGTGTGTGTGTGAAAAATGTAACAAAATTAATAAACAAATATATTTTTCCTCTAGAAAAGACATGAATATCCAGTGGGCTTAAACAACTTGCTGTAAAGCAAATTATGCATTACAGACAGAATTACTGGTTTAGGTCATATTTAATTTTTCGATAGTGTGTTTAGACTGCAAGAAATCCACCCCAAAGCAAGCAAAATATCAGAGCCACAGCGCTGTTGACACGACGACTTTTATTGATAGTGAGAATTAAACTCTCTCTCTCACGCACACTCTCTCTCTCTCTCTCTCTCTTCTGCTCTCTCTCGCTCGACTCCCATGCTATTAGAATGTATTAACATTTGCGAACCATGAATGAGTCACAGTTATTTCTGCTTCTTCATGCGTCATCTCGAGAAATTAGTACGTACTAGTTTTTCACAGAGGGTGCATTCCTTCTGTCCCGCCAGTTAGCTGAAAATGGTCTGTCATTACTGCACTTTTTCCATGATTACAATTTCCCTGTGGAGACTAAAAAAAACTTAGATGTGCAATTGGCAATATGAAATCTTATTTATTCACTTAGGATTTATGTTCTCACATTGATGGTAATTTAAAGGTCATGCAAAGGACATTTTGTTGTGGATGTTGTTCTGTTGTGGTTTTTATTATGCAAATCACCTCATTTGCATTACTGCATGGTGTTTTTCTCACAGACATGACATAAACAAAACAGATGGCGGTATATGCACTGTCTTGACTCTGTCTGCGATAGTATTGTTGCATTTACACAAACACACAGCACACACACACACACACACACACCACACACACCCACACACACACACACACAAAGGCACATGTTTACTTGCATGTTTTTAAAAGCTGTTAATCTGCTTTACAGTAGCATCTGTGACCTCTCTAGCGTATCTGACCTGTATAATATATAGAAAACAATAAGATCAGTGTGTGTGTGCCATTAAATGCACATATAGGAATAGTTCACCCAAAAATAGTTCGAAAGAAATGAATGATAGCTTAACCCCCTCAGGCAAATCACGCACAAGATTTGTAAATAAGTTTGATATTTCATTGGAACAGATTTGGAAAAATGTTTTCATTAGCATCAAGTTGCTCACAGTGGCTCACTCAGCCGTGAATGGGTTGCCGTCAGAAGAATGAGACTCAAAAGCTGATATGAACATCAACAATAATCCACAAAGCAAAGTCACACACTCCAGTCCATACAATGAAGATCAGGAAAGATCTGTAGTTATGTGTAGCACAAACAAATCGACAGTTTTTTAATGCTAAATCATTTGGTTGCTGCTGGCCAATCATAGGAAGAAGTCATAATCCAAATAAATGTTTGACCCTTCCAGGATGAAAAGGCCTCCCTGCTGTCCTCTCACATCAAAATCATCACGTATTGGTTTAGAACTGTTTTAGACTGTTTTGGATTGTAAATGGTGCTTGATCTGTGCACACTTTCTCTCCTGATCAGGACTAGACAACCCTTTTTCACTGGACAAAGTAAAATGATGATAGCAGAACTCACAAATTTAGCCGCGAATTGAATTAGTAAAAAATGCTTGATATATTTGTTTCTTATAAACAGGCATCTTCGTAGTTCAGCATGGTTTTAATTGGTTGGACTGGAGTCGATGGAAAAGTGTGAGTTATTGTTTGGGTTTGTGGGATGATTCTGTGGATTATTGGGTGAATTGGTGTCTATAGCTCTGGGTTTATGATTTGTTTGTAACTGTTATTTTTAAAGATCTGAAAATATACAAGGATCTGATAATGCGTATCATGTGGTCTGACATTTCTAGAAAACCACTCTTGACATTTCAAGACATGCACTGTATTTTATCCGGTTGTACTGTTCAGCTGAACTGACGCTGAAGATCTCAGAAATTCATGTTCGGTGATTACATTTTAAATGTGAAGGATAAACAAGCGTTTGTCTTATACTCCCAGTTGCGTTTGGGAGACTTGGGGAGCGTGAATATTTGCTGGCCTAGTCGCAGATATTTCAAAGGCATACACTCCATATCACAAAGCCACATTTCATGCACGTTCAATCTCAGCCAATCACTTTAAGAGGGAAATATTGCACCCCTTACTGAACCAATACGATAACGTGGAGGAATAGTGTAAGAAAACTATTTTATTATTATGATATCGCTAAATAGTTAAATGATCAAATTCAAAAGCAAGACATGCGGCACTCTTCAATACTCGATTCTAGCATGAGCACCTTTGTAAGGTTTTTGGTACATGCAAAGGTCTAATTGTTCATCCCAAACCATATAGTTTCCTCATAACGAATAGAGAATACTTCATGCCTCTTTACGGTGCTGACGAGACGTGAGACGTGTGGATTCATCTGCAAGCTTTTATTAAAGAGACGTGATAAACAGGCAGGGTCAAAACAATGGCAAACACGTATATGGCGGGCAAAAAACAAGAATAGTCACAGGGCTAGCATAAGTCACCGAAAAGCAGACAGAATCACAGGGGCGAGACGTGAGAGAATGGGAAGGGATGAAAAAGAAAAAAATCCAAGGGGGATATGGGGAGGGGGAAACAGGCAAAAGCAGATCCAGAAACCGCCAAAAAACAAGGCAAGGCAAACAGGAAAAATAAGACAGGAGACTCAGGAACGTGGGTTCAGCACAGACTAAAACACTAATCACAGCATTGAGAAATGGTGGTGTTTGATCAGCTGGGTGTACATATATGTGAGTGAAGGATGATAAGAAACAGTAGTGTAGTGTTGAGCAGGAAGAAGGGGCAGTCTTCAGTGCAGTTGTGCAAACGTGCAATGAATAGGGGTATGTGAATGATGGGTCATGCAACAGTTTTTGATTGTTGGTGCGGAAGAGTCAATGTAAGGGAAAAGAGGTGACCTCTGGTGGTGAAATAAAATGGAAGGTCCCTGGATCCGAATTCGTGACAGGGAACACTTTATGGTCAGGTATTGTAGCACTGATACTTTGTGTAATCTTTTTTTGATACGTAAGGCTAGAAGAAACCTTTATTAGGGGTATTGAAATGTTGGGTGGAGGCAGATATCTTTTGACGATCCACCGTTATATCGTTTTAATCCAGAGGGGGTCACCAAGCTTGGTCCTGCAGGGCCCCCGAGTCAGTAAGAGAGTTTAGCTACAACCCCAATTTAACTCATCTGAACCAGCTAATCAAGGTCTTATTCAGCATACTAGAAACTTCCAGAGGTGTGTTGAGGCACGTTGGAGCTAAACTCTGCAGGACACCGGCCCTACAGGACGACGGTTTGGAGAGACCCTGGCTTTAATCTAATAAAACTGTACTGATAGATCTTCATTTAAGTTTTTACTGAAAGTCTGGGTCTGGGCACAGAAGGTCATGGTGAAATTATAAAAATGTCCTTTTTTTTAAGGAAGAAGGAGGCAAAAAAATAAATGCAACTCAGAAGTGTCGCACTTATCATACTAACAAAAGGATGAACAAAAAGTAGGAGAAATCTCTCTATTAAAATTAAAACATGGGTAAAAAAACACCCATACCTTGAAGCAGTCATTTGTGCTTAGTAGTAGTAGTAGTAGAACAGAAGAATTTCAGCAGCTGCCCCCCCCCAGTGATTAGTCAATAATAGATTAGCGACGTACAAGGTTGTCGATAGTGCAGCTGGAAAAATGAAGGCTGCAATGTAATGGACCATTATAAAGTGAATGGAGTCTGATAGCACTAGAGGTATTCCAGTACTTACATGTCTCTAGAGAAAGAATCGGTGTGTAACTGGATGTGAAGGAAAAGTTCAAGGTTACAGGATCAGGGTGATGCGCATGGTCACGTGATCAGCAGTTTTTTTGTGATGGATATGCGTTGGGTTTAATTGTTCCTGAAGTGCTTTCAGGCCCTGCGTTGCTCCACAAATCTGGGTCAAAGCGGGCAAGTTAAATATTAACCAATAAAAACAAGTCTGCATCCGCTGCTCAAAATCTATCTGCCTCTACAAGTAAGATTTTCTTCAAAAATAAAACAGTTACACATTAACAGTTAACAGTAACACGTTATCTATTTAAATTATTATTATCATTGTTATTTTAAAACTAAATTCAATTTAAATGAGAGTGCCTTGCTTAGATCCTGAAACGCTAAGACATTGTTTTCATGTCTAGGTTGCTGTTTATCTTCAGATAAGATGGTGGGTGAAAGTTTATTGGACTACTGTTCTTTTGATTATCCCAGAATGCAACAGTTTATCAATAATCTAATGCGTAGTTGCTAGTTTCTCACTCAGTCATTGACTTCATTGATTCATTCATTTAAAAAAGATCCATTCAAAACGCTGATTCAATCAGGAACGAAACAAGTGACTTTTCATTGAATCACTTACTCAACCGATTCTTTCAAAACACTAATTCATTTATCCTTGCGTTGCAGAGGCATAACGATTATGTTGTTGCTTCATTTGGAACTATTTTATTTTCATTTAGTTTGCAGTTTAAATGGTAACATAATGTTATTGTTACGCTTCGCCTACTGTGGCGGAGATGAAGGAGCGTGGAGACGAAGAGGATTAACATTCAACACGTAGGACAAGACGAACAATTCCGGAAAAAGACAGACTGCACAGACTCAAACTTAAATACATGGGGTAATTAGGGAAACACACCTGGGATCAAATGAACAATCAATCAGGACAGGAACAGGAAGGGAACCAAACATGGGCATAAAATGAACATGGAGCACGTTGGGGAGGAAAACACAAGACACAGGACTGACAGTTATTCAGTATTAGTTTTTTTTTAATTGAACTATTTGATTGTATAAAAGCAATATCACACTCACAGTGATATGTTTTTTTTTAATCCAGCAATAACAGCACTCATGGATACCTGTGCTGGATAAGTGTGATAAACACACATATATACAGTACATATATAATTAGATATGTGACCCTGGAGCACAAAACCAGTTTTAAGTCGCTGGGGTATATTTATAGCAATAGCCAAAAAAAACATTGTATGGGTCAAAATGATCCATTTTTCTTTTATGCCAAAATCATTAGGATATTAAGTAAAGATCATGTTCCATGAACGATTTTGTAAATTTCCTACTGTAAATATATCAAAATTAATTTTTGATTAATATGCATTGCTAAGAACTTAATTCGAACAACTTTAAAGATGATTTTCTCAAAAATTAGATTTTTTTGCACCCTCAGATTCCAGATTTTCAAATAGTTGTATCTCGACCAAATATTGTCCTTTCCTAACAAACCATACATCAATGGAAAGCTTATTTATTCAGATTTCAGATGATTAGATGACTCTTATGACTGGTTTTGTGGTCCAGGGTCACATATAATCATACATATAAACATATCATATATTATAATCATCACAATCATTTTTGCTGAACAACTGAAAACTGCATTAAACTGCCAAAGAAAGAAGCTCATTCATTATAAATAGATTCATTTTTAATGATTAATGTAACAGCTTGTTTTGATCAATGAATGAATGTTTTTTTTTTCTTTCTTTGGGACAGTTTTCGGAAATGTACAAATGCATGAATGAATATTCTGTCTTCGTGATGGTTCTGGGAAATTCAGAGAGGAATGTGTATTTTAAATTCCACTGCATGTGGCATTTTAATCTTCCTCGCGTGGTGAATCACTGATTGCATTGCCGGATACGGCAGATGCTACAGTACTGTCTTCTCCTGTCCTCTAATAATGCATGATAGATATGAGAGGGTTAGAGAAACGAATGAGACAAGAGCAGGGTGAAAGAAAAAGACATGCAAAGAGGACAACACTGCAGGAAAAGAGCAACATAGATTTCTGTAGGAAAACGAAGAGGGAGGATGAGCATGCTGACCAGTGCTTTATTTAGAGAATACATTAGCTGAAGAGAGTTAAACTGGGCTACTTCCGTCAGCCCACATCACATCTTAATATGATGCTATAATGGTTGACAACAGCACTGATGACAATCAAATTAGGCCTAATGGCTCGTTTACTTGCATAGAAACCCTGATACCCTTTCAGTCTAAATTGTTGATTGAGCTAAATGGCATTTGAATAGATTG
The DNA here is from genome assembly GCA_018155175.1 of Sinocyclocheilus anophthalmus. NCBI lineage: Eukaryota > Metazoa > Chordata > Actinopteri > Cypriniformes > Cyprinidae > Sinocyclocheilus > Sinocyclocheilus anophthalmus. The sequence continues at coordinate 34,024 of JADLZN010000678.1, read as the reverse complement.
TGTTGCACATCTGGAGGGCCCAGAGCCAGAGCACACACCTGTCATTAGACATTCTCCTCACATGCACCTCCCAGTCTCAATTATGCCTCTCATGAATGCGCCTGCAGAAAGTGGGTCAGGAAATTTAAAGGGAAAGCGTTGCTATAAAGCAATTTCATAGTCTCGTGTGTTTCTGTATCTGTGCTCTCTAACTAAGGCTGTATTGAACATATTGACAAATGAATGACAATCACTTTGATTTTATGCTCGTAATTACTACCCCAAATAATCAATTACCAACATATTTGGTATATTTGAAAGGAATAGTTCACCCAAAACTGAAAATGTACTTGCCCTCAGGCCATCCAAGATGTAGATTAATTTGTTTCTTCATAGGACCAGGTTTGGAGAAATTTAGCATGACATCACTTGCTCACCAATGGATCCTCTGCAGTGAATGGGTGCCATCAGAATGAGACATTTGTAACTTAAAATCATGGGTTCCGGCTAAAATATGTAGACTCTATAATTGCAGCATATTTTCATTTTGGGTGAACTATTCCTTTAAAACAAAACCAAATGATATAATTTAAAAAATAATTCCGTTTTTAAACTTTTTTACATTTAAAAGAAATTATTAAAAGCTACCAAATATGTTGGCAAACATAAAGTAAAATAGAGCAGTAATCCATAGTTCTACTTGACTGTTTGTGTCACATGAACATGACGCTTTACTTGAACTGAATTTCATTCAGAAACTGCATAGCTGGTGTCATACACATTCTAGAAAACAGAACGAAAATATGTTGGAAAAGAGCATGAATATGTATAAGAATTATCGACAAATTACAGATCTGTCCATATTATGGAGGATTCGTGAGAAGAACAAGACGAATGAGTCTTGTAGCAAGTAAGCGGATTATGCATTTTCAGGATTAATGTGACGTCTTCAGTAATGAGATGCAAATTTGTGACTAACAGACCCCAGAAAGTGTGTTTTTCACAATGCACATCTACATAACACAAACCTTACATAGGCGTGCTTGTAGTAAGAGAAGACATGTTTAATATATTGTCCATTTGTGTGAATAAAATTAAGTGACACTGAGGAACGTGTATTATAACAGTTCAGGCATTTTGCCTTTATTTGAAGTAGGACAGCACAAAAGACCACACTTTACATATATCTAAAAATCAAAAACACCCCAAACGCAGATATACAGTCAATAAAAATGAATAAAAAGTTGTGAATTTAATATTTCTAAGAGTAATACTTGTAATAATGTATAAAAAGACAAATCGTCGCTTAAGCGTTCCAAAACGTTCCGATCATGCCAATAATAAAACATGCATAAATAAAGCTTTCGTATACTCAAATACATCTCTAACATTTTAGAAACAAAACAAAGTAAATAAAATAAAAGAAGAGATCAGCCTAAACCCTGAATGTTCTTCTCCGAGAAAAGAGTCAAAACAAAGGCCTACTTGAAAAAATCCACAATGATATTTAGATGCAGGCTGACAGAAACGGATAGCGACTCAGGAGATCATAAAAATATTAGATTCATCCAGAGTAAGGTGTTAGAGCAAGAGCGAATCTCTATTTTTACCCTTTTTCTTTCGGCCTGCAATACACATCTTCCATCCACGCTGTAGAGGGTTAAAAGTTTAAACAGCACCATAGTTCCCCCCTGGATTCCTTGTTATACAACTTACACCATCAAACACAAATCTGACCCATGAGTATGACACTGAATGACACGAAGATTAAATGTTCTTTATAGAGAAACATAATATACATGTACCAATTTACAACGATGGCACTTTATAATATGCTAATATTCAGCCGTTTTATATTCTTTGGCAGCCTCCGTGTAAAACCATATGACAAAAGGAGATAAAAGCCTAGATTTGAATGATTTACGTGCTTTCAATAATGGCTTGAGTCAAACTAGATACCTCATCCAGCTCGATCATTAGACGAACACTAACCACCATCATAAGATCTATACTCTCATGCAGCCCTTGTTGACTTATAGAAGTATTCAAAACTCAGGCTATGTTCGCAATACTAGTACTACGCTCAGCTACTAATTCAGTAGGACAGTGTGTATGCAACAATACATGAATGCATTTGCTAAAATATGCAGTGTATAATATATTCCACAATGCAATTTTCAGGGTATTTAGTGTGTACCGCACAGTAAATAGTATACTAGTATTTAAAGGAATAGTTGAAAGTCATTTATTCATACTTAGACCACCCAGGATGTAGAGGAGTTTGTTTCTTCATCAGAACAGATTTGGAGAAATGTAGCATTACATCACTTGCTCACCAGTGGATCCTCTGCAGTGAATGGGTGCCATCAGAATGAGAGTCCAAACAGCTGACAGGAAGCGTTAATATGGATTATGGACTCGTATTTTGGCCAGAAGCAATGGTTTAAATATTTTGATGTATTTGTTTCTTACAAACACACAACTTTTAATTTCACAACATGTTAACTGATGGAGTGGTATGGATTACTTGTGTATTACTGTGATGTTTTTATCAGCTGTTTGGACTCTCATTCTGACGGCACCCATCAGAGAGGACCATGCGTGAGAAGTGATGCAATGCTACATTCTCAATATCTGTTCCAATGGAAAAATACAAAAACTCATCTACATCTTGGATGGCCTGAGGGTGAGTACATTTTTGGTGAACTATTCCTTTAATTCCGAATATAGCCTTATTTCTTTACTTTCTGTCATCATATCCAACCCAAAACCTTTGAACTTTTATCATACCACAATCATATTCACTTTATGAAAGTAGTCATTTTAGCCACAGACCTTTCAAGAACAGTTCAGTGTTCTTGAAAGATTATCATTGTTATGAAAAAAAACGGTGGACTGTTAAAACTGTTAACATAAACTGTTATGATGGACAGACTGATATGTAGTATTCTGGCCAATTATATGACATAAAACTGAACATTACCCACAGTTCATGAACCTAAATATTCCATTATGCTTTGCTCGTGAACAGATTCTAGGGAAGAATGACTGTCGTGCAAATTTATGAAATTTAACTGGACAGATATTGGTGAATATCACTGTTGATCCGGAATCAGATGATTGGAAAAAGACTAAAGACAGTTATTCGGAGGAAAAAAAACTTCTTAGATCAGCAGAAAAAGCCAACAGCTATTAAAACCAGTCGGCTGCTTAAAGAAACACTCCACTATTTTTGAAAAAAGGCTAATTTTCCAACTCCCCTTGAGTTAAACAGTTGAGTTTTACCGTTTTCGAATCCATTCAGCCGATCTCCGGGTCTGACGGTAGCACTTTTAGCTGTAGCTTAGCATAGATCATTGAATCTGATTAGACCGTTATCATCTTGCTCAAAAATGACCAAAGAGTTTCTAAATTTTTCCCAGCCATATCGTCCTAGAAAAGTCGCAAAACTTCATTTTCCTGTTCGGTATTTAGTACAAGATGACACTAAAGAAGAGTCAAGTTAGTTTTAAATAGGAAAAATATAGAAACTCTGTGGTCATTTTTGAGCGAGATGCTAACGGTCTAAGCAGATTCAATGATCTATGCTAAGCTAAAAGTGCTACCGTCAGACCCGGAGATCGGCTGAATGGATTCGAAAACGGTGAAACTCAACTGTTTAACTCTAGGGGAGTTGGAAAATAAGCCTATTTTCAAAAATAGTGGAGTGTTCCTTTAAGAACAAATACCAAAAATGTATGTTACTTCAGCAACTTTACTTAAAATAAAAATAAATTAATTCATAATAAAAAATATATTTAATAGGCTACATAAAATAGCTTTGTAGTCGGTTGTGGTTCATAAAAATAGCTGTAATACTGCACCAAAATGTGTAATAATGTGTTGGGCCTGTAAGACCCTTTGAGAGGTTGAGGACAGGAACATTAGACTGTCCCGAGCGGCTGCTGAGATTGTTTGATTGTGTCCCGGATTAACTTTGCACTCTTGGATTTATTGTCTGATCTATGGGAAATGGATGACTCAATTTAGGTGTACTGAACAAAGTCAAGGTCCTTGGAAAATGAACTCTAGCATATTGATTCTGGGCCAGAAATGAATCCTGGGATAGCGAATCCTTGAGGGCTGTATGAGGTCGACTCTACGTTGAGTGATGGATTGTGGGACCTGTAGTACAGGTAGCTGGATTGTCGTTGGCATTTTCGAGCACTTAAAAGCTTTTCTTCTGCGGAGCACTGAGTTTTCTCATTCCTCTTATCCTGCCGAGGAGCTCGCGCACAAAGTCCTGGTGAAGAGAGAAAGGCAGAAAGAGAGTGAGGCAGATTGTATGTCGTAAAATTCTTCCATTCTCTTCTGCTCATTCACTGTCTGTGTGAGTGTAAAGCCTGTGGCTGTAGGTCAGCAACAATGCTGTAAGGACACTTTTGACAGCGGCGAGCACTCATACTCAAACAAGAGCACATGTTAGTGTTTAAGGGTCTGTGATTAGATTAGAGAGGGTTGTAAATGTGTGTGTGTGTGTGTGTGTTTGTTTTTCATTTAACACAAGATAATGATGGGCGACAATGAGGTGTTTTGTATGCGTGCACTTAGATGTCTAAAGATGAAAATGACACTTGTTTTTTTTATTTAAAAAAATCATTATCATTTTTAAAAAAATAAATGAATGTTTATTTTATTTTTAGATAATTGTATTATGAAAATTGTATTAAATTGATCAAACCAAAGTGACGTAAAGACCTTTATATTAAATTTATTATAGTGATAATTAATATTCTGATCATTGTTTTAACATTGTTATTTAGAAATGCATATCAGAATATTAGAATGATTCCTGACGGATCATGTGACACTGAAGAATGGAGTAATGATGCTGAAAATTCAGCTTTACCACACAGGAATCAATTATATTTTAAAATATATCCAAATATAAAACAGGTATTTTAAATTTAATTGTTTAAACAATTCCATTTTACTGGTTTGATCAAATAAATACGCTCAGTGAACATAAGAGGATTCTTTCAAAAAGTTTACAGCCCCCCAACTTTTGAACCATATAATAAAAGTAAATCCCGATCCCCCCCAGTAGAAGAATTTTGTAAAAAAAATATATATAATGGTATTAAATGAAAAAATATTATAAATGTAAAATAAATTCACATAAAAACAAAAGAAGTACTTCCAAATGTATATAATCAAGTAAACGTGTGTTTAAATTGGAGCCAAGGCATCTATATGTGTGTGTGGGTCAGTGGGTTATTGTGTCTGCTGTAGCTCTTATGCATTATGATTTTCATAGTGTTGTATGAATTCTTTGAACACACGTTTTCAGGTCAGTGCACTTATATGAAATCCACTAGCATGTCCTGAAGCAGTGCGTGTGTGTATGTGCATTTGTAGTCATCAAAATGCAACCTCATAAGTTACTGATATGAAGCACTCATGCGGTGAGTCATGCGAGCCACACACACTGCTTGTGAACAGCAACCAAAATTTGCCTAATTATATGTATTTATTTATATATCTGACTACTGTTTTGTCGCAGATACATATATGAAAATATAAGGCAGCGTAATGTGGCTATAAAGTTTTTTGCTTTGTGAGTGCATTCATGATGTCTTAAAAATATTCTTAAAATATTGTCTATGTATGCAGTTCACTAGTTTTGGAACAGAGCTGTGTGTCAGTGGCCTATATTTTAAGTTATGACTTACGTCAGTGGGCTTGTAGCAGTCTGACAGTGATTCCTGAGGGACAAAAACAGAGAGATATCAACCAACTGATACACACACACACACCAAAAACTTGTGAAGCTTCAGTATTTACACACTTAAAATATACTAATACATACACAGTGTGAATTCTCAGCTAGGGAATTGCAATTGCGCAGTCCTTGTTTTCATGCTTTATGTGTTTTTGCATAAATGTGCACCCTCATGGTGGCACTAAAGTTTCTTTTAAATATCTGTGATATTAAACTAGATGTTATTATTCAGCTAACTAGTTATAAACTTGCCGACTTTAACTTTAACTAATTACTCAGCAAGATTCTCTTCATTCCAACTTCAACTAAATTAAATACTTTCAGTCTTTAAAGAAATAGTTCACCCAATGAAAATTTGCTGTAAATGTACTTGCCCTCAGGCCATGCCAGATATAAATGAGTGTGTTTCTTCAGCAAAATAGATTTGGAGAAATGTCGCATTACATCACTTGCTCACCAATGGATCTTCTGCAGTGAATGGGTGCCGTCAGGAATGGCGGGTCCAACAGTAAAAAAAATCACAGTAATACACAAGGAATCCAGAGCTCAATCCATAAATTAAAATCTGTAACTTCAAACCATTGCTTTTGGCTAAAATACAAGTAATCTATCAGTAATATTGCTTTCTCCAGTGAAAAAGTAATCTCATCTGAATCAGGAGAGAAATATGCACAGATCAAGTACCGTTTATAAGTGAAAACAGTCCAAAATATTTTTACCAAAGCAATAGACAGTGAATTTTGATGTGAGAGGACAACAGGGGATGCACTTTTACACTGAGGGAAGTGTTATTATGGATTATGGACTCGTATTTTGGACAGAAGAAATGGTTTAACATTTGAACGGCTTAATGATGGATATGTGTATTACAAGCACACAGCTTCACAAGATTTAACTGATGGACTGGAGAGGTGTGGATTACTTGTGGATTATTGTGATGTTTTTATCAGCGGTTTGGACTATCATTCTGACGGCACCCATTCACTGTAGAGGATCCATTGGTGAGCAAGTGATGTAATGCTACATTTCTCCAACTCTGTTCCCATGAAGAAACAAACTCGTCTACCTGAGTGTGATGACATTTTTTCAGCATATTTTCATTTTTGGGTGAACTAATAAATAGAGGCATTGTCTTACAAACACGCGCTCACACAGGACTTTACCTGTAGTTTTATGGCTCTCTCGTCTTCACTGTTCACCTCCAGGAGATTATCAATGTCTATCTCCACCTCTGGCATTTCCTCTTCCTGTAGAAGCAGAGATCAGGCAACATTAGTGGAAGTGAACACATCACAGAGTGTGAAATCACAAATTGGATTTCTTGTGTGCCTATTTTTATAATGAATTTTGCAGAAACATCTGAAACCACCAAAAATGAAAAAGAAACCTCCAAGCAATTAATTTCCCCTCTGGGTCCTGTTCTTCATTAGAAAATAAATTCTAGCAGATTGGATGGATTTGGTCTAGATAAAATCAGCAGCCAAGGAATTCTGAATTATATGTTCATCAGGGACATTTAGGAAGCTGTCTAGAGAACATCAGGAAACAGTCTGAAGGGTACCTAACCAGAACACCAGAACGTGCCAGTCTGATGACAGACAGAGCCACACAGACAGGATGAGATGAGCTCTATAAATACACTCACCTCTTTAAAGGTGAGAGAAGGAGAGGGAAGTATTTTCCATGTAGCAATCGCTTTGGCTTGTTTGGCGAATGAGAGAGGTGGAATAATACACATCATCCATAATCATTATGAAACAACATTTGTCATTTCTGTCTGTGTGAGTGCCAGGGATTGTGAGTTTTTCAGCGAATTCTGATCCAAGGACAAATCTAGGATTCGCTGTCCAGATTTACCCCACATTGTGTCTGATTTTTAAAGTGCTTCCATACACTTTAGTACAATGGCACTGATTTTTAAAAAAGTAAATAAATATACATATAACTTTTTTAATCACAAAAAGGCTTACACCAAGGCATTATATATAATAGATTATATATATATATATAATATATATAATATATATATAATATTAATTCTTTAATGCATTTCCATATTTTAGCATTTTAACATTTTTCAATACTTAGCATTTATTTTTAAAATTATGAACCGCTGGGTCAAAACAACCCAATTTGCTGGGTTTGTCCATATTTTACCCAGCACTGGGTTACATTTAACCCAGCATTTTTTTTAGAGTGTAACTGTCCTAAAAGTGAACGTCATCCATCTAAACAACTGTGCAACCCATGACAGCTTCTCATGGTCCACGGTTAACAGTTCAGCTGAAAAAAAGCAGCAAGCTTTCTAGTTCTGCCCCCCAGATCTACCAGTTATCAATCTCTGTCTCAAGCTGCACTGATGTTGTGTTTACAAGCAACTCAAACGAGCATCAGTTTAATAAACACTGCATGCTTCCTTTCAGAGAGAATACAGAAAGGAGAATGAAAGAAAAGGAGAGATTTAACAAGAAGCAGGTCAGAATGATCTGCAGAGTTAAGAAGGATGAGTCTATCTGTGTGTGTGTGGGTTAAGAAAGCATGGGTGGTTAAGAAGAAAATTCACACTATGGTTCATACGGTGAGGGAAAACTGACAATGATGGATCTAGAACTGTTTGTATACCTTTAAAAGAGTAATTTCATCAAAAATATGAGTCATTTCACATGAGTTTCCTCATGCCTCAAAATTCTCATCAACTTCTGCATAGACCATCTGAGCTGTGTGATCCAGACAGAGGTGGATATTGTGAATTCATGTAAATCTGTTCAGAATGATTCTGACACACTTTTTCACTTAAGACAAACACAAATGGATACACATCAATGTATATTAACACTGTAAATCTGCAAAAGTAGACACACTCACATATGCACTTTCAGTGAAGACTTTGACAAATCAGCCTTTTAGTACACCAGCATGGTTTCTTTAACCTTGTTAGAGCTGTTTGTTAAAATAATGATCCAATCAGTCGCCTGCATGTTGTCAGATTGGCTCATACATCATTTACACATTCATCTATAGAAGAACTAATATTTTAGACTTTTTGTCTGTGTGTGTTTAAAATAGCAAAGAAGACAATACCAGCCACAAAGACTCAAGCAGATAAAGCTGAACCATCAGCAGATCAGTCAAGCCAACCGCCAAAACATGCCCCATTATTTACAGACTGATCCGACATCAGTCAAGATAAGCTGACACAGAGGCCATCAGCATTCTTGAACAATCATTTCATTAGTTACATTCACACTGATGCAGATCACCAAGTTTGTAAGAAACCATCTAGCAACCATCCAGACACCTTAGCAACATGCTAAAAAGCACCCAGAACAACTTAGCAACCACAGTAGCAACACCTCTGCATTGCTGTGGCTAGTTTTGCACATACAAGCACTACTGATATTTTCTTCCAAATTAATTGATTAATTCATAATTTATTAAAAACTATTTTATAGGGAAGGAACATTATATATAGTTTTATTAATATATGACAATATAATAATAAGTAACATTTCATTAATATAGATTATGAAATAATTTTTCAATTATCTATTTTATATCATTTTTACATGTATGAATATATGTTGAATTAATAGTTATATATATTTGCATCAAATAAATATCATTTTGTGTGTGTTGAATTATTATTGAAATACACATTTGTTTATTTCTATATAACTATTTTTTATAACTAATGTCTACTGGTCACATTCACTCGGGGAGGCAATAGGAAGAGGAAACGAGGAGTAATAACACAGTCTTTAATAAACCACAGGAAAACCGAGAACAAGAAGGACATTCAACAATTAGACCCGACAAACAAGAACTGAGAGGACTAGGGCTTTTAAAGGCAGGATAAATGGGGAGGAACGAGACACACCTGGAATCAAATTAACAATCAACATGAGGAAGAAAAACCAACACAGACTAGCACATAATCCTGACATACACGCACCTCCCGGAAGGCGCGTCCCTCGCCGTAACAATAACAGAAGGAGGGACGGGTGGGAACTTGGAGGAGGCTCAGGAGGAGGATGGATATCCGGGAGGAGGCCGGCAGACAGAGACCAGGGGGGGCGACAAAGGAGGGAGGAGCCAGGGAGGAGACAGGAGGGGCCACAGCAGGACCCAGGTCACAGCCATGATGTCGACCCATGGTGGAGCCAATGGAGGGAGGAGCCACGGAGGAGAAATGGCCGCCGACTTCAGGGGGCCGACCAACGGCGGCGGAGCAAGTGGTGGAGGAGCCAGAGGCGGAGATGGAGAGCCGATGAGCCAGGATGACGGGGAGGGAGGATTCGGAGGTCCTAGGCGGAGCAGATGGTGCCGGCGACCGACGCGGAGATGTGGATCTGGGAGGCTGCGGTGGAGCCGGAGCGACAGAGGACTGAGGTGAAGGAGCCGGAGGGACGAGGCGAAGCCAGAGAAATGTAGTCCTGAGGCGAAGGCGGGTCAACGAATGACCAAGGCGGAGCTGGAAGGACGAGGGAGCCTGGCGGAGCTTGTGGACTGCTGGGCCACGATGGAGAGGAGGGAGCTAGGAGCAATGGTGGAGCCGACGGGTCCACGGGCCAAGGCAGAGTCCGGGACTTAGAGGCTGGAGGCGGAGTCAAGGGAAACTCCAGCCACAGCGACGCTGGAGGATGGCAGTCCCGCGGGGCTCGCACCGCATATTGATGGTGGGCTGAGGGTGAGCAGAGGGGCTGCGTCGTCTGGATAGGTGGTGAGATGGGCCACAGCCAGAAACAGTCTGGGATGACCCTCGAGCGAATTCTCCCCCTGCTCCAGCAGCAGGAGGATGAATTCGGGTGAAGGAGGGGATCCATAGGGCACACAACAGAAACAAAAAACTGAGTAAAAAGAGAGGTAACTGTATGGGTCGGGTCTTCTGTCACAATTCACTCGGGGAGCAAGGAACGAGGGAACGAGGGAACGAGGAGTACTTGAATAACACAGTCTTTAATAATCCACAGGAAAAACGAGAACAAGGAGGACATTCAACAAGAAGACCCGACAAAACACTCACGAATGGGGACTGGGGTTTTAAACACAGGATAACGACGGGACCTAAGGAGACACACCGGAATCAATTAGCAAATCAACATATGAGGGAAGAAACTGGGTCACAGGGAGCAAAACATACACAGAATAGTCCATAATCCTGACATATACATTGATATATTTAGTTAATATTATTATATAATTATTATTGTTATATAATTATGCAGATACACACGCCTATATTAATAAAAAAATTCAATTATTATTATTATTATAGTATGAATAATATTTATGAAATACTATTGAGAGAGACTGAATATACAGTAATACTTTATAATATTTAATCTACTAATTCATATTTAATTAATATAATTTAAATTTATTACACATTTATTTATAATTATAAAAAAATGGTTATTTATCATTTTGCTATTGCAGCGGTTTTATAAAGGCTTCTTGTCATTCTTTTAATTGCTTCATTTGAACAATCATTAATGCCCACTATAGCATCCTAAATAATTTTTATCAATTTTAGCAAATCATTTTTCATTCCCGCTGTTTGCATTTAATGTCTGTCTGTTGTGAATGAAAAGCCCTGCAGGTGGATTGTGGGTAGTGAATGTGTGTGCTGTCAGGCCAGAGAGTTGAATGAGCTCTTCCAGTCTGCACTTGACCTGTTTGTCGACTGGGTGTTCTCCTCTCGCAAACACAGAGCAAGAGGGGGAAGCTGTCTCTCTCTCTCTCTTGTGTCGTGTATTTTTTTGTTTTTTTCTTCTCTTTGATTTTTGTTTTTCTGCGTCCTCACTCTCTCTTTCTCTCTCTCTATCTCTCTCGCTCTCTCTCTCTCTCTCCTCTCTCTCTCTCTTCTATCTATCTCCTCTCTCTCTCTCTCGCTCTCTCTCTCTCGCTATCTCTCTCGCTAGCAGCGACAGGTCAGATCACTGAGGATTTGTATCAGAATAGCAAACAGGCATTGGTGTGATAAAGGTCTTGCAGGAGAGTGCAAAATGTACACAGAAATGCCGACAGCTATGCTGAGAATTCACACACACGCTCCCACACACATAACACGATTTGAATCCCAACATAAACAAGCAGATTGTACTGTACCGTGCACATATGTGCTCATGAAATACTATACGCATGCATATTCTGCGTGTCACGGATGATTTATGATCAGGGTCATTTTGTTGGCAGAATCAAAATGATAAATTTGGTCTCTATAAGGCAGGGGTGACATGAACCCATTTTTTGAGGGGCAATCAGATGTATTTGTGGCTTAGGCCTGTGGCAAGATAAGACAAAACAATAAAAAAATACATGCATAAAGCCATTATACAAATAAAATATGTTAGTCAAAAAGTAAAGGGGCACGGGTTCAAATTTCAACCTAACATATAGTTTTAATAAACCAAATAAAATGTATTTTTTTAAAGAAGTCTCTTATGCTCACCAAGGCTGATTATTTGATTTAAAGTACAGTAAAAACAGTAATATTATGAAAGATTGTTCAAATTTAAGAACAGTTTTCTATTTAAATATTTTTTTAATGTAATTTATTCCTGTGATGCAAAGCTGATTTTTTTCAGAAAAAAAAATTTATAAATCATTCTAATATGCTGATTTACTGCTCAATAATCATTTCTTATTATTATTGAAAACAGTTGTGCGGCTTCATATTCAATTCAGCACCAATAATAATTAATAATAACTGACCAAATCAGCTATTAGACTGATTTCTGAAGGATCATGTGACTCTGAAGACTGGAGTAATTTTTGCAGTAATTGTGCTTATTAATGATCAACGATAATAATCTTTTCAAATTTGCAAAAATGAAATTTCAAAATGAAATTGGTTCAAAAAGCCATGACACTTCTGCTACAAGGTCAAACAGAAATAAAAAAGGAGATTTTTTTAAATCAGAGATTAAAAGCCTCTAATACAAAACATGCTTCATCAATACAAACAGTCAAAGTGGAATGAAAAGCAACGCCCGTGATATCAGACAGACAGACCCTGAAGCACTCAACATCAAAGACGAACCCCTTCCCCCCTCGCTGAAGAGGAAAACAGTGGAGAGGGGGGTTGTGGGTATCTTTTGCAGACAGGGTCATGTTAGCATAACCCCACTGGGCTGAATGTAGAGGACACATCTCACTGCTTATGCTGTTGCGTCAGAATGCAGGGTGTTTTGCAGCCATTTTCAGGAAACAATTTGTTTGCCATTTGTGACTCAGTACTACTAATTAATGGGATGCTGAATTTAGTCACTTTATTTGATGGATTACACTATTTAGTGCACAACGTAAAATATGTATTATTTTTTTCAAATAATACATTATTGTTCATTTATTTTATTAATTTATCAATTACATTTTAATGGGTTATATATGGGGGGGAAAATCTAATTCTACAATATTATTATAATAATAAAATAAACGCGTCGATTTTTACAAAGCTCATCGGTCTGAAAAGCGAGGTGTGCTCTGATTGGCCAGCTATCCAGTGCGTTGTGATTGGCCGAATACCTCAAGCGTGAGACGAAAATGTTACGCCCCTTACATACTGTGATGCCTTGTCCCGGCACGACGAAACAACACCAATAAAACCCATTATAAATGAGGCATTTGTTGCATCCAGTAGGGACATAATTACTGATTATAATGACTTATACTGTCTTTTTACACGTTCCATTGCATCGCGCCATGTAAACATAAAACCATGTCTGCATTCGTGATCGGAGAAATGACAAACAACAAAAAAACTCACGTTTGAATCGTCAGTGGCAAATACTTTAAATATAAAACATGTACTTACAGGCTGTGAGTCAGAAAAGCCAGCATTGTAGTCTACTCTACCAGGATCAAGGAAGGAAACAGTCCTCCATGTAGACAATCAGTACTGACCCTGACGGACACGCGTGACCTCCTGAGCTTCACGTGTGCATGCGTGTCAGTGGCGGGAATCATGCTGTCGTTGCCACATTCAACTTGTGTTTATATGGTGTTTCCAGCGCTCTGTGGTTTTGTTACTGGTTTTATGGGTTTGGCTTTTAGTTTTTAAAATGTCCTCCATGTTGAAGTGTTCTGGAACAGTGTTGTAAATACAACCTAACCACTGATTTTAGTCGTGTCCTCTTTTGGAAGGCCAAACAAAGTTTTTTCGCTTTCGCAACGAAACACAGCGTCTTCACAACATGGTGGCGGCGGTGGCAGCAACAATAAAGTTATGCCTTCTTTCTTTGCATGAACATTTGGGTGGTGTTATGCAAATCTTCCCACACAGTGAGGTAGACATGTGGGGACGTGCTTAAACAAGGCGTTTTAGGGGGGCGTGGCAGAGTCTTAACTTTGATAAAGAATATCTCTTTGGTTTTGAGACTTTAGTCTTTGCAACTTTAGGGATCTTATCTATTCACGAACAGCTTGTAACACTCCAAAGAGAAAGGAAAACTTGAAATCGCATCATATGACCCCTTTAAAAATCAGCCATAAAAATGGAAAATGCATGTTTATTGACTGCAAATCGGAATATTTAGGATTAGTGTTTAGTACAGCAGTGTTACTGAATTAGCTTTCACATCCTATCACAGCACTATTCATCCATGATCACACAGCACGCATGGAAACTGCTGCACGCTGCCCAAAACAGACAGAATCCTCAGCAGAAAACAGCTTGGGCAGCAGTTTGTGACCATCATTGGTGTGAGGACTCCATCATTAGCTCGCACGTAACCAACTCACATGCGCGTTCAATACGCTAAGAAACTAAAGATTTACTTGTTTTACTAAGACAAAGGACATCAGAGCTCTGGCACACATATACATGCAAATAGCAACAAGAAGCAGCCTACATTTATTCCTCGTAAGCCTTGTAAGCAGCTGAAAAAGCAGAGATCATGCTGTGAAAATGGACCACACACACACACACACAACACACACAATGTGTTCTCAGAGGATTGTTAGTGTGTGCATGAGAGGACATGCTGTTTAACTCAAGGCAGAAATTGATTCAATTCCCAGTCCACTATCTCTGTATAGGCTACTTTTATATTCAATTGCCTGTTTTTCCTTTGTTTTATCGTCCGCTAAACAAATTCTATTCTAATTCGATTAAATTCGTCCATCCTCTGCCTTTCCATTACTTTCCACTCATCTTCTGTTCTAATTTCTGCTCTAATTCCTTTCCCCAATCCTCGTCTCCCAGAAGCCACAGAAATTAACCTCTGAATATCCTGATAACGTTGCACCATATTTTTCTCGCTTTCGCTCTGTTGGATACACTTTCAGGATATATGACAAATTCATCTAATCCGCGCTGTGCTGTCACTCATTCTGATCGACTGATGTCAAAGCTCAGCTCTGTGATGTCAAGAGATGTTATAAAGCGAGCCAGTTTAAGCCCATCACAGGCTCAAATGATTAGTCAATGCATTCCATGCGCTGTAAATACTTAATATTTGTACTCAAGGGAACGATAGAGAAACCTTCAAATGGTTGCACAATTAAACCAAATTGTATCGTTCAGGTTTTCATTCTTATATTTTCTGTTTTCATTTTAATGTTCGTTAATATGTACTTTTTTGTTTGTTTTTTATTTATTTATTTGTTTGTTTGTTTGTTTGTTTGTTTGTTTGTTTTTGAACATCGATAGAGTTTTATTAACATTTTGAAATAGTTTTCATTTTTATATTTTCTGTTTTCATTTTGATTTTAGTTAAGGTTTTAGTACTTTTGTGTGTTCTTGTCATTTTTATTGGTATTTGCTTTTTAAGTGTCTATATTAATAAATGTCTATATTAATAACTTTTTTTTTCAGTTTTAATTTGAGTTATTTTAGTCATTTTAAACAATACAATGTCATGGGTTTTCCATTTTTTTCCATTATAGTGTCATTTTAATTTACAGTATTTATAATGTAATTTTTATTAAAAGTATTATAAAACTGAGTCATAATATCTAAATAGAATATGTATTTAAATTGCCTAGAATTTTATTATTAAGAATTGAAGCCAGAGATGAAATAATAAGTAACTAACTCTTTTTTTTTTTACTTGAAATAAACATTTAATGAAATAAATTCAATTAGTTTTATTTTAGCTTGTTGCAAAGGCAACTCATTTTTGCTTAGTTTAACTTGAAGTAGGCTACTAAAACTAAATCAACTAAAAACTCATCTGGGAATGCAACAATGCATACAACCAAGCCTGCATTTCTAGAAGCATTTGCACAGCTTTTGGAAAGCATATGCATTCATGTACTAGAGATTAAGTTTCGGGCCTCAGGGTTTAGTTAGAAAGAGTTAAATTCGGTCAAACTTCTCTAGAGACAGAAAACCTTCATTGTCAGCAAGTAATCCCACGCTGACCTACTCTTCATTAAGTAGATCTGCCCAAGTTCTCAACACCTTACCCTACCGGCCATACCCTCTTAAGACCCGAGAAAAGATTTTTAGGAAAAAAATATTTTTTTCATGTCTTTACATTGTTTAGAGCATAAATAAATAAATAAAAATGATATTTCATTCATAAGTTGCTATGCTATGTCCTCGATAGAGGACATCGGGACTCAATAAAAATAAAAAAAAAAAGGACATGAATGAACATGCATAGGCAAAAACAATAGATTTTTTAAATCACCAATACATTTTTAGTTTTCAGGATTTTTATTTTTTTTTGACCAAACTTTGTATAAAGATGATTCTCAACTATGCTATAACAGAATGATTTGATATACCATTTTTCTTTCTGCAAAATGTGTGTAAAATGGCCATAAATGGGTTTTCTCATTATATACAATGTATCTATAAACTAACTCTTATTTGCATATTA
This sequence comes from Sinocyclocheilus anophthalmus, assembly GCA_018155175.1. Taxonomy (NCBI): domain Eukaryota; kingdom Metazoa; phylum Chordata; class Actinopteri; order Cypriniformes; family Cyprinidae; genus Sinocyclocheilus; species Sinocyclocheilus anophthalmus. The sequence goes on along the minus strand of JADLZN010000678.1, from coordinate 17,455 downwards.
ATGTGTTTTTGGGGAAACATGTAATGAAAAAAAAGTGTAATATTGAGAGTAATAATTGACCAGATTTTCATAATAATATATAATATTTAATAGAATATTGAAACATAATTTCTTTCCCTATTCATTTGTTGTGTCTCCCAAATGCATAATAAACATGCTTTTAGTCCCAGTGTCCTCATATGACATGGACATGTATGAAATCAACATCCTGTTTCGTAACAGAAAGTCATATTTTGATTTGAAACCCCATAACATTTTCCTGAGATGTTGATTTATGACAGACAGTTTACAAATTAGACAGATTTAAATGATAATTACAAAATATCATATTTCCATAAGAGTGTCACTAAATTAATATCAGACATATTTAAAGACCAAGGTGAGGGAGTGGTCATGGTGAAACATCCAAACATTTAGTATCTCTGAAAAGCCCTGAATGTGCTCTGTACAGGACATCCAGACATAAAACTGTGGCATGTATAGTCTCAGAGAAATACACCAAAATATAATGTCCTCATATGAGGTCACAGGGTCTCAGGAGGATACTGCACAATGGGGATGCTGTTAGTGAGCTGCACGCAAATCCCATCAGCAACTGTCTGTTTACATGCTAACCTGCTAAACACTTTCCCTTAACTCATTTAACAGTGTGAGAGACATATTTAAGTAATATCGAACAAACAAACATTCAACGTGTGAATATGAACAAGGTTTTGATCATTTTTGCTCAGCCAATGAAAAGAAATGCTAATGAGATTGCAAAATTTCAGCTGCTGAACTGGATGCTTCAACTGTGATAATAATGAAAGTTTTTTTGAGCAACAAATCAGCATATTAGAATGATTTCTGAAGGATCATGGAGTAATGATGCTGAAAATTCAGCTTTGCATCACAGGAATAAATTACATTTGAACATATATTACAACAGAAAACAGTTATTTTAAATTGTAATAATATTTCACAATATTACTGTTTTTACTGTTTTTTTTGATCAAATTAATGCAGCCTTGGTGAGTATAAGAGACTTCTTTGAAAAACATTAAAAAGTGCAGCCATATTCCAATTCAGAATCCTGTTGTTTACATGATTGTAACCTGCTGTTAATGGGCGCCCAGACATTGAGCTGTGAACGGTTATTGACTATGTGTGACTTCCTCTTCTTGTTTCTATAGTAAATGTGACGGGTCATTAAAATACACCTCTTCATGAGCTCACATGTTTAATCTGATTGAGCTTGTAAACAGCATCCTATTTAATGTTTTGATTATCACCACAAATAAAAAGCATTTAATTTGCCACATATGCTATGTATTAATTCAAAACAATATATTGTCATAACAGACAAATAACATAGCAGGAAAAAAGTGAATATAACTCACACAGATGCACACACCAATGCATAACATCCTGAGGATGCAACCGTGGAGACCAACAACATCCTCCTCTATACTCTTAAAAATAAAGGTTCTTCACGATGCCATAGAAGAACCTTTTTGTCTAAATGGTTATATAAAGAACTTTTAACATCTGAAGAAGCTTTCTGTTTCATAAATGGTTCTTTGTGGCGAAAGAAGGTTATTCAGATTTTAAAAAGGTAAGAAAGAGATGGTTCTTAAAGAACCTTTGATCTGAAAGGTTCTTTGGTGAACCAAAAATGGTTCTTCTATGGCATCGCTTGAAGAACCTTTTGAAGCACCTTTATTTTTAAGAGTGTAACATGCTCTATTTTCAACATATGATTGCCAGGGAACTTTTGCCATCAGAAATCCAAATAATCACCCAGAAGATGCTGCTGGGATTGTGTGTAAAGTCCAGTGAGACCATGTTAAAGGTTAATTTACCATATGCTCATATCTGCTTAGACTGAAGAAGAAAAATATGGCATTCATTAACCTTACAATCACTACCCTAAAACATCCTATTCTCAGACTTAATGCATTTCATGAAATAAAACATATGTGACCCTGGAGCACAAAAGCAGTGTTGAGTCGCTGGGGGCTATTTGTAGCAATAGCCAAAAAATACATTGTATGGGTAAAAATTATAAATGTTTCGTTTATGCCAAAAATCATTAGGATAATAAATAAAGAGAAGGTGACATTAAGATATTTAGTAAATTTTCTACCGTAAATATATCAAAACGTTACTTTTGAATTAGTAATATGCATTGCTAAGAACTTCATTTGGATCATGTTAAGGGCGATTTTCTCAATATTTAAATTTTTTTGCAGCCTCAGATTCCAGATTTTCAAATAGGTGGCCAAATATTGTCCTATAACAAATCATACATCAATGGAAAGATTATTTATCAGCTTTCAGATGATGTATAAATCTCCAATTTCAGGAAACGACCCTTATGGTTTTGTGGTCCAGGGTCACATATACTAAACCTAAAAATAAGAAAGTTACCTATTTATTAAAAAACAAAAATCACTACTATAATAAGCATTTGCAATTGTTTTTCTATCTGACATTATTCTTCCATATTGAGAAAAACACAATTTTTGTAACAAAATGGAAGAAAGACAGGTTAATATCTTTGAACAAGTTAAACAGATCAATTATTTAATTATAATTGTGAAATAATATTTACATAATAATTTTTCTAAAGAATATGCATATATAAATCTATACTGTTCGAAAAGATAGATTAACCACAATAGGTCCAAAATGTAAAATTATATCAATACAGTAAAAAAGTACTTGACTGTATATTACAAGGCTTGAGTACAATTCAAATGGAAATGATAGAATTATATGATTCATTATTAAAATATAAATTGCTATTAATAATATTATATTATTTATATTGTTTGATTCAATCAAAATATAATCAGAATTACAACCAAATATTTTCTTTTCGTTTTATATACAACAAAATATTTTTAGGAATATTCATTTGACAAAGTTTTAATAAAAAAAATACATCTATATAAAACAATATATCCTCAATAACCTAAAATAATGAAATAAAATTATATGATCAATAATTAGCTTAATTAAATCACAGAGCACTTTTATGGATTGCTGTTTTGGGTTCAGTCTTACACAGCCTTAATTTTTATAAAGACATTTTTATATTCATTTATTAAGAAAATATAGGCTATATTTATATTATACATATTTATGAAGAATAAAACAGGTTTGTTCCAGGACTCAGGAATTTGTGCTCATTTAAATATCAATTTCCTGATTTTTACTCAGACTTTGGAAAGCCCACAGAATCCTTTTAACCGGGTCAACATTATTCTGCCTCACAAGTCAAGCCGTTTCTCTCTTTCTTGTCTCTCTGGGGCCAACACAGCATCAGCAGAAAAAAGCAAGCTGCTGCAGAACAGAAACACTGAGAGATACAGATAGAGAAAGAACAAAAGAGACCAGCACACTGTACAGAGCAATAAGACAGCAGAATGATGTTTGGTCGTCTTCAAATGAGGACTGATGCCAAAGGATGCCACATTTATAGATGCCTATAGCTGTAGTGTCATGCATTACATCGCAGGCAAATGTAGGTCACACAAAGAAGACCACAATTCATCAACCTATAAACCCGAGGAAATGGTGTAGCTTTGAGGTTAAAAATCTGGGTTTGAGACCTCTAGAACCCCACATGAGCTGATTTATATACTACTGTACCACCATTATGCCCTTGGTCAAGACACTTAACCTCAAACTACTCCAAAAAGACAGTGAAAAATGAACTGCAAATAAAGCTGAATACAACCGTTTATTTTGCCTGGCTGATAAGTGGCATGCTGGCAGATGTTATGCATCTATACTGTTGTTTCTAAAAGATAGCATTCATAAAAAAAACTCAAGTACAAAATACAAAATATAGTACTTGTCTGTACTGTATGATGCCTTGCATAAATGATAATTAAACGAAAACAATTATATTATTCATAATATCAATGAATGCATTTATAATAATAATAGTGTCATTTACAGTATGAATTTTGTTTTTACAACAAAATTATTTTATTTTACAAAAAAAATCTCAAATAAAAATATTAAAATTGTATCCACAATAAACAAAAATAACAAATAATTAAATAAAAAAATACTGATCAATAATTATCTAAATTGAAGTAGAGCTCTTTTATGGAGTTCCGGTTCGGGTCCAGTCTTACCTCGCAGTCGTAAAGTTCGCTCAGCTGTTCAATGATCCATTCCTCCAGTATCAGTCTCTTCCGCAGCTCTTTTCTGTCGTACTTCACCGTCACTTTGCCCTGCTTTTTCTGCACCGGGTCATCCCGCTGCATCGGTCCGGAACCGGCGCAGCCCACGCCGGGCTGAAATAACACCCTGCCCGCGGCCGGGGGCAGCTGTGCGGTGGTCTCGGCGCTGGCGGTGGACATTGCGGCGGTGATGGCGGTGGTGATGACGGTGGTGGTGTCTGAGGGGTGTATGCAGGGACACAGTTTCTCACACCTGCTATTTAAAGCGCAGCGCGAGCATTTAAAGGACGCCCGGCGCGTGGGAGGGGAATGTCAAGCCCGTTAACGCTGTGAGTGCCAGAACGCGCACAGTATTGGTGAAACGTGAAATCCTATGGATGATATTGACTCAGAATGATTATAGACGCACGCACAATTGATTCATTTACTGCATACATTTATACTTTACTTACTAACCCAAACAAACCTTTCAATCGTAGTCTGTTGAATTCAGGATTAAATGATTGTTCAGGGATTTGTACAAATACAGACATGTTTTCGAATAAAATGTTCTGTTCTGCATTAATATATCATAAATTTCTCATGCGAAAAGGAATCCGTGCATAAGTGGATCAGGTGATGCGTGCATTAATTGACGTCTAGTTCGCATCGATCTTGTTCGGTTCATTTGGATTTTGAGACGTCATTTTCGCAGTTTACAGCATTTCACGACGCTCACACACACAACTACCAACGAACAAGGCCCAGTGCATTTCATTAACGTGTACTCGATTTGAAAAATTTGCAAATGTGCGTCACTACTCTGAAACAAATGCTTTTCAACCGGTGTGTGCAGAGTTAAGAATTACATTCATGTGAAGTATTTTCTTCAAGTAGAGACATATTTGTGAATACAAATGTTATAGTTTTTATTAAAGTATCATGATTTGTGCATGAAGCGATTAAAATGTGCATTTGTGGATCAAGCGACACGCGTGCATTCATTCACTTTCGTTCTGTGTCGATTCGACTTTGATCATTTGAATTTGAGGACTTTTAGTTCCGCCCTTTTAGCCTTGCCCAATCTACACACACACAGCTCGCGATCCACGCGCAGGTGAGCCACAGAAAATCAGCGACCACTAGATGGCACTAGCCCCAGTCACATGTGCGCATTCCAGCAGTATGTTCTGTGAATGTTACTTTGTTTTCTTTGTTTCTTTTTGGTTTGGCTGTTCTCCTCTGCCCATAGAAATACAATAAATATGTTCTATTCAACTTGTTCTAACTTTACTTGTCTTAAGACACAGAATAGCTTGTATTAATTTTGCCAAACAAGAACTTCATAACGGTACCTTGTTTTTTTCTTTCTTTCCGTAATTCAACGGCACGTTGTCAGTTATTATTTCCTTGTATTATTATTATTATTATTAAAAGGGCTATTATAGTCGCTCATTTAAGCCATTAGTAACCACACGTTTATATTTAATTAAACTATTAAATTAACTTAAACTAAACTATACTAAACGAGCGTTTTATAGGCTATAGCCTATTCTGCTCTCAAGCGGATCGCATAAATAGCTAGAATATATTTTATTTAGGCTACTTATTACTTAACTGTTTTTTGAGTCAGTGTCGGCTGCAAAGATGAAGTTTGACGATGCTGATGAACGACTTTATTCTCCAAATTAAATTATTTTTATTCTTTAATATTTTATTCCTACATTTTTCTGGATATTTAATGAGTTCAATCTCGCATTATAGGCTAATGACTTTATTCTGGAGATGTTATTTTTTACTCCTTCTCATTTCCAAATCTCAAGAATCCAAATGTTTCCATATTCACAATGTTGCCTATTTGAATTTGAATGCTACAGACTATTATTTATTAGGCCTATGTAAACCAGGCTTTGTACTTAACCCACTTTTAAAAAAAAAATCATGGTCTTCTTCACATGTAAAATCATCCTCTTCACATGAGCAAATGTGTGTTTGGCCCGAGGCTGAACGGCACGGATTGTACTACAGGTTGTTTTAATTAACCAGTGTATCTAGATTCTATAGTGTATCTACGTATATGTTTGGTTGACTGTATTTTATTCTGATAATGAAGAGGCTACAGCGTTTGCAATGCTGTAGGACTATATGAAAGGCGCATTTCTCTCGTACTGCAGATATGGCTAATCAGCATCGTCAACTTCATCTTTGCATAATAACAATACTAATATTAATAATACAAGGAAGGAATAACTGACAACGTGCTGTTGAATTACAGAACGAAAGAAAAAAACAAGGTACCGTCACAAAGTTCTTTTTTGGCAAAATTAATATAAGCTATTCTGTGTCTTAAGACAAGTTAAGTTGAAAACCAAAACCAAACCAAAAAGAAACAAAGAAAACAATGTAACATTCACAGAACCGTACTGATGGAATGCGCACATGTGACTGGGGCTAGTGCCATCTAGTGGTCGCTGATTTTCTGTGGCTCAGCTGCGCGTGGATCGCGAGCTGTGTGTGTGTGGATTGGGCAAGGCTAAAAGGGCAGAATGAAAGTAATAAATAATAAAAAAGAATCAACTCAGAAGAGATATGAGTGAATGCACACGTGTCGCCTGATTCACAAATGCACATCGTCATCGCTACATGGACAAATTATGATACTTTAATACAAAATATAACATTTGTATTCACAAATATGTCCCTATTTGAACAAAATGCTGCACGTTAATGTAATTCTTAACTCTGCAGACACCGGTTGAAAAGCATTTGTTTCAGTGTAGTGACGCACATTTGCAAATTTTTCAAATCGAGTACAGTTAATGAATTGCACTGGGCCTTGTTCGTTGGTAGTTGTGTGTGTGAGCGTCGTGAAATGCTGTAAACTGCGAAAATGAAGTCTCAAAATCCAAATGAACCGAACAAGATCGACTCGAACTAGACTTCAATTAATGCACGCGTGTCACCTGATCCACATATGCACAGAATCCTTTTTGCATGAGAAATTTATGATATATTAATGCAGAACAGAACATTTTTATTCGAAAACATGTCTGTATTTGTACAAATCCCTGCACAATCATTTAATCCTGAATTCCACAGACTCAAATTGAAAGGCATTTGTTTGTGGTTAGTAAGATACATGTATAAAATGTATGCAGTGCATGGATAATTGTGTGTGCGTCTATTAATAATTTTGAGTCTAATATCATCCCATAGAAATCCGTCTGCGCTCATTGGACACGACAGAGATCCTGAACAAGCTGTGCCAGTACCATGGTACAGTATGAGATGATAATATCAAGACATTTTGACATTGTACCATGTACCATGGTAACCTATCTATCTATCTACGGTGTCTACTGTCTGTCGTCCTGTCTGTCTATCTATCTATCTATCATCTATCTCTCTGTCTGTCTGTCTATCTATCTATCTATCTATCTATCTATCTATATATCTATCTATCTATCTGTCTGTCTGTCTGTCTGTCTGTCTGTCTGTCTGTATATCTATCTGTCTTTCTGTCTGTCTACTATCTATCTATCTATCTATCTATCTATCTATCTATCTACTATCTATCTATCTGCTTGTCTGTCTGTTTCCTGTCTGTCTGTCTGTCTGTCTGTCTGTCCTTCTATCTTCTATCTATCCTATCTATCTTTCTATCTATCTATCGTCTGTCTGTCTGTCTGTCTTTTCTGTCTGCGAGCTCGATCTATCTATCTATCCATTTTTTAAATTCCTTGTTTTATTGGTGTGATTATTTTGGTGTGTGGTGGGTATGTTTTATTATGTAAGTTCACTTGAATTACCCTTGTTCTTAAATGGCTATACAATACACGTGCCTTGCCTTGCCTTGGCCTTCTATCGTAGCTATCTATACTAATCTGATCTATCTATCATCCTATCTATCGATCTATCATCTATCACTAGCTATCTATCTATGTAACACTTTACTTGAAGGGGTTTGCATAAGACTGACATGACACCTTCATAATCATGACATGACACATGTCATGGATATGAAGGAGGTTTTATGCATGTTTACGACAACTGTCATTAAGTGTTATGTCATTTTTAATGCAAATATGTCATTATTTGACCTAACCCTACCCCTATCCTTACCCCTAACCATAGCCCATAACGAAGACATCTCAAACAATGTCAGCTTTGCATTAAAAATTACATAACTGAGCAAATTACACTTAATGACAGTTGTCATAAACATGCATAAAAAACCCTTCATATTCATGACAAGTGTCATGTCATGATTATGTAGGTGTCCTGTCATGAGTTATAAGGTCATGTCAGTCTTATGCCACCCCTTCAATTAAAGTGTCACCCTATCATCTATCTATCTATCTATCTATCTAGCTATCTATCTATCTAGCTTATCTATCTATCTACTATCTATCTATCTTCTATCTGTTTGTCTGTCTGTCTGTCTGTCCTGTCTGCTTCTATCTTCTATCTATCTATCTTCTATCTATCTATCTATCTATCTATCTATCTACTATCTATCTCGATCTATCTCTCTGTCTGTCTGTCTGTCTGCTTCTATCTATCGATCTATCTAGCTATCTATCTATCTATCTATCTATCTATCTATCCTGTCTGTCTTCTGCCTATCTATCTATCGATCATCTATCGATCTATCTCTGCTGTCTGTCTGTCTGTTCTGTGCTGTCTGGCTTTCTGTCTGTCTGCTGTCTGTCTGTCTGTTCTGTCTGTCTGTCTGTCTGTCTTTCTTTTTTTCTGTCTGTCTGTCTGTCTGTCTGCTAGCTCTATCTATCTATCTAATCTTCTATCTATCTATCTATCTTATCTATCTATCTATCTATCTATTTTGTAAATCCTGTTTTATTGTTGTTATTATTGTTTTTATTTTATTTTATGTAAAGCACTTTGAATTACCATTGTGTATTAAATGTGCTATACAAATAAACTGCCTTGCCTTGCCTATCTATCTATCTATCTATCACTATCTAATCTATCTCTATCTATCTATCTATCTATCTCTATCTATCTATCTATCATCTATCTATCTGTCTCTCTGTCTGTCTGTCTGTCTGTCTGTTTGTCTGTCTGTCTATCTATCTATCGTCATCTGTCTGTCTTTCTGTCTGTCTATCATCTATCTATCTATCTATCGATCTATCTATCTATCTATCTATCTATCTATCTATCTATCTATCTATCTATCTATCTATCTATCTATCTATCTATCTATCTATCTTCTAGCTAAATCCTAACCTCCATCTTCCTCGATTACATCAATCAATCAATCAATCAATCAATCAGTCTGTCTGTCTGTCTGTCTGTCCTCCTGTCTGTTGTCTTCTGCTTCTCTCTGGGACTGTATATCTATCTATAACAACATAGAATGCAATACAAAATAAAATGCAGTATACATTACAATAAAATACAGTGCAATACAATTTTCAGTACACAGAGTTTAATGTTTTGTATGTACTGTATTTACTATCATTCTTTAAAATAAATTTGACATTGATTTGATATTTTGCTTTATAATGATATATAATTGATTTATGGAGGCAACTATACTTCTATGCAATACAGTCCAATACAATATGCAATACAAAATATGATAAGGCACAACACACATGCAAGTGGTGTATATAAACAAAGAAAACAGGTAAATCTTGTGACATGCATGATCTTCAAGATAAACTTGTCCTGGTTTACAAATCAAATGCATATTATGCCCTAACTGAGAGAAAAAGTTATCTGTGTTATGTGTATTATGTCGATGCAGATATGTGCTTGTATGTTAAAGGGGAGCTGAGGTCGGAGCTTCAGTGGGATAGAGGACAGTGAGGAGAGAAAGTGTTCAGGGCTTATGTAACGTAATGAAACTCCCACTAATGAGATGGCCCAGTCCCAAAACACCAGTGCTGCTCTAGAAAGAGAACAAGAGAGACTGAGGGAGAGCGATTTAGTTCCTTCATGTTCTCATTTATCTACTTTATGATGCTTCTTAATAACCATGTGGGATGCATGATGTATGTGAGCAGCCAGGATGATGGATTGGTAGACAAAAAGCATGGGGTGCGTGTATGTGGATTAGAGGTTATGTGGGGATATTCAATATTAAACCATCCAATCCAAAAATACACGGTTTATTGTTCTGTTTTTGTACATTCTGCTTTAAGCTGAACCAAACAATTCTCAGAAGTATTTTTGTCTGATATTTTAATATCCCATTTTTTTTAAGAGAGTGATGTCAAATGAGGCCACTCCCAAAAACACACACCACACACACACACACACTCAGGTTTGTTTTTGTGAAAAGTGGGGACTCTCCATAGGCGTAATGGTTTTTATACTGTACAGACCGTATATTCTATTGCCCTACACCACCCTAACCCTAACCTACCCCTTACAGGAAACTTTTTGCTATTTCAGAATTTCAATACACTCCATTCTGTGTGATTTATAAGCGTTTTGAAAAGTGGGGACATGGGGTAATGTCCTGAAAAGTCACCTTCTCCTTGTAATACCTGTCATACCTTTGTCATTATACAAATTTATGTCCTCATTTGTCACAAACACGCTCACACACACATCACATCATGGTGCATGGGGACAGTCATTATACTTATATAATCAAATATGATACATTCTTATATATTTATATAATTTATCATTTTCATGTTCAGATCATGAAGGTCCACATGGTACAACACACACTTCATATTTTGTTTGAAGTTGTGGAAGTGTACTGTAAATTGCTGCCACCTTTTGGACATCTCGTAATATTACAAGGAAAACACATACACTATACCATAAAAAAAAGTCATAATGTATAGGTCAAAAACAGTGTGTAGACTACTTAAAAGGCCAGCTTTACAATGAGGAGGCCAGGAATAAAATCTTAAAATAAAATGTGTCCCATAAGGTTATTTAGTATTCACCCCTTACAAAAGCCCAATGTCTCATAACAAGACTTTCATATCTCAAAATTTTGCAATCCTCGCCCATCTCTTTAAGGTTCAGCATCCAAAGCATCCCTTTGGTGTCTAAGGAGAATTTGAATAACATGAAAATACGTTACCACTAGATGGCAACACAAAGACAAATTTGTCTTAATTACAGTTTTTCTCAGTCGCTTTGGTGCATTTCTCGAATCATCCTTAATATTTGCAAAACTGTATGTGCATTTCTCAACAAACAATTCGTACAAACAGCACCACACAATGGATTACCTGCAAAAGCCTGTAACTTACTCCAAATCTTAGTTCCTCTCTCAAGTAATATTTATGTCATGACATATCTGCATCATAATGAAAAGTACTTGTGGCCATTGTTTCACAAACAAGAACGTCAAAATGCTTAGTCATGTGGTCAATATAACAGTGCACTTTGTTAGTATTACCTAAAGTAAACTATGGCAGCATTTTGGATGACAGTTACTGTATTGAACAGTATGCCATATGCTTATGTATGCCATATATCCATTTAAAAATGTACAAATTTACTCATTATGGTATGTGGGATATTGATTGAAAGAGACTGGATAGAATTCCAGTTACACTTTACTAATGGTCTGACCAAAAAAACAACAACAACCTTACAACATCATTGTGATATAGAAAAGAAAAAGAAATATGGGCACAAAGATGAAAATATGGAAAGTCCATTGTTAGAATTTGAAGACTTGTGTTTGTGCTCGTCTATACAGTAATAGGCTTTCCAACTGAAGATTCATGAGATGAACCTTTGAGCTATTTCAGAGAAATGGTTTATCAATTCTCTTCATTATTGAAAGTCAAGATTCACTTGCACAATTCATGCTAAATTTACAAAAAAGTCTAATTATAATGTGTAAAAAATGTGCTTGACACTTTATGACAACCAGTTCAACCATTTTGCATTTAATGACTTATATGATGAACTAATGACTTGAGGTTTTGAGGGGTAAGACTACAGCACAATATATAACTATATAATACATTTTGAGCAATAGTAATTGATAATGTAGGAAACCACAGACAAATATACATAATCATTTGCATGAATGTACCAAAGCAATCGCAGCTTGTTCAAAAGAAAGAGAAACTGCTTTTATGATGTGTACAAATGACTAGATGACGTGGAAGTTGTACAAGTAGTTTTGAGAATTTCATTTCTGATTTGAGAAATGCACCAAAGCGACTGAGAAAAACTGTAAAAAATAATAAATATTAATTAAATTATAAAATATCTTATTAACTAAATAACTGTTACACTAAAATAATTAAAAGGTATCGATAGTGCCTATACATGATTGAATGATTATAAAAAATATGACAAAATAAAAATAATAATACATGCATATTTTAAAAATACAAATGATATAATTCATCTAAAATTAAATTAGCATTAAAAAATATCTTTGATAGCATACAGTATTTTATAAACAAATATAATATATAAAAACAATTCAAACAGAAAAGTATAATTAACAATAATTACTGAAATCGGACTTTGTTACCAAAGAGCTCTTGCAGTCGGACAAATCTGTCTGTCTGTCTGTGTATCTGTGCTTCTGCACCTGTCCGCTAGAGGTGCGTAACGCCGCTTCTGTACTAAGCGCGCGCTCTAATCCTCTCCTGACATGTGACGCAATGAAATGGCGGAGCGGGATGGAAGCGACGTCTGTCAGAGTTCCAGCCAAGGTGAGCATTTATTTACTTCACGTAAAGTTTGTCCAAAAGTACTATCCCGCTTCCAAACGAGTGTACCAAACCCTCGTCTGTTTTTAAAGCTGGTTGGTTCAACTTGTCACGAAATAAAACACTTTTACCTCAGAAGCAGCGCGCGTCGTTTCAGAGGAAAGGGATTAAATCAGTAAATCAGCCTAAACGCTGAGCCAAAGCACTGCCAGCGGGTGTTTACATCGGCTATCACGAAGAAAAACATTGGGTTATGTTTTGACATGATGTCTTAGTTTAGGAGCTGAGCACCTGTTACATCTCATGTGACGGGGTCGACAAGTTTTAGGCTATATCTGTTGTATTTTACTCGTGTTGTTGTGTTATTTGTACAGTCAAGTAAATATCGCGAAACCAGCTGTTTAAAGAGCCTGGTACAATCACCCTGTCTTCATTAGTTTTGTTTGTTACATAAATATTGTGTATTTAAATGTACATTACCCCGCCCACGTTATCGTCATACCCCTCTTGTTTACTGTCTTATTTGGCTAAATACTGGCGACTAATTTGTCTGATCCAACCCATATCACTTTTGGAAAATAGAAATGAGCCAAAATTTAGCAATTTGAGAAACGAAAACCTAGTTTTCACACTAGGTTTGTGTCTGCATTCCACTGGTCCAAAGCCAGTCTCATGTAGGTCAGGCTGATATCTGTCCATTTCTAGATTAACCAATTTTGCAGATTAACAGAGATTACTTGGCCTTTGTGGTTACAAAACCTACTAATAGCTTTGTCCGAGGATTCTAGCCACAGACAACAATGGTTTTACTGGTTAAAGTGTAAGGTTACTGACTTTCTTGGGGCTGGAGGGGCAAAGATCAGATTCCTGTGCCTTCTCAGTTATGAATTTAGTCAAGTGAGACACACGCAGATTAGGGATGCAACGATTATAGATTTGGTTGGTACGATTATCGTCTGAGGAATAATCACGGTTTTACGATTATGACGATTATTATGCATTTATTCATTTCCCAACATTACTAATGTATAAAATCACATGAACACTCTTTAGATATTAAAGTGCTATTTATTGCTGGCATTTGAAACAGAAATAACACAGTAACCAACAATACAGCAAAAAATCATAATAAACAAAAGACAAACAAAAGTCCATCTCTCCCATTGGAATTAAAAAAGGTGACCTCTGCTCTGTAAACATCCATGACAGTATTTCTCTTTTGAAAATAACAAATGGAAATAGATCGCAAAAGTATTTAATGTTTTTAGTTTGTACCTTCTTTACATTTCTTTTGGACCTGGGGTAGAGAATTTGGAAACATGGTGAAAAAAAAATCTTGTTGGTTTTTACTTCTGAATAATACTACAACACGGATAGTAAATAACAAAGTTAGTGAAGTAGCCTATTATTAATATACGACTAATATACTTTATTTGTCCCACAGGGGAAACTGTTACTAATGATGGAAATAAACTGAAATATTATTGTAATCAACTGTCATCCATACGTATTCATTTTAATAATCTTTATAATAATTCATATGATTTTACATGTGGCCTGAGAAAATCATGTCTATTATTTTGGTTTGTGAGATCGCACTGCACACACATACAAACATTCAGGAGTACACAAACTTGTTGTGAACCCTGCCCCGTGACTTTTATTAATAATATAGATTAATAGCCTACTGGAGAGATGCACAGACGCAGGTAGGCTAATTCACACCTCTCTCTCTCTCTCTCTCTCAAATAATTAATTCAAGTAGCTAAATGTTATAATTAATTCAAATAAATGTGATCTTACCGCACTATTTCATCTCTTTCTGATCTGAAGCGGGCAGAATGCGGAGCTAACGAGCTGTAACTTCGAGTCAGGTGGTTCTTACCTTCACGTCGTGCATTAAAATCGTTCAGTGTACAGCAAGCCGTGCATTATCCCTTATGTATTCGCTCTTTAGCAGCAGTTTTTTTACAGCAATATTTAAATGACACCCTGGTCATTCTTGGTGTACCCAAAATGGTCCCACACTATCGACAGGCATTTCTCTGGTGGAAATAAAGCTTCGCTGTTTGGTCCCTCTGTCAGTTCATCTAATGCATGCAGTAGCCTCCGTGCCTCTCACATCATTTTAAGCTGGTGCACCGCTAGTCTAACTTTTTTCGTTTTGCGCAAGCTGCAACAGTTCTGTTCCGTGTAATAGAAACACTCGGTTTAGTGGAACCTTTACGATTAATTAACCGTGACGTTTTAAAGCGCGGTTAATCGCGAAACCGGTTAATTACTGCATCCCTAACGCAGATAGAGAGTAGGTGCATGGTAGTGTGTGTTTTTGACATAATAGATAAATGTAGATCACTGTTATAAATATGAAGATATTTGATTATTTTGATTATTATCAGCACATTCATAACCTCTTTTCTTTTCGGTCGGTAGAAAGCATAATGAATAGTCAGAGTGGGGCACAAAGTTAACACTTTTTGACTTTCTCAGTTTGTGTAAATCCACAAGGGGTTCAGAATATAATTTTTTTTGTCCACAGTAATTTCACACTTGTCTAGTACAAATATGTCGCCTTGTTTCATAATTACAGTGTATACGTTTTTCTTTATTTACCCTCAAAAAATGGAAGTGAAATGTGACAACATGCCCCGTAGGTGGGGTACATTGTAACATCAGAGGGGCACGTTGTAACATGACTGTATGACTAGGGGTGTGCGATAATATAACGGTCTGCGATTAATATCGTAATTGTTGTTTTAATGATGTGTGATTTGACATTATCGAGTATTTTGCAAAAACCATTCAAAACATCCCTACAGAGTGCACACATACATTAGTCTAGACTAGTGCGTGTGCGCATTTATGGTGCTTTTCCACTGCATGGGGAATTCATCTATTAAAATGCCTTTTAGAATGATCACAAATTCAAGACATGATGGCAGAAAATTTATATATTTATACCACTTCATATAGTTATTCAAATTCACACGAAGAGTGCCGTTTTTCTCCAAAAATTACCATGATTACAAATGTGACATTGAATTCAATAAACAATAAGTTATTTAAGAGACTTACGTTTTAGACACCAATATTGCTTGTTTTTGCTCTATTTCGCCAACAAAAATCATTCCGAATACAGCCACAGCGCTGTTTTGTGTCTCTGAGCAACATGAAAGTTTTTCGTTCCTGAATGAATCAACCGTTTAAATGATTCGTTTCAGTCGCAATGACTCACTTATTAACAGTTACTTGCTGCCACCTACTGGCGGTTTTAATTTCAAATTTCGGCTTTTTCTTTTTTTTCTTTTTGATTTTTTTCATGTTTTAAATCATTTCAAATATCAGTATTCAACATTTTATGTTTAATATATCAAAACATTATTTATGCATTTGTAACTGCATGTTAAATGCATTCATGTCCTGCATTAAACAAAATACATGTGTGTAAACACATCTAAATACCACTTCAGATGCAGCTTCTGTGTCGATTTAATTTGCTTGGTAACAGCCCAAATGTTTTATTATTCTAATTCACTGATTAAATGTAAGAATTTGACTCAAAACATAATGGACACTATGGCTTATTACCCTGGAAAAAATTTGCGTTATAAGGTAAAAATGATGCCCATAAATGCAAAAAAATCAGTTTAAACCTTATTGGAAAAGATTAATTTCTATCAGTGTGAACTGACCACACAGAATATGAAGAATGTCAAAAAATTCAGGAGTTAGCTGTCAGCACAATTAGAGATAAGAAATCAGCACAATGACACATTCAGCAAAATATTGTCTAATTGTCGTTATCGGTAAAATCCCAGAAAATATCGAGATATAATTTTTTGTCAATATCGCACACCCCTATGTATGACTGCTTAAAACGTTATCTGATCTCATGAAAAAAATATACAAGACAAACTAAAAATATTTTGTCAATAAAATAAAATAAAATTCCAATAAATTATGTTTTTTTTTAAAGAATTACAAATCATCTGGTTTGGCCGTTTGACACTAATGCATTGCAACCAGGCTTGGGACGCCCCACAAAAGCGAGCCAAAATACTTTACATGTCTTGAAATAATAATTTCTGAACATTAGCCTAAACATTGACTGTCCAGTCCTTATTCACCTGCTTCGACTTCATTTCTCATTAAAATTCATTAAAAGTAAATAGTGTAAATTACATCACTAATGTCATAGAAGAGCATAGTTTAATAATGGCGGGGAACATTGTAACGCAGTGTTACGACGTACCCCATCTGCGTAACCGTAATTTAAAACTGGTTAGTGTCTTCTGCTAGTTAGCGAAGCATTAAAAAAAACGATCTAAACTGATAAATAACAGATTGGAGATTAAAATAATAGCAGATTTGTCTCATTTTAAATGAATAATAAAAACTGAGATGAAAAAATTACTTAAGCCAGAAATGTAAAAAAGCTTTTACGCGCACTTTTTTTTCTCTATATAATGTTGATATGGTAACTAGTAAATACTGTAAATTTTGTTATGCTAGCATGTGTGGAAATATTCAAACTATGTGTGTTACAACTAACCCGCGTTACTTTGTGCCCCGCGCTCCTCTAGTTCACCAAAAATGAAAACTTTACCCACACTCAGGCAGTCCAAG
>JADLZN010000676.1:0-15005 GCA_018155175.1 Sinocyclocheilus anophthalmus | reverse complement strand
GATATCGCTGTCAACAGTCAGGTAACAGATGATTATCAACATTATCAGGGAAAAAATGAGAAATGATAAACCTAGTAAGTTGCAAAAAAAATATTTTACATAGCCCCATAGTCACATACAGGTCTTTTTGCATGCAAGAATGAAATAATTTAGTAGGAGGGTTAGGAATAGAAAAGCTATTCCAATTTTGGAAATCACATTAGATGCGTAAGGTCAGGAATCTAATTACTTGTTATAAAATTACATTTTGATTCTGCTTCTCGATTTCTGTATGCGCATTTTGATTTCAAAAGATTCAACTGTAAAATGGGGAAAAACTAAATTAAATTTTTTTACTTAAATATCAAAATTCAAATTATATTCGAATTTAAAAAGGCATAATTTCAGTTAGGGTGAAGAAAAGATTTAGGCTTCTCTCCTGAGGCCACGAGAGGGTGCATCGAGCAAAATATTATTAATGCATGTTTATTCAAAGCATAAGATAAAATGACTATTTGTGAAAAAAGTGCATAATGTTAAAATAATGTTTATAAACCAATTATAATTAAGTGCTAAACAATATAAAAAAACGCAGTTATGATAGTCTTATAAAGGGCCGAAGCCAATCACAAGGGAGTACATTTTCATTAAAAAACGCGTTGTAGTGGAATGGGGAAAAACCGTCCATAAAGTCTCAAGAGATGTTTTTCAAAGTGAACTTGCATTCATTACATGGATTTCTATAACACGCGGCTTCTTTGTGCGAGACGCTGAGGCAACGGTGTGATAGAGTCCTCTAGAAAAGGCGCAAAATATGCGTTCCTGTGATGAATGGCTTGGTTCGTTTGACGGAAACAGATCTTCTCCGCAGTGATTGTTCTCTTTCAGCAATATTTGTAATAACAATGATAGTATAAAACCTTCAACTAGTGGCTTAACGATAGGCTAACAAAACATTAAAATGATGACAACTACAGCGTAATCGTATTCATGTGCCACCGTAAGGCTGCCTCCTTAAACGCCACCATGAATGTGGATTTTGATTTAATCGACGATATGTTGAAATGTTATTTTTTTGACCAGCCCTAGTGCGTTCTCTAACTGAACTACGAAAATCTAAACGACGATGGGGGCAAGTGCGAGTGTGGCAAAAGTTTTGCATGCAGACAACACATGTGAAGGATCCACGTTTGTAAAGGTCGGTAACATCAAAGGGCTTGTAGCATCCTGGTTAATAAACGGTCAACTCTTTCACTGATGATTCACAGTTTGTTTATTGTTCACATTCCATAGAGCCATCACACAACAACGTACCATGAACCACCGTAAGAGCTAGAAAAAAAATGGTAGTGCTGGGCGGTATGACCAAAAAAATTATATCACGGTATTTTTCAAAATTATACTGGTTTCATGGTACATGACGGTATTTTTTTTTTTCATGCATGACCGGGTGTTAACCATATTTTCTACTTATTGAGAGGAAATACTGCAGTATATTTACTTAGAATGTCCTATTTTACTGTCATGGTGAGTGAATATTGTCAAAAAATACCACACTAAATACTACCCCTTTTAATACATGTTAACCAGGTGTCACTCTCATTTATAATCACGGCATTGTCTGATAAAATCAACATGCACCTACACTAAAGAGCTGCTATGCGGTTGTTTTAGCTCTGTTACTTTTTTGTCTCATGCAGCGCACAGCCTGCGTCTGAGTAACAAACTAAAAAAACAAACAAAAAATAAAAGTGCATGTGATATTAACAGATGAACTACGCTCATATTTATAATTCTAAACAATCAGTAAGCGACAGGTGCTTTTGTAAACGTTGTTTTGTACTCATTTATTGAGGAGTCTGCTGCAGTGCTTTTCTGCCGCTCACTGCACAGAACAGACGTCGAGAGAGGTGACACTTATCCGGGAAAGTCAGACCTCATGTCTGCGGGACAGCACTGGCGAAATCTTCAAACTGAACCATAGCTAAGATTTATCCAAAAAAAGTCGCTAGGTTGGTCAGTATGAATATTCTATGGGGTCTGAAAAAGTGCTAATTAGTGCCAAGGCACTCGGTGTGGCGTGACGCGGGAGCTGATGGCAGGATATTGTGGATGAGTTCTTCTGTGTCATCACTTTCTATTAGTTCTACAGCTTTAGTTTCAGAACTTTCACGCTTAGTAACGCATATAGCTGTTCCCTCACCACAGTGCAACATTGAAAAGGGACCCCTTTCAAACAGTGTTGTGTTCCGAACGTTGTTTAAGCGACATAAAATGTATTGCATTTTTTAAAAAATTCATATCATAACAAAATAAACACCGGTATTCGGTATGAAACGGTATACCGCCCAGCAATAGTGTTATGGGGTTATCAAAAAAAGATGAATGTATGAATGAATGGGGAATTTATATAGCGCTTTATTGTGTATTGCCGTACACCCAAAGCACTTTACAATCATATGGGGGGGGGGGGGGGGGGGATCTCTCTCCACACCCAGTGTGCAGATTCTACCGTATGATGCGACGGCAGACACAGGACAGCGGCGCCAGTGCGCTCACCACACACCAGCTAAAGGTGGAGAGGAGAGAGAGTAATAGAGCCAATCAAGTGGTTGGGGATATTAGGAGGCCATGATTGACAAAGGACAGGGGGGCAATTTGGGTAGTGACTTGGCCGGTGGTTAAAAAGTGCAGTAAGAATACTCTTAAACGTTAATTCTTATTTCATGTTTATACACATTTGACAGTAAAGCACTAAGCTTGAGTTAAGATACATACAAATTTACTTTTATTAACAACAGTAACATGTGCAAAATCTAATTTTTATGTAGAAAAGGTATATATTGTACTGTTATTAAATGTACCATTATTCTTCTATAGTATTATACAGAACTGACCGGCAACTTCAGTGATTATAAAAAGAACGAAATTGAAGAAAAGTTGAATCAAGGGATTTGTTAAACATAGGATTTGTGATTATAATGTTTGAAAAATAATAATTTTAAGGTCAATGTACCTCATTCACGGAAAATTTCTCTGCTTTTTATGAGTTACTGAAAATTAACCATTTTGACCTCTTTTTTTTCAGAGTTGATTGAAGAAAACAAGAATGAAAAATTGAGGGAAGTTGAGGAGAAAAATCATGTTAAAACTGGAGGAAAAACCTGGAGTTGCTCTCAAAGCAAACAGAAAGATTTAAAGAAAAGATCGGGGGCCACTAAATCTAAACCTGCAACTCAGTGTGGAAAGAGGTCTCATGCACAGTTCATCTGAATTCACATGAGTAGTTCACACTGGAGGAGAAACCCGTTTCACTTGGGATCGGCGGGAAGAGTTTCACACAATCACAAACCTTAGAGGACATGAACATTCACCACTGACGAAAGAGAATCGGTAAAAATGTGATCGCACAAAACCTTTTGAGGAGCTTTAGTATGAAGGCAGCACATGCCATCTAATACAAACAGAGAAGCACATCCATCATTGTGTGGAAAGAGTTTCACGTCAAAAACTTTAAAAGCACATCAGAAAAACATGCTGGTGTGAGAGGAAGTACATTCGTGACTTTGTATGTGTGAAAAGAGTTTATACAGCGAACGTTTAAACGGAACGAGAGGATCCACATTGGAGTGAAACCTTATGAGTGTTCACACTGTGACAAGAGATTTAGTGTGTCATCACATCTGAAAAGACACGAGGGGATCCACACTGGAGAGAAACCGTATTACTGCACTGCATGTGGGAAGTGTTTCAGTCATTCATCTGCTCTACACAGACATACAAAAAACATTCACAGTAAGTAGATCATCTTCAGATCTTTCAGATCTGATTCGCATCATCACCAAATGTGACACAATAATGCATCAAGCAGTAAAATATCATCTGTCCTAACCAGACATTACAAGCGACATGACAAAGAAACATTATCTAAAGTTTTCACAGTGAATAAAGTTGGTCTGAAAACCAGCAGATTCATCTGTGAGATTCAGATCAACTCAAAGATAGAATCCCTCCCCTAAGAACAATATCTAAAGTTTTATTCTTGTATACAATTTTGCTTCATGATATAACTGAAATAATTGTGCTTTCTTATGAGTTTCATATTATGTTCAATTGTCTTATAATGCATATGTATCACTTGTAGTTTGCTTACTCTCTCATGAAGGAAAGCAGATGTTTTTACAAACTGTTCTTGTTCAGGAAGCTGAAGAAGAGGCTGTAACACTTTTTAAGAGAAACTGAGATTTATTTTTCATTGTTGAGTTATTCTTCCAGTTAAGATGTATTAGGAAAACACAGATGCAGGATATACTGTCATGTAGCTTTGCAACTCATGCTTCTTTGCTTCTCTTGTAAGCAAGGATGGGTACCTCTACCTGGTATTAAACCGGCTAAATTATGAAAGAACGTAGTATTGATAAGCTCTGACGTTAACGGTTCTTTTGGGTACTCAGGAAATAAGGAAATAACTACAATTTCTTATTGCGACATAAAGATTATAAAAGCTACTGTATCTTGCAACCGTTTTACATGCGCTTAATTTCAAGCATTTGTACAGATGCATTTTGCTGTTACTTTGCAATCCAGAAGTGAGTCTCTCTTGTTTACGTTAGGCTGTGCGATAAGTTCTAAGGCTACGTTCCACACTGTTCAATTTTGGGATTGACAAAGCATTTTCTTTAAAGAGTGTGAGTTCTCGAAAGTCCCGTCACACAGCAGGTACAGTGTGTTAGAATACTGTCTCTATGAATGCAACACGGAGCGAGCCGTATTCCTTTACCAGTAACCTCTAGCCGACAGTGACCTAATGTAAATCAAAGATGGCGGTCCATAAAATGATAAGTCTTAGCACCTGTTGACACGAAAGATCCAACGAGCTGCGGAGTTCACCGTTAATCTTTTTAAACTGACAGCAGCCTTTAATTGGATGGAGAGCGGAGTAGTATTGTAGTGGCCAAGAACACCAAAAATGACGGGATCTAAAATTCAGGGTGACAGACACACATTATTTCTCCGTCACTTAAGTTACCGAACACACATAAAAGAACATAACCACACGGTAGACGCGCTGGTGCAGCAGAGATCGCTATCGCATGTATGGACAGAAAATATTGTCCAGTCCGTTCCGTTAACACAGCGCGTGTGTCCGAGAATGCGGTTGTGAGTCCAGCAAAATGTACAGGTGCGAGTGCGGTTACAGAAGCGGTTGTGAGTCCTGAAAATTTACGGTTGTGAGTTCGGTTACAGAATGCGGTTGAGTCCTGAACATGTACAGGTGCGAGTTCGGTTACAGAATGCGGTTGTGAGTCGCGGACATTTACAGGTGCGAGTTCGGTTACAGAATGCGGTTGAGTCCTGAACATGTACAGGTGCGAGTTCGGTTACAGAATGCGGTTGAGTCCTGAACATGTACAGGTGCGAGTTCGGTTACAGAATGCGGTTGAGTCCTGAACATGTACAGGTGCGAGTTCGGTTACAGAATGCGGTTGTGAGTCCCGAACATTTACAGGTGCGAGTTCGGTTACAGAATGCGGTTGTGAGTCCCGAAAATTTACAGGTGACGAGTTCGGTTACAGACTGCGGTTGTGAGTCCTGAAAATTTACGGGTGAGAGTTCGGTTACAGAATGCGGTTGTGGTCCAGAACAATTGAACAGTTGTGAGTTGGTTAGCAGAAGCGGTTGGAGGTCCCGAACATTTACAGGTGCGAGTTCGGTTACGGAATGCGGTTGTGAGTCCCGAACATGTACAGGTGCGGGTTCGGTTACAGAATGCGGTTGTGAGTCCTGAAAATTTACTGGTGTGAGTTTGGTTACAGAATGCGGTTGTGAGTCCCAAACATTTACAGGTGTGAGTTCGGTTACGGAATGCGGTTGTGAGTCCCGAACATTTACAGGTGTGAGTTCGGTTACAGAATGCGGTTGTGAATCCCGAACATGTACAGGTGTGAGTTCGGTTACAGAATGCGGTTGAGTCCTGAACATGTACAGGTGCGAGTTCGGTTACAGAATGCGGTTGAGTCCTGAACATGTACAGGTGCGAGTTCGGTTACAGAATGCGGTTGAGTCCTGAACATGTACAGGTGCGAGTTCGGTTACAGAATGCGGTTGTGAGTCCCGAACATTTACAGGTGCGAGTTCGGTTACAGAATGCGGTTGTGAGTCCTGAAAATTTACTGGTGTGAGTTTGGTTACAGAATGCGGTTGTGAGTCCTGAAAATTTATGGGTGTGAGTTCGGTTACAGAATGTGGTTGTGAGTCCTGAAAATGTACAGGTGTGAGTTCGTTACAGAATGCGGTTGTTTCACAACATGTACAGGATGCGAGTCACTTACAGAATGCGGTTTGTGAGTCGAACATGTACAGGGCGAGTTCGGTTACAGAAGCGGTTGCTGAGTCCAGTTACAGGTGCGAGTTCGGATACAGATGCGGTGTGAGCCCGGACATTTACAGGTGTGAGTGCGGTTACAGAATGCGGTTGTGAGTCCTGAAAATTTAAAGGTGTGAGTTCGGTTACAGAATGCGATTGTGAATCCTGAAAATGTACAGGTGTGAGTTCAGTTACAGAATGCGGTTGTGAATCCCGAAAATGTACAGGTGTGAGTTCGGTTACAGAATGCAGTTGTGAATCCCGAACATGTACAGGTGTGAGTTCGGTTACAGAATGCGGTTGTGAGTCCCGAACATGTACAGGTGCGAGTTCACTTACAGAATGCGGTTGTGAGTCCCGAAAATTTACAGGTGTGAGCTTCGGTTACAGAATTGGTGCACCCGTAAATAACCGAACTGGTGGGAACATAAACGGTAAGGACTCCATACAGGACTGAAACCGTGCTGCTGTGGAACGTGGCTAATTGTATTTTCAATTGATTGACTGTCAAGGACTACGAAGATGTTTGTTAAGGTAAAGGGAATATCTTAGGCATGCATCATGTCTTGAGGCCTTAATGGAACGTCTGTGCTGTGCGTGGCTGTTAAGTCGCATGTTATAGTAATCCATATAAAGTGTACACCACTGATCTATATAGAGAATGAATTGCCTATGATATCATAGAAGTGAAGCCACCCGCACCGCCATATGCATGCCCCGGTATTCCATACATTTATTTAATAGAATACACGTACGAGTTAAAAAAGAAAACAGTCACCTAACAAGCCAGAGTTTTTGTATCTGAAGTATCCCTGTAGTGATAACGCAAAAAAGTATGTATGGTTAGTGTATTGTTAATATGTGAATGTCCATGCTATAGTAAAAAGTTACATAACAGTAGCAAACATCAGATGAACACGATGAACATTATATGGATGAGATCCTCAACAAATGTATTACAAATGACAAAAAGCACATTCCGAAATCTGAATAAAGTTTCGTTAACAGCATGCATTTTATTCAACACATATACATAACATTTTACTCTTATGGAAACTCTAAAAAGCCACATAATTTGCACGTCTGAAATAGATGTTGCACAATCAGAACCAAAGAAAAAAATGCACGCATCGTAACCTCAGACGAAAAAAATAGAATTAACAACACGGGACAGACGGGATATGAAGCTTCATTTCCAAGATGATGCATGGTAAGCTTTGAATTTCAATACAATGTAGTGCAGCATAGCAACAGAGGCTTGCATTATACTGTTTAGTGTATATTCAAATGAATGCCCGATACTAATAGTTAGATATATCTTCGTGTTTAATATTTCATGCATAATTACATAAAGAAATATATATATTGTGTGTTACCTGTGTCATCAGTGTGCAGCAGACACACCCACCTAAATAAAAATAAATGAAAAAACAAACATTGCAGATAAAATCTGAAGTAAAAATGTATTTACACGCACTAAAAACGAATGCTGTGTGACTGATACGCTTCAGATCGGGTGATTTTAGGTCAAGGTTTTGGCTGTCAGTCAATGTTGCTCTCTGCTGGTAGGGAATAGTAAGAGGTCAGCGCGAACCACTATTCATCACCTGAGGCAGTTTAAACTGTATTCCGCAACGAGTAAATTAGTTACATGAAATGCACATATGTTTTGAATTTCAATCTGATATTCTGAATACTGTGATTCATTGGTAATCCTTTTCATATTAAAGTCACTGAATTCACCATTAACTGTTCACCTGATAGCGTTGCCGTCTGCATTTGATGTTATAGCGTTGTTGAGAATGTATTGGAACATTTACGGCACCGCAACTGACCGCCTGAGAGGCAAGGAAAAGACACTTTACCGGAGAGGACCTTTTTATAAATATCTCTGAAATAATGATTGTATCTTAAAACCATCATTTATTGTATTATGCAAGAATATATTAGGTAATATTAAAAAGATAAAAATAATAATAAGCCATAATATGGAACACACACCACACACACCACAAAAACGTCAGTAACAGCGCACAGAAAAGCAAATTTAACCAAAACAAAGCAACAGCGTCTCTGGACGATAGTTCGAACGCAGCCCCAACAACAAGGAAGCTAATCACAAGTAGCGACACAACTGATCTGTCTGCAATAAAATTACAAGTTAGACAGATCAGACAAATTCCACAAATGCCAAGTAATTATATATAAAAAAAATCTGAATATCATCCCATGATAAATTCAAACACATACCGTAAGAGAAAGATCTCCTGAAATCCAATCAGTCAGGCAGATGAACAAATTTACTGGGGAGCTGAGGGCTTGTTCAATCTATCTGTGAAACAGTGTGCCCACCGGAGGGACAGAACACGTCCGTAACGTCAGGTGAACACCGTCCCTGTCGTGCCCGAATCAGTCTCACTCAAACCTCTGACTATAAATGAATACAAGAAAACACTGCTACAATACGAGCAAATTCTTCAACAAAGACAGATGCAAAAGACTCCCTTACCTACAGAGGGGCAACCTCAACCAAATGCCAACCACAGGGTTTCATTCAACGTGCCGTTCTACAAGAAAACACATTAACATGAGCTACAGTCTGCTACTAACAACCCAGTCAACATCACCCAACATACCTGGATGGCTACTAAATTTGACACAGGAAGTAAATTGACTTGAGCTTGTGTTTCAATGTCCCACTTTCACATGCGTATGAATGGAAGACCGACTGGGACTGTTGGAAATTCAGACACAAAGATCAGGGAGACTTGATGTTTCTTCAGCAGGTTTCTTCATTGAGAATGTGTTATGTGACGCTGCATTCATCAAAGTTCATCAAATACATGTTTCATTGTAGTTTTTTTTTTACATTTTACAGGGTCAGTGTTTAGAAATGGAAACAAACACCTGGATGACAACCTTAAATAAAGAATGCAAATGAGGTATTCTGGAGTTTAACAAGTCCTGATCCAATGTGCATAAAGAATGGGATTGGGCTCCACGAGACCTTAAAGACAATAGGAGAGAGTGTCTGTAATCTGGCTCATTTGACTTGCGATGAAGAGAACAGGAACCTCATGCTAGAGACTTTGCTTAACATAATCATTCATCCAATGTCATAATTTTTACCTTAATTAGGGGTTCAAGTGCAATAGTGACATCCCTGCAAACATGTCCCTGCGGGGCCCATGCTGGCTTTTTGCGGGCACAGAGGGCTAGGGCCAGCCCACACCAAACCTAAACAGGCCCAGTGCGGCCTTGCCCTGGCGAGGCCCACAGCTTTGGGCTAACCGCGGGCTCTCTGTGAGCAGCCCACACTAACAGACTGCCCACATTAATCCAATGATGGCCCAGTGTGGGCCAGCAGGTTCGGGCCCAGAACAGCTTTTGTACTTTTGGGCCTATGCAGGTTTTGTGTAGGCAGCCCTGTAATGCAACTAGGAGAATACAAACAACATTGACTGGCCATCATTTAGCCGCTCATTTGAACTGGAATGGCTTAAGCCCAGGATACACTGCACGATTTTAGCAAACAAAGAAGAGGCGCCGGCGGAAGAGGGCAATATGGACCAGCTCATGGCTTGGGAAATTAATTGAAGATTGAATGTGAAATTTATGGAAATATAACGTTATATTTAAAATCTTTACGTTGGGATTGATCGCGTAACTTCAGAACTTTTCAGAGTAATTCGTTTTTTTGGTAAAGCGATTGACAGCACTAATAAGAAAAATTAATTTCATCTGGCCCGAGGGAAGAGTACCCGCAGGTTGCACATACGCCTTGAATTGTTTTTGCACTAATTAGTTTGTCCACAAGGTAGCAACGCTGGCCCGGGCCATTGTTTCACAGCCGAAAAAGAAAATAAAGAGACGAAACAACAACAGTCTACAGGTGATGTCCCTATAGGTAGATGAGAGGGTCTGTATTACTTACTGGAGAAAGCATAACGGCTAACTCGGATCGCGTGTCCCGTAATAACCAATCACATTACAGGTGGGCAGCGTCGCCGTTTACGGATCATAGAAAGAATGAGAAGTTGCCGTAAGGCTGAAATCACTGTTGCAAAAAGCAGTGACTTCTCTTATAAAACGACATTTTTTTCGGTGTAAACTCTAAAAATAGTTCAATGCAAAAGTATTGTTTATCTTAAAATATGTTGAAGATTAGCAGATAGGCTGTCATTAAATGATAAGCCGTTTCCTCTAAAAAGCTGTTTATTCAGCGTAGTGAAGCCTCTCCTCCATTGACATCCATTAAAAAAAAACGGCCTCTGGTCTCCTTTCCCACGCACTGCCAGAGCTAGCATTAGCCGTTACACTTTTTTAGCTAATTGTCAAACACACAATTATGTCAAAGTGGTCGGTTTTGGCTGTAAACGCGGTCGTAAATGAGTTATAAAGTTCTAAATGACTGGGAGAAAATCAGATACGCGTTAGATCTGCGTCATGTACTTCAGGTTTTAAAGAGACAGCGCTGCTTTTAAAGTGAAATCTGCTGAAGTTTGTCATTGAAGTAAATCACAGAACAAAAGAAAAAGAAATCACTCACTGCTTCGCTGATTAACATTTGTAGCTTGAATAAAGGCCAGTCTATGTAGTTTATGCGTATAGCTAAAATGTATAGTTTATTTGAAGATAGTTTTAAGTGCACTTAAATTAAAAGTTAGGCTATATATTTTTAGAGCCTATTAAATGTAAAAAATAATGGCTTTCAATTATACTGTAAAGTTGAATGGCTATAATTAATAGCTCAAATTGAGGGGGAAAATAAATTTAATGGAGACATCAGTAACATGGTATTAATGGTAGCCTACTGGTATGTTGTTTCTACATTAATTTGAAGGATCAATGTGAAATTATGACAATTTAAATATATTAATATGCGATTAATCATGATTAATTACAAAAACTTGTTTGGTTATTATTATTATAATTTTTTATCAATTGACAGACAACACTAATGTTAACCTTTTTGGTTCATATTACTGCTGAATATGCATTTCAATTTAATTTCGAATTTTATAGGCCCCCCAGTAAGAGATCGAATCCAGTGTTCACTGGCCAGCACAGATGTCATTCACTGAACACCTGATATGCACATTTTTACACCAAGCATTTAACAATTGTGAAAACAATACAGTTCTGTGTTATGATAGGTTGTCAGGTTTTATGCAATGATATTTGTAAGTCACTGATGGGGAGTTTTATTGGAATAACAAGCTAATAGCAATGACTTGACTTAACTATAGTAGTACAAAACAGAACTTACAGGATAGAAGCTGCTTCTGATGCAGCAATATACCACTCAAATTAGGCTTTTTAATGCAGCACAGACATGTCATAAATATATGGAATCCCAATCATGAAACAATCCTAATTGATAATTCTAACCCACAATTGAAAAAAAAAAGAAAAAGATATGCAGTTATTTTACGGAGCAGAGAGGCAGCACAGTTTTGCAGTGCGCTGCAAATAAAGAACAGGCTGCACAAAACCACCCAGCACACAAAAAATCAAACAGGTTAACCAGAGTGCCTTAATATTCTTTCCTGACAGAATGGTAAATAATGATGTGATTGCAAATGGGACATATAGGATCACTGAGTTTGCAATAGTTATTAGAATGAGATGAAATGCTCTTCTCTTCATGTGGTTTTCCTATATGTGTCACTCAGTGGATATATTAAAAAGCCTCTTCCCCTCATTGGAAAAGCATGGTGTTGACTCAGAATGGCCAACATAAAAATATTCCTGCACCGCTCGACAGGCAACATAGCAAACAACGAGCGTATGGGTCGGACGTCCGTACGGTATCTGGGACTGGCAACGGGCCAACGGAAATGACCAGATGGTGCGTTTCCCAACATTTGTACTAATGAGCAAGAGACAGGCGTAGGCTACTACAAGCCTATACGAGACAGCTTGTGAAAGTAAACATATGTTGTTTTGTTTTGCTTAATTTTAAAAAAGTGATAAAGACTTGAGTTAAAGCCTGTCATACTTTCTTATTGATATATTAAACAGTTTTTTAACATTGACAAAACAGGTAACATTAAGGACACGAGGTGCTTGAATGCGTCAGCATTATTCTGTGTGGGTGTCGCTGCGGTCGCCTCTACTTTTACAAAATACAGCCTTAAAATAAAGATAGCAGGAAAATAGGTATATAAAATACAAATACAAGGGTTGGGTATTGGTTAAAATAGAAACCATAAAAACAACCATGGTTTGCTACACTAACCATAGTTTAACCAGGGTTTTTTGTAGTAAAACTGTGGTTATAGGCTACAATTGGTAATAAAAACGCCAAAAAAAAACCTTGGTTAGCCTACTATACTTTTACTATAGTAATGCCATTGCTAATTTTCATAAGGGATTGTGTATAATAATATGAAATAAATGTTTTAATAGATTATGACATCACAAAATATCAGGGAGTGAGATTTATTTGATTGTGATGCGAAGGAAGGTTACTGTAAGCCCCATCAGAACTGAGCAGAACTTGGACGCAGGGGGACGGGACTAACGACAGATCACTGCAGTGTATCAGTCATATACATCGTCAGATCAGGTTTTTTTTTTTTACTTATTAGAGGTACAGAACGCCACGCAGCAACTTTTCGGCATTGCACCAAGCAAAAATCAATCGAAATCATTACAAAAAGATCAAGCGCCTAACAAGGTCTCCGTGCATTCATTCGAATGGTTTGTTTTCCCCCACGGCATAAACGGTTATGACGTTTTTGTGGGCGTGTCACAAGGATATGTGCATGAATTCATCTGCTAAATGTCACTTCATACGCAAATACTAAAAGTAAATAAAAATGTGCTAACAATACAATGTTTCAAGTACATCAAAAAGACAGCGTTTTTGTTTGTTTTTAACTGAAAGGTCAAACCCCAAATAGAATCCAAATCTTTTCATTTCACTTTGGAACAGTAAATATAAAGCCTTCACAAACATTGTGCTACATCTAACATGGACTTTTGCAGGTGTCACTGGTATTAAAATTTTTAGAATGTTAATAAAGACAAGATATGTACATATACATGACAAGTACATGACAAGATATATTTTCCCCAGACTTTTTAGTGTAACAGGGTTGCAATAAATTTATTTACACAGGAATCATATTCATCAGAAATGTATCACATGCTCAGTGCATTTCTGCTCTCTCACACATTAAAAGCTATCAATAATTTACAGTAAATCAACCGCAACTAAAATATAATCAAAAACAAGTAAAATATCACGACTGCCAATTTTATGCCAAACAGATGCAGGAGAGTTTTCCAGCTCGGTGCAGATAAAGAACAGGCTGAACAAAACCAGCCAACAAAAAACAAGAACCAAATTGTCGGAGTATAGTCTGCTGTCAGAATGATGTAGAAGCCAGTGATTGTTATTGGGAGATATAGGATTACCATGTTTATAGTAGTTATTAGAATAATATTAAATGCTCTTCTCTTCATGTGGTTTTCCTCCTCTCTCTCTCTTTCTCTCTCCTGGTCCTGACTGCTTCAGAGCTCTGAGAACAGCCACAAGACAAAACAACTGAATGGAGAGGACCAGTATAATCTGCATTGAAAAGAGCCATGTGTGTATATTTCTGTATTGCGAGAATAAGGTAAACATGCAACACAAACAGGAACCAAGTATACTGATCCAGGCCACAGTGCAGCAGATCACTCTATATCTAAGTGGTTTGAACTTCAGAAAGGTTACAGGATAAACCACTGCCAGGTAACGCTCACCACAGATCAGACACTGAAACAGAGGACGACCAGTGATGGAGAGTCCTATTAAAAACATTTCAAATTTTGAGAAACTTGCAAACCAAATTGACAGTACAAAGATCAAACTGTTCAGACAGATGCCAAGCTCACAAACAGAGAGATTGAGGTTGAAGAACTCTAATGCAACACCACTTCCTGCTCCTGTGATGATGAGCCATATAACATAGGAGTGTATAGGAATACTAAACAAGAGATTGATGCAGTACACAGACATTTCCAGAATATCCATTAGCCGAATGGAGTGAATAGTATAGTTTGTTGGTGTTTCAGGTGTGGTGAAGGTCACTGTAGAATTATTCATCTTCTCTGTGTCTTTTGAGTTCAGCAGATCACTCTCAACTATGATCGGTGGGGAAAAAGGAAGTGTAGATGAACCAATATGTAGTTCCACTAAATTTCCAATTTAAGCATGAAGAACCAGAGCTAAAACATGTGATTTGACAATATTAAATTAACAGTGACATTTTGCATATTGTTGCAGTTTAAAACAAGAAACTGAATTAAAAAGAAGCGTTCATCACCTGAAGAGTGAATGTCCAGTCTCTCTGGATGTATATACATTTCTGAGCTGTGTTTTGCAGACTGAATTCACTGCTGTCACAAGAATATATGTGCATGATTTCATCTGCTACGTGTCACATGAAACTCCAGATATGCAAATATTTAAGTTATAAAATGGTCAGTAAATAAATTGCCACCTTTTGCATTGAATTGAATTTGCTATCTTGCATGTTTAGAACTATACAGGACTATCTTTATTATTATTTTAATTTAGTTGATTCGACTTTAAATTTGCACTCCCAATTACACAACATTTATCAGCTGACCTTAACATAAAAACTGAGACTCATACCAGCTAAAT
>JADLZN010000675.1:0-93368 GCA_018155175.1 Sinocyclocheilus anophthalmus | reverse complement strand
TAGAGCGATAGAGAGAGATCGGGAAGGAGTGATTACTGGGAGCGCAATGATGAAGGGAGGAAGGGAGTCAGAAAATTTGCAAGGACAAATGTGTGTAGTGTGCTGCAGTTATCAGGATCGAATACCAAGCAGAAAAAAAAATGCTGTGCTACTTATTTCACCTTGATGGAGTGAGTGTGTGTGCAAAAGAAGCAAGGCGTGTGTGCTTTTTGTGTATGTCAGGGAGTTTTGCATGTGTGTTTTCTTTGTCAATACTTCAGATGTGTAGTACACAGGCAGTTTTAGACAAAGAGACTATTTGTAGGTCCTTTAAGCCAAATTTCTAATATGACAAAGACAATTCAATTACACAATAAAGTGAATAACAAATATTAAAAAATTATACAATAATAAAATACATTAATGGAGAGAGATTAATAATATATATGAGAGAGAGAAAGGGAGAGAGATGCAAATATATTTTTAGTAATTATGTATATCTACTAAAGGTGTGTGTGTGTGTGCGTGCGTTTTGTTACCTAGTGATGAGCACAAATTTGTGTATGACATGGGTATGACATCGGTGTTAGTTGACAAGGTGCGCAGGTTACCGTTAGGTGAGACCTTATGGGCCCATGTCCCCATTTTTCAAAACGCTTGTAAATCATACAGAATGAGTTTTTTTGAGAAAGTAAAATGCACAAAGTTTCTTGTAAGGGGTAGGGTTGGTGTAGGGCAATAGCACATCCAGTTTGTACAGTATAAAAACCATTACGCCTATGGAATGTCCCAACAATTCACAAAAACAAGTGTTGGGTGTGTTGCATATATATAGATAATCTAATATATAATTTATATATATATATATATATATCTATGGTGTGTGTGTGTGGTAGTGTGTGTGTGTGTGTGTGTTATTTTAAATATTATTATTATGTATTATTATTAGATTCCTCTCTCTACTGTTGTGGCTCAGCATGTCTAAATGTTCCTTGTGGAATGTATGCTATGAATGGATATTAGAAAGAGAAAGATAGAAAGTGTGAATCGGGTGGGAGGTTGAGTCACTCTCTTGTTCTCCATTAGGCTGAGAACCTCAGTGTTTTTATCAATGAGATCCAATGTGTCATTCCCAAACAAAACACTCAGTAGTGTATTGTCTCTCTTTCACTCTGTCTTTGTCTGTATCCCCGAGCTACCTCGATCACACTACATCAACTACTGTTATGCAATATACTCATCTTCAGTCTCAAAGGTTCATCTTTTACTCTCCCTGAGCTGTCAATCACCACACCACAATCCACACTCGCACCACAGACGTGTGAGGATGTTTACTCACACATATGCACTCTATACTACACGGATACAAGGATTTTGTACAAGATGATTTTTGGATCTTTGTTTTGGAGAACATGATCATCAGGTTTTATTGGAACTTGTGGAATTGATGCAGCTCGAGTGCTGCTAAGGAGTGCAAACCAAACACTAAGACGTTCTGAATGTTTCACTCAAATTGTTATTCGGAGAGAATTTGCAATTACATATTTTGAATTAATGCAAAATGCATTTCGACTAGTGCTCTTAGACTTTTGGACCTCACTGCATGAAAGAAGTGATGTGGTGTATTGTTTGATTATGTCTGTATTTGTAAGAGCCGCTGTGTCTGCTGCTTTTCTTATGTGCTGATTTGAGAGGGTTCATTCCATCCTGTCAGTCACTGACTGTAATTAATCTGTTAAAGTGCTGAGCTGTGTGTGTGTGTGTGCGACATAATAACATCTGGCTGTATGCGATATTATTCCATGCCTCTGCTGAATTAAGCATGTTTGCTAAGATACATATTGATGTAACATGAGAGTGTTGAATTACATTGACCAGTGTTATAATGAATGTCAAATTGGTTTTGCCTTGTAAACACTTTGAACATCAGTTCAGTATTTGCTTTAAATCAAACAAGAATAATTTAACCTGTACATTTAAAGATATGTACAAGAAAAGTATTAGAACTAAATGAAAAAAAGGCAAAAAAGCCCAACATAAAACACAAAAAAAGAACATTAACAATGATTGACAATTACTTTTATGTTCACATTGTACTTTAAATGTGTTTATTTTTCTTGTTTCTGTGCAGTAAGTGTGCGCTTTGAGTGAAAGATTAGTCTTCAGGTCTTCAGTTTGTTTGTTTTTCTGTTCACTTGGACCATGGGCTCCCCTTTAGCCTTCATTTATTCCAAATGATATGTACTTACCAAGTCACTGTATGCTGCCATTAACGTCTTGTTAAATTTCCTTTAGCCTCTGCCCTCTATCATTACTTGTGTCCATGTGTTGGTTATCGGGGGATCCAGAGTACACACGCCGCATGACCTCAGTGCTGGTGTTTGCTTCTGTCTGTTGTACTACACTGGGACGAAACTCCAAATCCTGCACGCATACGGCATGCCAGATAGTGGGTTCGTTTTTTTTTTTTTTTTTTTTTAGCTCAAAGTCACTATACTTTTCTTCATTTTGTTAAAATTTTTTGTTGTTGTCTTGACAGTAGAGAGTGGAGGATGTTGTTGGTGAAACAAAAATCAGTAAAGGGGGAAATTAGACATGAATCTTTTGCATAATTGCCACAGCAGTGTGTCTGAAGTACATATACTAACTACTACATCAAGCTGTCAAATTTTCTTCAAATTTTAGTCAAATTTTGCTTGATGTTTTGAGACAAAAGAGTGGAAGACTTCATAATGATAATTAAAAAAAAAGACAAGGTCTGAAATAAGATCAAGAATATATTTCTTTTTTATTATGATGTTTCTGTTACTTTCACTTTTTATTTCAGTTTTATTTAGCAATTTTAGTACTTCAACTGACTTTATTTCAGATTATTTACCAAGACAACATTTCTATTGTCATTATCAATTTTTTTCATGTCAAGTTTTTTCATATACGTATATTTTTAATTGCATCTTCATTTCAATTAACAAAACAACTTTTTTAATATATTTTTTAGCGTTTACCAAAGACACAGACTCTACTTAATTGAACTTGATCGCATTTTTGGTGTCACTGGACGTCAAATAGTGGCTCATCCAGTCAGTGGTGCGGTACTAGAAGACGAAAGCCGCTTTAAGATGAGCACCATAAGAGTAATGATTTTAAGAGTAAAACTTTTTCTATTTGTAAACCTTTATAACTGTTCCTGTAGCTGTAGTTAAAAAACCAATTATGTAATAGTTAGTTTCGGCGAAAAGGAGTAAAATGGTTGTTAGACTATATTTTGACTGGTTTTAACCTGAACAAAAAAATTTAATATAGTGAGGAGCAGGCAAAAGCACGCACATCGATCTCAACTGGGTGCTCGACCAAAAAACAAGAAGAAATATTTTAGACGCAAAGTCGGCAACACCAAAGCTCCAAAATTATCAAAAAATTTATTTTTTAAAAAGACTGTCGCATAGCATATGTGACGTTTCGAGCACGCAGGCTCTTCATCAGACAAATGAACAACACTGATATCGCAAACTTTATAAGCCTACCTCCAGGTGATCAAAGGTCACATGACCATACGATATTATCGTGATAATAATAATACCAAAACAATAACACATCAACCAAGGAGAAAAACATAGAAGCCAAAAATAAAAATAAATCAAAAACATTATATAAAGCTATGCAAAATACACAAATGTAATTCTCAAAATATTATTTAATGACATTATTTGATGCCTGCCTGGGTACATAAATACAAATCAATAACCACAAAACGTTATTTATTATATGTAGATGGATATCGTATGTTTAAAGAAATGGACGAATATCAAAGTCCTCATTTAATCCTCTAGGGGACAACGTGTCTAGTGTATAAATCCAAAAGGCTTCGCGTTGTAAAAGCAATTTGTTGATATCACCTCCGCGACGCGGACACTTCACTACTTCAATACCTATGTACCGAAGAGTGGAAACTGAGTGTCTTGAATCTGCAAAGTGCTGTGCTACCGGTCTTTTTGGACTCGCGATGTCGGATTGCACCACGATGTTCAGAGATGCAGTTTTAGAGGTCTGCTGGGCTTACCAGTTAACTAGGGCCACATGGGCAACGGAACCATAAACTACGCTTAGCCGTCTTACAATGAAATAAGTGCCTTCGAAATTTTAAAATTTTCGCCGTGTACGATGTGTACAGGCGAACTCTTATCTGTTAAATTACACTGTTGACAGTTACCGGCATCTGTAAGTCCCCCATATGGTATATATTCAAAAATGAGGATGCGGTTGTTCAAAATCCGCTCGAACCAAAGATTTCAAGATTAGGTGTTTCTTTGTGAACTAAACGAGGTGGTTTGTCTCAAAACAAAAAAGGAAACATTTCTGTTAGGTTGGTGGATCACTCTCTACCATATGTCCAATGCTCCATAAAACATATCAAGTCCCTTCGCACAGGCGATATTAATATTTATATATAATTTAGATAATCTACTTTAAAGGGTGGTTCCACTGTTTTTTTTTCTAGGATTGATTTGTGTTTATGGGTGCAAAAAACGTATTATTTTTTTCACATAATTTACTTTTATTCCACACCGTTCTGTCCCTTCTCTGAAAAACGCATTGATAATTTCCTTCTTTTATGAAGCCCCTCCCTCGGAAATAGGCGATGGGCTCTGATTGGTTAGCTAGCCCAGTGTGTTGTGATTGGCTAAACCGTCTCTAGTGCCTCTAATCGTCCCGCCCCTCACCTCAGAGGCATGTGCTCCGGTTGTATTGTAAAAAACGACGTCGTTAATATCGCTTATCAGTTTGAGCCCGATTGAGAAGCAGATGATATTATTGAAGAGGATCATGCAGAACCTGTGCAAGCACATCTCTTAATGGTATGTTTTTTGTTTGTTGCTGTCTCATACTTTTAGATACGCTGTTATTTGTAAATGCTACCGCTTATGTTAGCTTTTAATATATGGTTGTGATGAGAGGGGCAGGGCCGAGAGCCGTGGGAACGGAGCGAGGCCGGTAGAGTAATTGATGATGCGCGACACCTGCGCCACTCACCGGTCTCAAATCCCACGGAGGAGCTCCGTAAGGATAAAAGGAGGAGTGACGACAGAGAAAGACGAGAGAGGACCAGGCCTGGATTTTATTTTGTGTGTGGCAGTCGTCCGTGAGGGGCTGTCGCGCTGTTTTGAGTTTTTTTTATTATTAAAGTTTGTGTAAATGTTCGCCGGTTCCCGTCCTCCTTCTTCCCGACCTACAAACTTTTGTTACAATGGTTTTATCCTGATTAAAGCTTTAATACAGTATGGCAACTGCACGCGCGTCCATGTTTAACGCTTCTCCCTCATAGTGAAATAAGTGTATCACTACTTGTACCAGTATTGCTGGAGCTAATCTCATATGAGAGAGAGAGAGAGAGCGAGAGAGAGAGATATGCAGAGCATGTGAGAGCCGGGGACGGCAGGACAGGATTAAGAACTGCTGCTTTAGAACATTGATTTGGAAACTTGTGACTCCATTAGAATCATTAGAAGACAGAATCACGATTCATATATGAATAGATTTTTACTTGCAGCTCTAGTTTTCTCTTCCTCTTCTCTAAAGCAGCGCAGCATGGCCTTGCCCCCTTTGCTGCCTTTTCCCGAGGGCGGGTTTATCTGGTTTTGTGATGTCATGAACCCGGGAAGTAACACGTTGTAGTCCCTACCAACCATTTTTGTAGGCATTAAACTGCCAAAAATGTAAAAGACGATATCTCCGTTTGCATTGAACTTCCAACTTTGTAACTTTGCAGATATTGTTTATGTTCAAAAAGCAACATTACACACTAACTAAAGTTAAAAAGTAATCGCACTCACCACCCCTTTAAAATGTATTGAACGAATTATAAGACAAAACTCTCTCTCTCCTCTCTCTCTCTCTCCTCTCTCTCTCTCCTCGTTCAAAACATTCTCTCCTCACTCTTTCTCTCTTTCTCTGGCTGGTGGAGGTACCAGATGCTGATCCCTTGGGGTTCCAGGGCCCTGGCCTTCTCCCCACCCTGGTGTCCTGCCAGATCTTGAGAGAGAGGGACATGGAGATGGGTTGAGGGTGGAGCACAGCTTGTCCTGCTCTTATCCCAGATGGCTGTTGTGGCAGTACTCTCTCGCTCTCTATCCACTTTTTCTCTTATCTTATTTTTTTCATCTGCTGTTCCTCATTCAATCACATTATCCTTCTAATCAAACACTGTCACACATACACACTCTCTCACAGCCAGGGCTGGGCAAAGATACATCAAAATGTATTTTAAAATAAAATACCAAATACCTTAATTTTAAGTGTATCAAAATAAACTACAAAATACAGCAACCACACCAAGTATCAAAATAAACTACTGTATTTTTGTATTTAAAAAATACTAAAAAATACTTTTACAAGGGAGCATGAAATTTCTTCACAAACCTTTCATCAATTGGCCTATTTGATCTATCTCTTCACCAATACACTGATGTTTGTGAACAATGTTTGATAGCAACAGCTTTTCTCTGCCCGAGGCATGCAATAAATCTGACATATTCAATCAGTTAACAGATCAAATATTCACATATCTCTGTGATCTCCCAGATGTTAGTTAGTGGTTAGTTTTAAAGTAACCAACAGTTTAATGTTTAACAGTTTGCGAATGACTCATAATTGTATCCTAATTTAGTTACATGGTGTTTGGTAACAAAGGGCCTACTTTGCATCAGCAGCACTGACTCAATGACAAACAAGTCATTCATAAGAAGACAACTGATGGCACCTGTATTCATAGCAACTAGTTTCTAACTACTTAATCATTTGATTGTTAGTCATAAATATAATAATATATTATGTGTTAACCCAACTCCAACCACTGAATCTATTGGGAGCCATAGAAGTATAAAGGACATACACATATACACTTATAATAATATTGCACCAAGCA
Organism: Sinocyclocheilus anophthalmus; assembly: GCA_018155175.1. Lineage (NCBI taxonomy): Eukaryota > Metazoa > Chordata > Actinopteri > Cypriniformes > Cyprinidae > Sinocyclocheilus > Sinocyclocheilus anophthalmus. The sequence continues at coordinate 86,467 of JADLZN010000675.1, read as the reverse complement.
CATCACATTCTATAACTCATTCATCCATGCTTCCTTTTGAATTAATGAATGAATAATTCCTGCCCACTAAAAGCTACACAGATATATTTGCTTTCCCCAACAGGCCTATCCATGTAAACGATTTAGAAAAATGTCCGTCGAATTCACACTTTAAATCATCGCCACGATATGTATTGTCATATCACCCAGCCCTAACAGGCAGTAATGCTTTAAACACATTTTGACAAGCTAGTTGATAAAAAAACAACAACCGATTAACACAGATTAATCAGAACTGATTGGCTAACTCTATTTTTTTCCCTTGTTGGTGCTCTTTTATTCTTTCATGTTAACTAATGGCAAATCTGAATGATGCACTATTTTAACTTTAATCAACATGTACAATTGACCATGACATCCTCACCTTATCTTATTCCAGAAAAGTCACTCACCCAATGCTGAATGGAGTTTTACAGATGCAGCTCACGTGATTTTGGAAAACATATTGGTGTTTGGGAGAAGGGGGGTGTGTCTGAACTAAATCAGCACCCTGATAAAGAGGTTGACTGGCACAACGTATTTTATGTATTTTGAAAATACAAAAATACTAAGGTTAATGTATTTAAATACAAAATACATTTGATTTTTTTCCAGAGGCTTTTAAATACAAAATAGTATTTTGTATTTCACATACCTATTTTAAATACATGTATCTGAAATACCCATCCCTGCTCCAGCCTCATTCAATACTCTCAGCATTTCAGCTGACAGCGAGGGATCAATATAGCAGGGTTAGAGAATGGCCTCTGTAGAGGAATGACCATCACCACGTACACCTGGCAGCAAGAGGCAATTCCCTGCATTTTTTGTGCTAATGGAAGATGCCCCCCCCCCCACCCCACCCCCCCCCACCCCCCCCCCCCACACCCCCCCCCGTATAGAGTTTTACCCTACATCAGCTTCTGAAAATCACTCAGACAAAGCTTAACGCACTAAGAAGTGAATACGGACTAAAATATTTAGCTACCTGATAAATATCTACCTGGCTTTTAAAAATTATGTTTATTTTTGTAACAAAGCAGTACATTTGATTGAGTCATTTTAATATTGAAAGGTTTTTGACTTTAAACTGTTATTTTTGATGGTACCACTTGATGTTTTTTGACAAAACATTTTGGTAACTCTTTAACGATAAGGTTCTATTCATTAACATTAGCTAATGCATTAGGTATGAATGAATGGTGACCGGAAGTGACATGTTTGGTTCACATAGTATTAGCGTGATAATTGTTGTAGCCACGTAATGTGAAGTCATGGCTTTGAGATACTATGTAAAGAGAACACCATTTTTTTTTTCAAGTTTAATGCCTAATCAAATCAAATTGACCATAGCAACCATGGATTATCAATAATTGGAAATGATTAATACATTAACATTTTATTTTGAGTTAAGAATGGCATAAAGACAGTGTGGCATATATTTTTTATATAATATATTACATTATTTACATTTAAGCTATGTAACATCCTTCGCACACAGGGTCTTACATCACCCAAATACACTTTCATAAACCTATTATGAACTTTATCTTTTTGAGTGTTGGGCGGATTTCATGGATAAGTTTCCATGGTATTTCAAGACACAACACACACACCATACATACTACAATACCTCATACATACATCTACAATAAGATATATACCCACACACACACACACACACATTTACTGTTTTTTTTTTCAATAAATAAATAACTAACTAAATAAATAAATAAAATAAAAAATAAAAAATAAATTTTGACTACATCAACCTGACAAATTAGGTTACATCAAAAAGTCATAACATGTATTATAATTACATAATGAACATGTATTATTATTATTATTATTATTCAGTGTAGATAAGTATAACAGTAAGCACCAAGAAACAAGTGCTTTTAGGACAGATAAGAGGTGTAACTTTGATTAATATTTATTTAACTTTTTTTTTTATTTGATTTGAAATAAAATGTTAACAAACTGAACCTTATTATGAAGTGTTACCACATTTTTACAGTATGGCTCAATAGCTTGACATAGCCATAATCTCTCATGGTGAGCTGAAGCAACAGTATGAGTCCACACATATGCTACGGTGACACCTCGTGCTTGCCAGTTATTTCCCTAAACCCTCTTTCTCATCCCTCCAGTAGTAGCTGTTATATCATCGTGCCGTGTAGGTGTGTGTAAGTGTCTGCTTGTTGTGTGAGATGGTGCTCCCAGCATCCCTGCACCAGAGCCTCTCGCTGACGATATAGGGGGGATCTCAGCTTGGCAGCCTAGCGCTATACGGCCTTGGCTGTGTGCTGCAGGAAAGAGGAGGAGGAGGATCTGGCAGGTGTCCGTGTCATTTTTACAAAGCTCCACACCAGCCACTGCACAGAATCCCCAACCAATCAGTGCTGCTCCTTACACAGTGGAACGAGCTGCCACTCGCTTCTCCCCCTCCTCCCGTATCACCCGTTCCCTTCTCTGCTCTTCCCATTCCTCCGTCGCCCCCCTCCACATTCATTTGATGTCTTTTCATCAGCGTTGCGCTCTTCTGTTGTTTCCATCATCACACCCCCTAACCCCTTTATGCATCTCCACACACACACTCCAAGTGGGTTTGATGCCGGTTATAGGTTGCTTTTGCATTATGGATGGCTTCTCTTTAGCAGGCGACCGTTTCGGCATCCCACTCTCCCATCTCTTTTACTTTCTCCCACCCATTTCTCTTCTCGGGCCCCTCCTCCATCTGTTTTCCACCTTGGGTATCCATTGGATCATGTCATTATGGTGCAGTAAGGCAAGAGGGAGAGGGCTCGAGGCGATACATTACTGTGACGCTCCAGAACGCTTTCCCCTCCCTCCCTCTCTCTCTACCTTTCCCTTTCTGTCTTGCTAACATACATGCTTGCTTAGCAGATTACATTAGTGGCCAAATATGATATTTTGTCCGGTAAGCCACTGCTTGTCCTCTGGTATGCGTATAGCAGAAGGCTGAACATTTTTGACATATTAAATGAGATGCTTTTAGTCGATGGATTTATCAGTTGATTTATAATTAAATCCTCTCCACCACTGTTTGTTTTTCATTTAAATTATCCTATTGATTTTTTTTTTCGTGCCGATTCAGTGCAGCGATCAGCCGCAAGCACTGAGTGGTACCGATTACCCCCCGAGAGGCGCTTGTGTGCGTGTTTATGATGTGTATGCGCTTGATTAGATCAGGGATTCTCCACTGCTTTTGCTTCAGGATCCAGATTTTATATTGGAGAAGCCAACGCTGTACCAGAAGTGTTTATCATAAAGAAGTACATTTATTCATGCAGATGTGAAATAATAATAAGAACCTAATAATAGACACCGCATATAAAAATATAATTGTGACTTAAGGTACAATTGTAAACATTTTCTGGGAAATTTTGTGGGGCAGAAAAGGTCAGTTGTCCATTGTCAACAAATTTATACTTGGATTTAGCAGACTTTTAACCAATCCGACTTACAGTAGAGGAACAAAAGCAATTTGGCACAGAGCCAGCAATATTCAGAGCATATGTGAATTGCACCTTTAGGCTAAATAGCAAACTGAACCATTTTGTAAATGCCTGAACAAAAACAGATGAGTGATTTACCAGCCAAACAAATAAATACTAAGATAAACATTGTATTTGTTTGATCAAGTGACAGTGAGAGTTTTATTTGACATTAAGCATTTTCTCCTTTTTTAGTCTATTTATTTTACTATCCAAACTATCCATGCTTACATGTTTGTATTTTATTATTAGTATGTATTGTTTTTGTTTTTATTTGTTTTTATTTACTGTTTTTCCATATGTTCAGGTATCATAAACGTGAGTCCATTAAGTAAAGAGGGACTGCAGAAATAGCTAGAAATGTGTGTTTGTTTTTGGCATCTTTTTACTGAATAAACTGAATGGTGTGGAATTTTTTTTTTGAAAGGACGGTGTTAGTAGGTGAACAATGAATTTCTAAAAGTAAGTGTCTTTTTCTGTCACGTTAAAGACAAGTAATATAAATAGACATCAAGTCCATTAAACCTCAAACAGGTTTATTTAGAGGTGCTTTGATACATCGTTTTGAAGAATTTCAAATGCTGTTAATAATAATAATAATAATATTTCATACTTTAAAACCATATATATTTTTTTCTAATATGACATGTTTTGAGAAGCTTCTAAGATGTTAAGACTGTCCAGATTACCGGTTGTGTTTTTATATTTATTTGTTTCTGTTGCATATTGCTTGCCATAAGGTCTCATCGTTTTCTAAAGCAACATATTCAGTGAAGTGTATAATGGGAATTTTGAACGGTCAATGTTTGTAGGTTAACAGTGATTTTCTAAAAGTAAGCAGCTTTTTATTCTGTCACAAATCTAAACAGACAATTTCAAGCATTAAAATCATCTTTTAAGGTACCAATATCTTGATATGGAAAAATATATACACTGTTACCTGTAGCGTATACTAGGTCTAAGCTTTTTACTGTCTTGCTGAATGTTGCACAGCTGGTGGTGTTGTTGAATCTGCCACTAACAAGGTGTTGTGATAATGGTGGACATGACCCTGTGTGACAGAGGTGGCTGCTCTTCTGTGTTCTGCGCTCCATAATGAATCCTAATATGTCTTCACCTGTGTGCGTGCTTTTGTGTTTTGTATATGTGATCCACAGTATTTTTGTTCATATGCGCAGTTGCATGAAGCAAATGCTGCAGTGCACTGGCATATAGCAGATTAGGTTCGCGCAGGATTTCTCTCTTTCTTTCTCTCGCTCTCACACACAGCGCTGCCGGATATGAATAGAACAGACCTGGGGTGCAGGGAGCAACCACAGGCAGAAACATGAGCGCTGTGTGGGGAGGATCAGCAGGGCCTCAGTTTTCCCATGCCAGACTTCAGAGACCTGCACTTTCACCTCTCACGTAAAGAGGGCGCTGTTTCATACCAACCCTACCGTACAAGCATCCACTGCATTGCCAGCATCTCTCTCTTTCTCTCTGATACTCTAATATCTCTGCAGTTAATGCAGAATTTGTGACTTGCAGCATCGTGTACACTCTGGACACTTCCCAGTCTCTGCTGAAACTGAGCAGAAACAGACAACTGCTATGCGACCTGAGGGAGTGTACGGACCATTACACTCTGTGATTATATTCACACACTTACATGCTATTTACTGTATGGTGCACAAGAAAACAGATTCTGTTTTAAGTCAAACAGATGTTTCAGATCGTAAAAGCCTATTTTGCTCATTGAAAAAAGACTAAATTAAACTCTTCACGAAAAATTCAAGTAAACGGTTTCTTCAAATGTATCTGCTATTGTTTGTGTTAAATGAACTAACAGTGTATAAATAATTGTAATGCTAAAGTTTTAATGCATAAAGCTTCTCCATTTTCTTATATTTCATATCTAGCTATATAAGGTTTCCCATTCATATAACTGCAAGTGAAACATTTATAGTGTTGAACGTTCCCTACAGCACGTAATTCAGTCAGTTTTACCGTGTCTCTCTGTTTTCTTGAAAATCCTACTCTTTGTTTACTGTGTTGGGGTATTTACGTACATAGCAGTATATGGAAAATTGTTTTGGAATATGAATTGGCCCATTTCTCTGTAAAAAATACAACAGCATTTTAAGGCTACTGCCAATAATGGAGTCTTCATTTTCATTTCATCAAATATTAAGTAGTCACCACAGCTAACAAAAATGTGTTAATTTTTTCAAAGTTTCCATTAAGTTATGAAAACATAATTTCTGAATGTTCAATGTTAGTTTTTTTAATAATGTTTAAATAATGCTTTTCTGGATTATCCAAACATTAAGGGAACATTCCATTTGATAATTTTGAAAACATTATGAGAACTTAAAGTAGTATCATTTAAAACATGTTGGGACGAACTTTACTAAACTTTTTGGAGAAAGGTTCCATGAACCACATAAACATAGTGTTTTTTGTACTAACGATTTGAGAACAGTATTAAAGTACTGATCACCTTTGAACGAATCGTCATTACAGGGATAATTCCACCCAAAAATGAAAATTACCCCATGATTTACTAAGCCTCAAGCCATCCTATAGGTGTACATGTCTTTCTTCTTTCAGACGAATACAATCAGAGTTATATAAAAAATTGTCCTGGCTCTTCCAAGCTTTTATAATGGCAGTGAATGATGGTCGAGATTTTGAAGCCCAAAAGTTTATTCTCACACCGGAGTTTTGCTACGCCTACATCCTACGTCATCCGCTCTATTGTGTACATGAGTACGACAGTTAGCGGAAGTTAGATATTACGGCTTATAAAGTTTTAAATATGGATATTTTTCTTACAAAACGCATCGCTTCGCTTCAGAAAGCATTTATTCACCCCTGGAGCCGTGTGGAGTACTTTTTTATTCAAAATCTCGCCCCCCATTCACTGCCATTATAAAGCTTTAACTCCGATTGTATTCGTCTGAAAGAAGAAAGTCCCATACACCTAGGTGGCATGAGGGTGATTAAATGATGACAGAATTTCATTTTTGGCTGAACTATCCCTTTACAGTTAATGGAAGAAAATTTGTTCGTAACTAACACGGATTGTTTCCTGTTAGCTGGGACTGTGCAGAATTGCTTATTTCTTCAAAATTACACAATGGGACTTGCATTCATGTGCAGTAAACCTAAAATAGCGATGTTGTCTGAAAATTTAACAATGACGTTATTTTTATGGCTGCTAGAGCACTCATTTGTACAAAGTAGAGAAAAAGCAGGTGAGCTGACTCAGTGTGTTGTACATTTGGGATCTGAATTCTGCTTTCATTTTTCCCATTGTGTACATGATGAAGGCAGGGTTTTTTCACCTGCTTGTTCTCCTTTCTGAATTAACATTCTTATGTAGCCCTGTTCTGATCTATTCCTGATGAATTCTGATGTACTCACTCCCTCTCTTCCTGTCCTGCTTCTGATAGTTTCTTTCTCTCACACTCTTTCTCTTTTCCTGTCTTAGTATCACTCTCTCTGTGGCATCACATATGCATCACTAGTGCTGTGTTCAAAATAATCGATACGACGATGTATCGTCACAGAGATCTTACGATATGAGCATCGATACAGTTGGCTCTCTCTCCACTGTGGATAAACTCGCTTGCTTTCTGAAAACACCGGTTAACTTGCAGTTTAGCGATCTCCACTTCAACATTCTATTATCAGAAAAGTGTAATTCATCAACTGTGCATTTATGAAGTAGAGAAGAGGGCTTGTTTAAGGTATTATTACCACTGTTTTTTGGCCGCGTGTCTCTATTCAGTAAGCTGTGCTTTAATTCCTTTAGAACAATGAATGTTAACCCAGTCTCCTTGTTGAGAAGATAATGTACTCTGAGCGGTAAGCATTTTAGTTGATAAAATTGCAGGGCAGTTCTAAAAAGGTTGTTCGGGATTATGTAGGCGCATAGCCGCAACGTGATCTGTGTGTGGACTGCACTTAACATCAAACGTTCTTCTTTTTTCACACCAAATGTTGGCAGCAGTACGTGCCATGTGTCGGCTCATTATAAACTTTGAACTCATTTGAGAATGTTGAGCCTTCGAAGCGGAGCGCACGGAAAGTTACAAACATGTGTTCACCCCCGCCGGACGCGAACGACTCCGCGCGCATCAAGCAAACTTCCGCACGTCGCCCGAGCAAGGCCTATGTCTATATTTGCCACGCGTCTACACTCAGCGAACCGTGCGGAATAAATCAGGCCTTGTGCGTTGTTTCTGTGGGGTAGCATCAGTGATATCAGACAGCGGTCTGACGCTTATTTAGAATGAGCTCTTCTAATTTTTAGCGCTTCGTATTTTAATTGTTGAGATGTGTTAATTTGTGCAATGATAACATACCAGCAATGTAAATTATTTTTTTAATATATTAGAATGAGTATTACAATATAAATTTATTAGAACAAGTAGCCTACATCATTATTTGTGGTCTTAAAAACAATATGGAAACAATCAGAATATTGTACCTGGTGGGGAGTGCACAATGTAAACATGAAACATATGCCATTACCTACTTAAATTTTTACTGTGGTACAGTTATGGAGGCCCTTTATAATGCAGAGGTCAAGTGCCTGTTCTGCCAATAGTTAGTAACTGCCCTATGGTATGCAGTGTTTAATAAATAGCTGTTTTACTCAATTCTGCTGAGGTGAAAATTAGTGCAGTCCCGTATCATGATATGTATCGTATCGTGGCCTCTGCATCGTGATAAGTATCGTATCGTGACTTTGCTGGTGAAACACAGCCCTACTGCATTCAAACCGGTCCCTCTGATTAGTATGGACCTTTCTGTAGGGCTTATACACGCAGTTTATTGAGGCTAATAGTGTGTTGATCTTCTGTGAAATGGCTTCTTTCCTTCCCTTCTTATTCTTTGTGATTCTCGTCTCTGCACTGTTTCCATTATGCTTGCCTTCCCTATTTGACTTCTTTTGTAAATTCTCTTAAACTTTGACCGCAAACACGTTTTGCCCTTTCTTTGTATCCTATATGCAAGTCTCGTGTGGAAGGGCGGGGCCCGTTGCGGGTTGACACATCCCCGCCCACCTGTCAACATGAAGATCCACAGCTTCTCATATACTCCTCACTACCCCTGCTATACCATTTTAGATTGTATATTTTTTTCAGCGAGATGTCTATTATCCGCACTCAAGGAAGGGGACTTCACGTTAATTAGCAAACCCATGCAGCTGGGAGTGTTTCTTTGGCTTTGTGGGAAATAAATTAGAATTTTGTTTTTAGTACTACCAAAAGCATTTTACTATACATTCTGTGGTGGAAATGGTGGTGGTGGGAAGGACATTTTAAACATTTTTAGAATAAAATTATAGACTCCTTTGTCTTACCAAGGTTTATTTCATACCTAGCATTTTATGTATCCAAATTCACATAATGAAACAATGTTTTTACCCTTTTTGCGTAATTTAAACAAAATTAGAAATGATGCATAAATAACATATATTTTGTTCACAAGTTTATTTACTTTAATTTGTCTTTATTTTTGTCATATTTTGTCTCAAGCTGATATTCACTGGTTTGGGTGATTAAACAGGCTACGCTAATTTAAAAAAACAACAACTATTGGATACAAATTCGTTGGCTGTATATGGCAACACCACAAAAGAAGGACAGTATATTTGTGTAAAAAAAAAAAAAAAAAATATATATAGATATATATACTGTATAGGTATATAGTATTAAATTGTTTGTTTGATATCCACTCCTTGTCAATTTGATGACGATTTGTCCTAGTTATAATTGAAAATCTGCTTCTGGACAAAAGTATCATAAACTCTATACCAAAACAATTCAAGATAAAAGTGCTTTCAAGACACAAAATCATGTGGTACATATGAAATACCATGCAAATGACGCAATTTTTTGGAAATTATACCTAGTGGTCTTTTGCCTAAGAGGTCAGGAATTTGACTAATGTTAAGTGTTTAATATTGATTTTTGCACCTCTGTTCATTATTCATGGTGAGGGAAGACAGGAACAGAGGGATGGACAGAGAAGAGAGATACAAAAAACAAAGAGAGTATGACAACATGATCAAAAATGGGAGTCCTGCAAACTGTGATGTGTGTGAGACAGTGTGGTCTGTAATATTTATGGTGTACTGCACAGTGCTAATAAAAATTAGGTCACTCCATGTCTAATGAAAGATGTGGACAGAGGAAAAACAGAAAGATGAAGGCATCGGGTGAAGAGAATGAGGATACAGAGATGGCTGGAATATAAAGGAGGGATTTTCTCCTGAGAGATCAGAGAAGATCAGAACATTTTTGTAGATGCATATTAAAATGAGTGGTGGAGGAGGGTGACACAGTGTGTCACCCCTTTCGGCATCAGATAAGTTCGCGTTTTCTGGTTCTTTAAACTACGACATCTGCCACATCTATTGTATCTACTTCCCATCTCCTCTCCAGTCATCTCCTCTTTAAGCTTGTGCTCTTGTGGCCAGATTGCTCCTTTTACTTGAGACTCTGCCTTCTGTTTCCAATACTCCAGACAAATCTAGACCTCTATTTTTAGCCCACAGCCTATGTATATTCATAAACACCAACTGTAGATGATTTATTAATGATAGAAAAAGATTATTCAGCTGTGGTTTTAGCTTTGAATACTATGGAGAAAACCGTTTCCATTCATTTCAGTGGTTACTTCCTTTTCTGTGGTGCAGTATTAGTGCAGCAACATGCAGGCTAAGACAAGATGTGGAGTGTTGTGCTCCAGTGTGGTCCAAAAGTCATGAGACCACATTAAAAATCAGGGATTTAAAATATAAACTTTAAACAAGTCAAAAGCTTTGGGATTTAGAAAAATGTAAAACAAAGAAACATTGTAAAATGTATGATTCTACACTACGGCAAACACTCGTATTGTAAAGTGTGGCAAACGACTTCCTCTGCAACTCAGTTGTAACGGTGTTAAGTTGCATGTGAACATAACCATTCTAAGGGTCAGTTCATCCAGAATGCGTAGTTCTGGGCTGCTTTTAAATAGGTTTTATATGTAAACGTAAGCTACCTTTGACCATGGTACATTAAAGGGATACTCCACCCCAAACTGAAGAGTTTGTCATTACTCACTTACCCCCATGTCGTTCCAAACCGGTAAAAGCTTTGTTCGTCTTCGTACCACAATTTAAGATATTTTGGAGAAAAACCGGGAGGCTTGTGACTGTCCGATTAACTGCCAAGTAAATTACACTGTCAAGAAAAGTATGAAAGACATCGTCAAAATAGTATATCTGCCATCAGTGGTTCAACCGTACTTTTATGAAGCTTTGAGAATACTTTTTGTGCGCAAAGAAATAAAAAATAATGACTTTATTCAACCATTCGTCTCCTCTGTGTCTCTCCGCATCACTGCAGCACCATTTTGGAGAATATCCTCTGAACGCAAACAGCGTATGCTATTCTGTGTCAGCCGCGCTGCACTGATGAGCTGTTTTCGTTCAGATCAAAACGTAGATACACGTAGAAAACGTATCCTAGTGTCACGGCCGACACAGAAGAGCGTACGCTGCTTGCATTCAGTGGTTATTCTCCAAAATGCCGCTACAGTGACACGGAGACAGAGGGACAATTTGTGAAGAAGTCGTTATGTTTGTTTGTTCGCATACAAAATATTCTTGTCGCTTCATAACCTAATCTGTATTGGGTGTTGTGACCACTTGATGGCGAGATGGAGCACTTCTGACGATTGCTATGTTTCACACCGTTTTGGCCTGTGACAGTGTAATATTTTACTTGACAGTCAAAATCGGACCGTCACAAGCTGTCGGTAATAGTAGTCTGAATGGATGTTTCATCAAAAATATCTTACATTTTGTTCCGAAGACGAACAAAGCTTTTTTATGGGTTTGGAACGACATGGGGGTAATTGATTAATGACAAAATTTTCACTTTGGGGTTGAGTAACCCTTTAACTTCTGGTTGAAACACCCTCAACCAGCCATCTGCTGGGTAGGTATGGTACGTATATTTGAAACATAGGCTGCTGGTTTTGGAGCTGTCTGTGTTCCACAGTCCGTGCCTTAGCTGGTCATTGAACGTGCTGGTCCTGAGCAGAGCTATGTTGGGTTCTAGGCACCAGCACAGAGTACCATTTATCAAAAGTAAACCAGCTCCAGGAGCATTTCCATCCCAATCCTTTCAAAACATCCCACCTAATCCGCGCAGACTCGCGGGATTTTTTGTCCACCCGGAAGTTTCAAGCCTTAAGAATTGTGAGTAAGGGTTTTTTTGTGAACCCTAGTGTTCTGTCTCTAAACTGAACATAAAACATGACTCACTGGCTACTGTGTAGGTATAGCCTTTCTGCTTATGTTTGTGACATTCATATTGAAGGTCTCGGACCTTTGAACTCCACTGTAACAAGGGATGGTACAGTAACTTGTGGAGGGTTTTAACTTACACAGTAAACTCAGTGTGGCTGCCAGTGCTGTCGTCAGTCAGAATCAACATGTAGCATATATTACATAACCAGTGTAGGTTTTGAATATTATTGGGGGGATTTTGGAAGGAATTAATGCACTGACTCAGTGTGAGCTGTTTCAATGACACTATGCAGCACACACAAACACCACTGGTGTAAGAACAGTGTTTAGAGGAATCTGAGACCAAGGCTTTGACCTTCTGTGCTTCAAAGAATGTGCAGTTTTGTGTTCTGTACAGTGTTCTGCACGATACAACAAAATATTGCTGTTTTGTAAGACATGATGCATTGCTTTTTGATCTCATCAGGCCTTCGGTCATATATCGCCTCAACACCGCGCGCCGACTTCGTTTTTTATAGTTTGCTCTGTAAGAGCAATTCATAGACCGAGACAACCTAGCAGGCGTGTCACGACAGCAGCCTGACCACAGTCTGTCGTCCTGGAGAAAGCAGATCACTTAAATGCTTTCCTCTTGGAAATAGCGCGCGTTTACTTTACTTACTCGACCGTTCTTGTTTCTGTAAATCGCAAAGCCAAGTAATGGTGAAGGTTCTCCTGAGCTTTCTGGAACAGTTTCTGCAATTTTCTGGGGAAAAATGATGATTGTGCTAATCCTAAATGGAGTGTGGGCTTTCACTTGGGCTTGTTGTGTTGAACATACTCCTATATAAATAGCACAAAAAAGAAAAGATTTCTCATAAATATGCAATTAGTTCTTGAAATGATTGCGAATCTTACAGTTGATGATCTTATGCTATATGTTTTATTTATTGCAGAGTCTCATTTTAATGTAAACCGTAACATGAAAAAATATTAATATAGTCATTTTAAAGCATTTATACATATGGTAGCATTTTTCTGCCTTAAAAGAAGTGATTTATTTTTTATGTAAAAAAAAAAAGGAAAAAATATTGAAGTAATAATAATCTTTAAAAAATATTAAGACAAGGCAGATGCGGACTGGATACGTTTGAGATACTATGGGCTGATAATTTTAAGGGTTTACAAATATCTATAATTGATCTACTTATATCACTCCTCCTAGTCACCTCCGATCACATCCCGATGACATGCATACTTACTAATAGGATGTCGCCAAGAAAATACCCGTAAAGTAGCCCACAAGAACGTAGCTTTCTGTGGTCGCGGTGGGCACTCCCCCTAGTGTGTTTATGGTGAGAACGTCCCAACATGAGCCGAGTATCAACCTCACATCCGTATATAAATTCATCTTCATCCGTGTTTAAATTCTTTAGTACCCATAGGGCTGGTCTATAGAGGCAAAAAATGTATCAACCCGTATAATTGTTCATATCGTTTCGGTCGTATATCGCGTATAATTATCTGACTTTTATACCTTTTTTAAAACAAGAGCGAGAGAATTTTTGTTTTTTTTTAAATTGTAACCACTGTATTGTTTACATTACCACTACCCGACTTTATTTCTAGACCCGGAGACACACACCATAATATAGCTTCTGGGCTTGTGTGTGGTCTCTCCATTTCTAACCCTTCTATGCGCTCAATGTCAAATTTAAGACAAATATCTAATTTCTAATGTTTATTATATCATATTATACATAGGTCTTAAAAAAAAACTTTTTGCTTGTCTCCCGAGGCCACCTGAGGGTGGCAAGTAAAGGCACAATAAGGCAGCACGTTACATGGTCAACGCAAGGACATAATTCTATAAAAAAAAAAAAATTTGTGTATTCGTCTTCTACAGTAACTCATATACATCAAATAATTTTCCGTAATTGCATAAAAAATATGAACAAATTTTTGCATTTGATGGCGTTTAAAAACATGAGATGCAGTGAAAAGGAATAAACCTCCACAGATTTGTGATGTGTTTTCTAAAAGTTTAAACTATTTTAGCTTTGCATGGCTTTCTATACATCTCTCGTGTGAGACGTGAGTGCAGCAGTTGTATTTGTCCGTCTAGAAAATGTGCTGAATATGTGTTCTGTGTGATTGGCTTGGTTTCGGTTTTAACCCATTTAAGATCTTCCCCGCATTGAGCTTCTATATTTTTCTAATATTTTGAATGCATAATGCAGCAACTGCACGTCTCTTGGGCTAGACTAACAAAACATTAAAATTCAACAACATCACTTACATCATCATCATCTCGTGCTCCACTGATGACACTCCCTGACGCACACCTAACATTTGATTGTACCATTTTTGCATTCAAATGCAAAAGTTTATTTTAAATTCGACTAATATTCAATCTTTATTCACAATCTCATCACAGGCAGACACAGCACTCAATTCAGCATGTGTTCATGCTTGTGTGTGCTGTCTGCGTCACTCATAACAAGTGCCTATATCGTGCCTATTCGAACATTTATTTATAGTCGTTATCCGAAGAAGGGTACCGTCCATACATATTGAGATACCGTTTTCTTTTACACCCAGAGTCATATATCCATCCTGATGTAGGGCCCAGAGATGTGAACCTTCGATTGTTAAACCTATATTGATCTTTTGCTGTGTGCTGGGGAAGGATTATCTGCTATGGTGTTATACTGTAACACTCGTTCATTCAATTTCACTTCAGTTTATTCTGCGTCATAGCGCTTTGGCTACGCTATCACATAACATTGTCACCAGCAACTTGTACAGCAAATTAGAGTTTCTACAATATTTAGTGGTATCACTCTAACGCGTCTCTGTCTCGTAGAGTACTTGCATCAGTTAACTTTGGTCCTGCAGGGGGTAGGCGTGGCAGAATGTAGGGAAAGAAACATCAATTTAAAGACTAAGTTTTGTTCCACAACACTCGTAACCTTATGGCGAGATGCCGCACAGTCTAACTGCTACTCGATTTACGGCCTGGAGTAGGATGCACGCTCTTTGTGCGGTTAGTGCGCAAACACATGGAATCGTTAGTCGCTAGGCTCGGTGTCATGTGTTGTCGTTCAGGGTGCTCCATGTGGTGCTGCCACTCATCACTCGTGACATGGTTGCCTCCTGCTTAGGGGGTTCGAGCATAATCATGCTCTTCTCTGGTGAGGTGGCTGGCATTCCAGGACCTCGGGTAAGTCGTGCTTGTGGTCGCGTACCGAATTCCTCCAGTTCTCCTACCATGGTAAGGTCTCGAATCATCCTCTTGTCTCCCAAACAGAGAGAACTCCAAGTCTCTCTTCTCTCTTTAAAGCTACTGCGCTCAGTGCTGCGTTTCTGTTAGGAGGCTCTCACCGTAAAGCGACAAAGGGCTCTACTACCGTTGGTTTAAAAACCCAACTAAAGAATAATAAGGTGCTGTGATCAGGGAGAGGATAACTGCATACAAGATGATGATTGCGAGTGTCGAGGGTGGTTGAATGACGGTTGGGACGGGGCCAAAGAGATGTGGCGTTAAGCAGATTGAAAAAGAGAGATGTGTCTGAACCTGGTAGGACCGAGCCACTGCATTTTGGACTCCTGAGCGTGTTCGATTGAATATTCAAAGGTAAACCCCACCTAGCAGTGCATTCAATATCCAGTCTAGAGTCATGAATGCATGAACTGCGTTTCTGCATAAGAAACGTAACAGTTTCGTACTTGGCAATGGTTTCTAAGAAGAATAATGCTGTTTTTGTAACATGGGGAATATTATTTTCAAAAGACAAGTTGCTATCTATATAACACCCAGATTTTTGAATTGTCAAAAAAAAAAAAAGAAAGGAAGTAACAGTACATCCGTCTAGTGGCAAATTGTAATCCAAGAGATTCTGTGTACTGTCCTTTGGTCCAATAAGTAATATCTCTGTAATATTATCCAAATTTAATAGGAGAAAATTACTGGTCATCCAATCTTTTACATTTTTAACACACTCTGTTATCTTTGATAATTTAGAATTTTCATCTGGTCTTGTTGAGATATATTGTTGAGTATCATCTGCATAATAGTGGAAACTAATCCCGTATTTTCTAGTAATATTACCAAGGGGCAACAGGTATATCGAAAATAGCAAGGACCTAGACAGATCCTTGTGGCACTCCATACTACTGGTGATAATTGAGATGACTCCCCTTTTAAATGAACAAAATGGTAGCGATCGGAAAGGTAGGATCTAAACCATCTTACAGCCTGCCCTTGAATACCTGTATAGTTTTGTAATCGATCTATGATTATGTCATGATCTATAGTATCGAACGATGCACTAAGATCAAGTAAAACTAGCAATGAGATACAGCCTTGGTCTGACGCAAGAAGCAAGTCATTTGTAATTTTAACAAGTGCAGTTTCTGTGCTATGGGTGGGCCTGAAACCTGACTGAAATTCTTCATATAGACATTTTAGTTTTTTTGCAAGAAGGAGCACAACTGGGCAGACACAACTTTTTCTAAAATTTTAGACATAAAAGTAAGATTTGAGATGGGTCTGTAATTTGCCATTTCACTAGGATCTAGTTGTGGTTTCTTTATAAGAGGCTTAATAACCGCCAGCTTGAATGGTTTGGACGTGACCTAAAGACAATGACGAGATAATAATATTGAGAAGCGGTTCTTCTGCTGGAGGTAACAACTCTTTCAGTAATTTAGTGGGTACAGGATCTAACAGGCATGTTGTTGGTTTAAATGCAGTGATAAGTTTATTTAGCTCTTCCTGTCCTATAGTTGTAAAGCACTGCAGTTTATCTTTTGGTGCGATGAATGAAGCTAAAGTATTATACGCTGTAGAATCTACATTTGTTATTGTATGTCTGATGTTATCTATTTTATCAGTGAAGAAATTCATGAAGTCATTACTATTAAACTGTGAGGAATATTTAGATCGGGTGGTGTCGTGTTATTTGTTATCTAGCCACTGTGCTAAAATTAAAAACCTTGGATTGTTTTGGTTATTTTCTATGAGTTTGTGGATATGCTCGGCCCTGGCAGCTTTTAGAGCCTGTCTATAGCTGGACATACTGTTTTTCCACGCAATTCTAAAAACTTCCAAGTTAGTTTTTCTCCATTTGCACTCAAGAATACAAGTTTTTTTCTTGAGAGAATGGGTATTACGTGTAACATGGCGCAGTACGTTTTTCTCTAACCTTTTTCATTTTGATGGGGGCAACAGCTTCTAATGTATTAGAGAAGATAGTGCCCATGTTGCTAGTCATTTCGTCTAGTTCATGTGTACTTATGGGTACACAGAACAGTTGAGATAAATCAGGCAGGTTATTTGTGAATTTGTCTTTGGTGGCTGGAACAATAGTTCTGCCCGGACGATAACGCGGAGCCATATAGTTAATATCAGTAATACGCTGCATGCACGATTCAAGGAAATGGTCAGTAACATCATCACTTTGAGGTACGATATCTATATCAGTAAGATCATTTCCATGCGATATAATTAAATCTAGCGTTTGATTAAAATGATGAGTGGGCCCGGTGACGTTTTGCCTGATTCCAAAATAGTTTATTAGGTCAGTAAACGCAAGTCATAATGCATCATTTGTATTATGTACGTGAATGTTAAAATCTCAGACCATTAGCGCTTTATCAACAGTAACCAATAGGTCTGAGAGGAAATCTGCAAATTCTTTTAGGAAATCTGTATACGGCCCTGGTGGTCTATACACAGTAGCCAGAGCAAGAGATACGATAGATTTCTTTTGCCTATCTGACAGTGTAACATTAAGCATTAATATTTCAAATGAGTTAAACCTGAATCCTGTCTTCTGAGTAACATTGAGAATATCACTATACATTGTTGGAAAAGTGTTGTGGCCCCCTTCCTTTTTTTTAAAATTTTTTTGCATATTTGTCACTTAAATGATTCAGATCATCAAACTAATTTTATATTACACAAAGATAATGCAAGTTAATACAAAATGCAGTTTTTAAATGATTATTTTTTTATTAAGGGAAAAAAGCTGTCCAAACCTGCCTGGCGCTACGTGAAAAAGTAATTGCCCCCTAAATCTATAATAACTGGTTGTGCCACGCTTTGCAGCGACAACTGCATTCAAGTGTTTGCGATAACTGGCAATGAGTCTTTCACATCGCTGTGGAGGAATTTTGGCCCACTCTTCTTTGCAGATGGGGGGGGGGGGGGGGGGGGGGGGGGGAAGGGGGGGGGTGTGGGGGGGGGGGGGGGGGTTTTAATTCAGCCACATTGGAGGGATTTAGAGCATGAATGGACTGTTTAAGCATCACAATCGGATTTAAGTCCGGACTTTGAATTGGCCACTCCAAAACCTTAATTTAGTTTTTCTTGAGCCTTTCAGAGGTGGACTTGCTGGTGTGTTTGTGATCATTTTCCTGCTGCATAACCCAAGTGCGCTTGCGCTTGAGGTCACAAACTGATGGCCGGACAATCTCCTTCAGGATTTTCTGATAGAGTGCAGTATTCATGGTTCCGTCAATTATGGCAAAATGTCCAGGTCCTGAAGCTGCAAAGCAAACCCAGATCATCACACTACCACCACCAAGTTTGACTGTTGCTATGATGTTCTTTCTATGAAATGCTGTGTTGGTTTTACACCAAATGTAACGGGACACAAACCTTCCAAAAAGTTAAACTTTTGTCACATCATTCCACAGAATATTTGCCCAAAAGTCTCGTCTTCTGTCGATGAGCACAAGATCGCCTTTTTGGCAAATGAGAGACGAGCCTTTTTGTTCTTTTTGGTCAGCAGTGGCTTTTTTTTGCCTTGGAACTCTCCCATGGATGCAATATTTGCCCAGTCTATTTCTTGTTGTTGAATCATGAACACTGAACTTAACTGTGGCAAGTGAGGCCTGCATTTCTTTAGATGTTGTTCTGGGTTCTATTATGACCTCTTGGATGAGTCGTCGTTGTGCTCCTTGGAGTAATTTTGGTTGGCCGGCAACTCCTTGGAAGGTTCACCATTGTTCCAATTTTTCTCAATTTGTGGATAATGGCTCTGACCATGGTTTGCTGGAGCCCCAAAGCCTTAGAAATGGCTTTATAATTCCTTCCAGACTGATACATATCAACTGTTCTGATTCTCATCTGTTCTTGAATTTCTATAGATCGCGTCATGATGTGTTGCTCTTTAAGCATGCATCACTTTGTCAGACAGGTTCTATTTAAGTCATTTCTTGATAAAACAAGTCTGGCAGTAATCAGGCCTGGGTCTGGCTACTGTGAATTTTTACTTCAAGACTTTTCTACATACGTGTGGTGTTAACATTGCTTTTTTCATAGCCTTCTAACCAGGCAGTTTACGGGCTGCTAATAATTTTTTTCACGTAGGGCCACGTAGGTTTGGACAGCTCTTTTCCCTTAATAAATTAAATCATAATTTAAAAACTGCATTTTGTATTTACTTGCATTATCTTTGTGTAATATTTAGCTTGGTGGAGTAGACTCATTTAGACCAATATTGTGGCCCAATACTCATTTATAACAATACTCGTTCCAATGTGTATTCCAATCCATTCTCATTCTCCTATGGTTCTGATATTCTGTCTTATACACGGGAGGCTGGTTTTAGGACATTTAGATGCATGCACACACACCTATCTTTATTTTTTGTCTGTTATGTTTCAGCACATTTTTAGCACAACCCTGAAGTCTTTTCTGCGCGGGCTCCGGTCTGGTCAATGCATCTCATCTTCTTCAAGAGGTCATATTTCACTCAACCTTTCTTACAGAAAAAGCTGGTCATGATGGGTACAAACATGTCCGTAGCATCAGAGTATCTTGTAATGGAATACAGGAACAAGAGCAGAACTGTGGGCAGCAAACAACCATTAGGAGCGTGTCCACACTCCCAGGAGTGGCATTAAGGCATTATGGTGAAGAGTTACTTCATTCCAGGAGAGTCTCTCCTGCTAGAGTCCTTATTCATCCTCTAAATCTTTAAACAGTGATGCTCTTAGACTTCCTTCCACAACTGTGGAGCCAGACTGCAGTGATACAAGAAAAACTAAATTCTGTTCTTGCATAAGCGCTGAGGTTTTGTGTCCTTCAAGAATAAAGGGCTGTTCGCTCATACAGTGCTCTGCAGTGTGAAAGCAATCGTAAAGTTATTAATTTACGAAGAGTTGGCCAGTATTAGTCACTTGAGCGACAGTGAACTTTGGTGATGTGAGTGTGTTGAGTGTCTGCCAAAGTTGAGAGTATTTTAACTTTATGCAAATGAATTGCGACTACCAGTTGGCTTGAAAACTGTCAGATACTGTATTCAGATGTAGGCAAAATGAAGATCAATGAATCAGTTTATCTCTTTTTGAATGCCAACAATTTCTGACACAAATGTTTCCATATATCCTTGGGTACGGAAATTATTCAGACCCCCTTAAATTTTTCACTCTTTGTTATATTGCAGCCATTTGCTAAAATCATTTAAGTTAATTTTTTTTCCTCATTAATGTACACACAGCACCCCATATTGACAGAAAAACACAGAATTGTTGCAGATTTTTGCAGATTTATTAAAAAAGAAAAACTGAAATATCACATGGTCCTAAGTATTCAGACCCTTTGCTCAGTATTTAGTAGAAGCACCCTTTTGATCTAATACAGCCATGAGTCTTTTTGGGAAAGATGCAACAAGTTTTTCACACCTGGATTTGGGGATCCTCTGCCATTCCTCCTTGCAGATCCTCTCCATGTCTGTCAGGTTGGATGGTAAACGTTGGTGGCAGCCATTTTTAGGTCTCTCCATAATTGCTCAAGTGGGGTTTTAAGTGCCGGGGCTCTGGACTGGGTTCCATTCAAGAACAGTCACAGAGTTTGTTTGCGGTCCTGCACGAGCATCACCCTGTCGTTATTCTAGCTGTGTTCGTAGGTTTGACGCACATGGTCACTGTGTCTGTTAGGAAGGTAACCTTCGGAGACCCCGTCGCTGTCCTGAGCACTCTGGGAAGGTTTCATCCAGGATATCCCTTTCTTGGCCCTATTCCTCTTTCCCTCGATTGCAACCATCGTCCTGTCCCTGCAGCGAAACACCCCCCACATGTGCTGCTGCCCACCACCATGCTTCACTGTTGGGACTGTATTGGACCAGTGATGAGCAGCCTGTTTTTCTCCACACATACCGCTTAGAATTCAGGCCAAAAAGTTATATCTTGGTCTCAACAGACCAGAGAATCTTATTTCTCACCAACTTGGAGTCCTTCAGGTGTTTTTTAGCAAACTCCATGCAGGCTTTCATGTGTCTTTCACTGAGGAGAGGCTTCCGTCGGGCCCGGGACCAGTTGTTAAAGCCCCGACTGGTGGAGGGCTGCGTTGATGGTTGACTTTCTACAACTTTCTTCCATCTCCCGACTGCATCTCTGGAGCTCGGCCACAGTGATCTTTGGGTTCTTCTTTTCCTCTCTCACCAATGCTCTTCTCCCCCTATAGCTCAGTTTGGCCGGACGGCCAGTTTTAGGAAGGGTTCTGGTCGTCCCAAACCGTCTTCCATTTAAGGATTATGGAGGCCACTGTGCTCTTAGGAACCTTAAGTGCAGCAGAAAATTTTTTTGTAACCTTGGCCAGATCTGTGCCTTGCCACATTTCTGTCTCTGAGCTCTTCAGGCAGTCCCTTTGACCTCATGATTCTCATTTGCTCTGACATGAACTGTGAGCTGTAAGGTCTTATATAGACATGTGTGTGACTTTCCTAATCAAGTCCAATCAAACACAGCTGGACTCAAATGAATGTGTAGAACCATCTAAGGATGATCTGAAGAAATGGACAGCACCTGAGTTAAATTTATGAGTGTCACAGCAAAGGGTCTGAGTACTTAGGACCATTTGATATTTCAGTTTTTTTTTTTTTATATAAATCTGCAAAAATGTCAACACTTCTGTTTTTTTTTTTTCTGTCAATATGGGGTGCTGTGTTACATTAATGAGGAAAAAAAAATTACTTAAATGATTTTAGCAAATGGCTCAATATAACAAAGAGTGAAAAATTTAAGTGGGTCTGAATACTTTCCGTACCCAGCTGTACATATCTATATATATATATATGTGTTGTTTGTGTGTGTGTGTGTGTGTGTGTTTGTGTATATATACTATTATTATATATATGGAAACATTTGTGTCAGAAATTGTTGGCATTCAAAAAGTGTTAAATTAGATATAAAAATCGGTACATTCATTCCTTGATCTTGTCCATGGTGTGATGTACTTTGCTCTGCTCCAATATTTTCTTACTTTCCTCTCCAGAATATTACAGAAAACTGATTTCTTGTCAAATTAGAATGAGATCTTATTTTTACCATCAATACATCCCAGTTGTGATCAGAGGGTTGAGAGATTGTATCTGGAGCAGAACGTGTGGAGTACTGGTGACAGCGTGCGTGGTAGTGTGTCTGCTTGACACACAAACGGGTCGCTCATCAGGATTTTGAGGGCACGACAAGATGGGTTCGTTAAATTAGTTCATGCTAATCGGGTTGGGGAATTAGTTAATTCTCCCAGGATGCCTCAGTCCTTCATTTGACTGCTCCTCATTCGTCATGGGAGGATTGACCTGACTGCAGCTATTTGAGAGATGTCCTTAAAACAGTTTTTTAGGTGTCTTAATTCAAATGGTTAAGTAACTGTGTTTGTGTCTGTCTGTTTTCTTCATGTGTTATTGATTTTATGGGTACTGAAAGTGGTTTGTCTGTGCATCTAGACTGAAAAAATATTTTTCATAATTAGTATATTTGTCGAATTTTCAAATACAAACATCTTTAAAATAAGATAAATTTACCAATAAGATAAATTTATAAAGTCGTCGACATGAAATGAAAATTCACCTGTTTCATTAATCTCTTTTGTAAATGCATATCATAGATATTATTGTGAACAAATCACCTTTTATTTATTTTTTTGACTTCGTAATGTTTCATTAAAATATAATATTTAATTCATTTGAGCACAACAGCCACAGCTCAAAATCCAATCAACAATTGATTAAACCAAGTCCCCTCCCTAATTTTTTTTCTTTTCCCATTATTGATTTTACTCGGATGTACGTCACAATACAGAGGAAAAAAATCTGTCTATACATCTGTTTCATTGAAACTTTAACAAATAAAATATGCATTTAGAAAATACTGATCATGAAAATTATTTTTGTAGTGTAAATGTCTGCCATGTCATTATGAAATGTGTGGGACATCTGGGCAACTTGCAGAAAAGCCACAGAAAAAAATGATAACAGGGTAGGTGGACTGTCAGTGCAGAGGAGCCAGAAAAGAAGGTGGACAGATATTCCTCTGCAAAAGGAATGGTTTACCCCAGTAAAGGGAGGAGGGGCAAGTGTGGACTGACAGAGAGAAGGGGGAGAAATGAGGAGCGGGGAGAGGGGAGAATAATGTGAGCACTGCAGAGGGGGAATGGCGGCAGCAGCAGCAGTGTTTCTCTCTCTCTCTCTCACACACACACACACACACACACACACACACTTCCAAATAAATTTCTGTAATGTCAGGTTACGTAAAAATAAATAGTATGGATGCTGGCACTGAGGTGGACTGAGATAAACAGATTATATTGATTGCAGGTGATAGGAGAAGAGGATGTGGGCTTTAACAAGAGACGTGTACTAGCCAATCAATGCACATCTATCTGCAGGAGAGCCAACACGACATCTCTGTTTTCAGAATGGTGGCCACGCACAGCGCACACTGCTATAATTCACCAGCCCTCCCCTCCTCTTTTCTCCCCCTTCCATTTCCTTATGCTTCTAAATATACATTTCTTTTTTCTCTCCCTTTATCCCCTTCCATTACAGGTCTTTGTATACGTACCATCTCTTCTCATTTTTTTCTGCCTCCATCATCCATTCTCTTCGTCTGACTCACAAAGTCTGCTTTTCCCCATCTTCTTCCCCTGTGGTGTTTCCTCAGTGCAGCATGTCAATGAGACTGCTGCATTCACACCGTTCCCACTATTCTCAGAGCACTTTTGCTGTTTTGTTGTAGTATTTGGCGCCCTCTATCTGTAGTACACCTCCTTCTGATTGTGAAGGACCTCTGCAGTGGTCCAAACTGCATCACAGCAGCCTCTGGATGTTAAAGTGCTTATTCTGTCATGTAGACTATTTTATTTTCAAGGGTCTTTCCATGCGCTTGTGTACCTGATGCCAACAGCTTATGGCTTTAAGCACAGAACGGGAAGGCTGGCATGCCATTTGATTTAGAAAATCTATATAGAAAAGGGTTTTCAATCTTTTTCAGGCCAAAGACCTTTTGTTGTATTGTAAGACCAAGCATGGACTCTCTGTTACATATTGTTGAAATTGAGCATTGCCATTTAAGCCTGGTCTATAATAACACGTGTTGAATTATATTGATACATTCACATAGACTATGGTACTTAAATTGTAAAGCCATTAAAATAACTATTATTGTTACACTTACATTTTACATAGTATATTTTAATGTGACAGGAAGAAGGAAATGTATTTCAGCTTCTCAAGGTTAGCTTTAGCTTGGATCATGTTCATTTGTTTTACAAAAAGTAAGGTCCCAATGAATGTTCGTACTTATGCACTCTTCTGTGCCATTTGATAATAGTGTGAGTAGTGTGTTCACACTGAAAATTCGGCGAGAAAATGTGCACTTCAAACACCTAGACGGTACATATATCTAACTGAAAAAAAAAACAGTGTGGAATGATTTCATGCGCTTTACTGTCGCAGCTTTCCTTAGCAGAAGGGGAATGGTTAGCAGACACTGGACGAGACACTGGACATAGTGTATATTATGTCATTTGGGACACAACTTTGGTTTACTATCAAACCATATTTATCAGAGCCCCTGTTGAAGACTCCTTATCTACAGTAGAACAGCAGTTTGCAGAGGAGAAAAAAAGTTGATGTTGATGTGATGTTTTAGATCAGACTGTTGTTATTTTTGCAGTTGTGCCACAGAAATGACACACTTCAGCTTTAAGCAATGTACCAGTTCTTTATTCCAATAGTGATCTCACTGATTTCACTGTATAATATTAATGTGCTCATCTTCTCATCTCTCTTTGTGTCTTTCTGTCTCTCTCTGTGTCTCCCTCTCTCTGTTTCCAGTATGTGGCGTTCGGCTCGCTCCTGTTCATCCTCATCTCCATCTCAACATTTTGCTTGGAGACACATGAGGCCTTCAACACCATCTACAATAAGACAGAGAACGTGACGGTGGGGAACGTCACGCGGGAGGAGGTTGTGTTTGAGGTAGTGACTGACAACTGGCTGACCTACGTGGAGGGCGTATGCGTCATCTGGTTCACCATCGAGGTGTTCGCCCGTGTTATCTTCTGCCCGGACAAGGCCGAGTTCTTCAAGAGCTCGCTGAACATCATCGACTTTGTAGCCATCCTGCCCTTTTACCTGGAGGTGGCGCTGAGCGGCCTCTCCGCTAAAGCGGCAAAAGACGTGCTGGGCTTTTTGCGCGTGGTGCGATTCGTCCGAATCCTGCGAATCTTCAAGCTCACGCGCCATTTCGTGGGGCTGAGAGTGCTGGGTCACACGCTCCGTGCCAGCACCAATGAATTCTTGCTCCTCATCATCTTCCTCGCTCTGGGGGTGCTCATCTTCGCCACCATGATCTACTACGCCGAGCGTATTGGCGCCGACCCGGCCGACCCCACGGCAAGCGCCCACACCACCTTCAAAAACATCCCCATCGGCTTCTGGTGGGCAGTGGTCACCATGACCACACTGGGCTATGGAGACATGTATCCAGAGACATGGTCTGGTATGTTAGTGGGTGCCCTGTGCGCCCTAGCGGGCGTGCTGACCATCGCCATGCCTGTGCCCGTCATTGTAAACAACTTCGGCATGTACTACTCTCTGGCCATGGCCAAGCAGAAGCTGCCCAAGAAGAAGAACAAGCACATCCCTCGGGCGCCACAGCCTGGATCGCCCAACTACTGCAAGCCAGACGCCCTGGCCATGGCCACTGCCTCGCCGCACAGGATCATGGGTAATGTGCTGGGCAGTATGGTGGTCTCTGGAAGCATGGCAGGAGACTGTCCTCTTGCACAGGAGGAAATCATAGAGATTAACAGAGCAGGTGTGTGTGTGTGTGTGAGTGTACCCATGTGTTTACATGTTTGTGTGCATGATGTTTCTTTGCACTAATAGGTTACATTCCCAACAATAAAGGTGCGATCACATTTACAGTTGCTCTGTGAAATTTAGCAGGTGAAATTGTGACCACATGATTGGGAGTTTTGCATGAGGGTGAAAAAGTTGAATTTATCACAGATTGAAAGTGACTACTGTGTGAGCTGTGCTTTCTACATTGCCTCACTATTCACAAGCGATAATTTTGCCTGAAAAATGTTGCTTAAATTTCACTAATGTGACCGCACCTTAAAGGATTAGTTATATGATTATATTATGAACAAAAAATGCTATTGACGCACAGCTGTAAGTAAATGCTATTTACTTACAGCTCTTTATAATGAGCTGTCATCATCTAAACTGGGTCTTTTATATAATCTTGTGTAATGTCTACACACATACACACACAAGTATTTGAGAGTAGTAATATGCAAAACTATGCTGTCACGGCTGAGTTAGACAGAGAACAGGAATGTTATTAAAATCATAGCAGGATTACGCTTCATGCGTTCCAATCAGTTTCTTAGACTACTAGAAAACATCCCACCCAATCAGAGGAGAAGGGAAAATGACCCTGAAACTAGCAAACAGCTTTTGGTAGATGATTGACATAGAGCTTACAGTACTATTTGTGTGTGCACTTTATTTGCACACTCACTGCAGCAACACATTTTCCTAATCAGTATATTTTTATATATCCAGTAAAAAATATTTTGCATCTCAAGTAAAGTTTTTCTTGATGTAAGGATGTTTAACAGTACAACAAGATCTAAGAACTTTAAGAACATATTTTTTCACCGTTTTTGCATGTGAAGGTGTCAGTCAGGTTGAGCCAGTGAGTTCATGCAGCCGAGAGAGCTCCGTCTGTCATTACTGAGCAGAACACAGATATGCACACCCCGATTAACATGAGCCAGATTAGCATATGCTATATTTGATCTATAATATAAGTAAAAGGTTTCAAATCACCAGCACTCTGCTTACTGCGACATATCTGCCGATATTTAGATGATTTCAACACCAAAGATACAGATTATGACAGATGAGAGTGCATCCTTTTAAATAGGATGACTTTAGATCGTTTATCTTAGAAAGTAACATTTTTGGAATGTTAAGTGGATGACAGCTGTAGTTCTCAGCTCCTCCTCTTTGTTTTGCTCTTCCATGGAGTTCTCACAGCTG
Organism: Sinocyclocheilus anophthalmus; assembly: GCA_018155175.1. Classification (NCBI taxonomy): domain Eukaryota; kingdom Metazoa; phylum Chordata; class Actinopteri; order Cypriniformes; family Cyprinidae; genus Sinocyclocheilus; species Sinocyclocheilus anophthalmus. The sequence goes on along the minus strand of JADLZN010000675.1, from coordinate 59,303 downwards.
GAAGTTCCCAAGGAAATGAAAGGGAGCATGAGCATCCTGAGATGCTTGCTGTGAGGAAACGCTTTAGCACATGTGCCCTCCTGTAGCTTCAAACCATTCCCACATGCCCTTGACACCTACAGTACTGGCATCATATCCATCATGTGTACTGTTAATGAAGTTTTATTGAGTAGTGTAAAACTAAAAGTATGAAACATATAACAAAGTCATTTGTTTGTCACCCGTCCCCATGTGTGAGTGTGGTGGGGGTTTTTTGGCTTGCGTGAGAGGTGCTCTGATTCTGTAACTGATTTTATGCTGAAGGTTTCTAAAAGGTTCACCCAAAATTCCAAACCCATATGATGACATTTTGTCAGTGAAAACACAAGGAGATGTTTGGTCTGAGCTGCTCCATTTCATACAGTCAAATTGAATGGGGTCAATACAATAGCTTTATGTGAGGCACAGGCAGAAATGTACTCATTATTTACTCAAAATCCAGCCATGGTTTCCATTTTCTTCTGTTGTATGATAAGAGCAGCTTGAACATTGCTCTAGATTTCTCCTTTAGTGTTCCACGGATAAAATAAATCCATGTGGATTTTTAAAGAAACTAAGGTGAATAAATGTTTTTTATTTTATTGTATTATAAGTATTTTTATAATCTCTTCAATGGTTGTCATTTAATGGCTGTCAGGAAAGTGAGTTATATCTGGTGTAGTGAACCTTATGTCATGACCTTTGCTATAGACTTTTATGTCATCCATTCATCACCCTTTGTCACCATTCAACTGTGAACGTGTTCATTTTAACAGATTTCATGGTCATATGTGTTTTCAGTGATAAATATTTTAAATTTCTTCCAGTGAGGTCCAACTGCATAACGGGTCTCTGTCATCTTCTCCCTCGCTTCCCCATCCTCCTTTTTCTTTCCATCTCTCTCCATGTCTTTAGCAGGCTTTGCCCCTGGCTTATTTCTGTAAATTGTTGAGCGGTAGCTCACGTCAGATTAGATTTGACAGCTGTGTCGGAAGCTATAAGAACAAGTGCCCCTGCAGCTTCTTTGTTTGAGTGTGTGTGCACATCTCACTCTTTCAGACACTCATTCATGTTGTGTATGTTGTGTGTGTTTGTGTATGTGATGTTCTGAGTTCCCCTGCACCATTTTAATCAAGTGATGCTGCTATTTTTGTAGTGCATGTATTTTTGCTCCTTTTTATTCATCCCTGTTCATCCCTGACTTTTTTCTTCCCTCTTCCCTGGCTTTTCATGTTACTATGACTGTCTCTAATATCACATGGACACAGTGCCACAAATAGTAACTTTCTTTCTTTCTTTCTTTCTTTCTTTCTTTCAGACTCCAAACAGAATGGAGATGCTGCAAACGCAGCTCTGGCTAATGAAGACTGTCCCACCATAGATCAGGTGCTGGGGCCAGATGACAGGAGTCCGGCCACCGGTGGGCTGGGGACATGCGCGGGGCGTGAACGTTACCCCCACGATAGGGCCTGCTTCCTTCTCAGTACTGGAGAGTTCCGCACCACAGACAGCAATGTCAGGAAAGGTATGCAGCACCCACAAACAAACACGTTATTATAATCATACTTTCAGTGTACATCACACAGAACAGGCTCAGGAAAGGTAAATTGTATGTTCAAATGCTTATTATTGCAGATTAGGGCAAAGACCACATACATCGTAGCAATATATATATATATTTTATACACAAATATACATGCACTTCACAAAGTACATCAGAGGTATACGCATTAAAACAGACTCTCCCGCATCCATACTAACAGCATAGCTCCCCGCCTTCCCCTTATGCATGTCTCCTCATAATTCACCACATCAATCATTCTGAAGGCCGCTCATCATTAGCAAAGCTCTTACCACACACGCAGTAGTAATTCAATTCATATCTTTGTTAAATGTGTTTAATCTTTGATAAAATCAGGACTTTTGAGAGAAAATAATCCTAGCGCAAGTTAAATTATTAACAGATATATCAAACAAATTCACTGCGTCTGGCCAACAAGCTCTTCAAATGCTGACTTTCTGTCTATCCATACCTCAGCAGTCTGTCTGTGCTGATATCTGTTTATCAGTCTGGGTTGTGCAAAATTCTGAATGAAAAGAATTGGCTTTCTTTCAATTTAAGAGTTTGAATTTTATTGGCCACATCTCAGAGGAAGTTAAACTGGAATTCAAATTGGAATGACAGGAAGAGGATTATGCCTTATAATACATTCTGTTTCCATCGTTTGGCTTAATTCGGTTAACATATTTTGCAGATTTGGAATTTCATCTTCTAAAATATTAATTAGTTAATCGCTTCTTCTCGTTTTAAATGCCATTGCAATTCCTGATTCTGTTTCCTACCTAAATTCAGATTCGAAATAAATGAATTCCTGCTATCAATTATGATAACACAAAACCAGCTACCTTCGTCTCTCTGTCAGTTGGATCTCTCTCTCCCTCTCTCGACCACGCTCTCTTCTCTCGCTCTCTCTCTTTCTCTTTATTATCTTCTGTCTGTCGTTTGTCTACCCCCCCCGTTTTCTATCTATCCTATATACCGTGGGGCAAAAAAGTATTTAGTCAGCCACCATTTGTGCACGTTTCTCCCACTTAACAAGATGAGAGAGGCCTGTAATTTCATCATAGGTATACCTCAACTATGATAGACAAATGAGAAAAAAAAATCTAGAAAATCACATTGTAGGATTTTTTAAAGAATTAATTGGTAAATTCATCTGTAAAATAAGTATTTGGTCACCTAAAAACAAGCAAGATTTCTGGCTCTCACAACCTGTACTTCTTCTTTAATAGGCTCCTCTGTCCTCCACTGGTTACCTTTATTAATGGCATCTGTTTGAACTTGTTGTCAGTATAAAAGACACCTGTCCCCAACCTCAAACAGTCACACTCCAAACTCCACTATGGCCAAGACCAAAGAGATGTCAAAGGACATCAGAAACAAAATTGTAGACCTGCACCTGGCTGGGAAGACTGAATCTGCAATAGTTTAGCAGCTTGGTGTGAAGAAATCAACTTTGGGAGCAATTATTAGAAAATGGAAGAAATACAAGACCACTGATAATCTACCTCGATCTGGAGCTCCACGCAAGATCTCACCCCGTGGGGTCACAATGAATGACCTGCAGAGAGCTGGGACCAAAGTAACTAAGGCTACCATCAGTAACACACTGCGTTGCCAGGGACTCAAATCCTGCAGTGCCGGACGTGTCCCCCTGCTTAAGCCAGTAAATGTCCAGGCCCGTCTGAAGTTTGCTAGAGAGCATTTGGATGAGCCAGAAGAGGATTGGGAGAATGTCATTTGGTCAGATGAAACCAAAATAGAACTGTTTGGTAAAAACTCAACTTGTCGTGTTTGGAGGAGAAAGAATGCTATGTTGCATCCAAAGAACACCATACCTAAAGCATGGGGGTGGAAACATCATGCTATGGGGCTGTTTTTCTGCAAAGGGACCAAGACGACTAATCCGTGTAAACGAAAGAATGAATGAAGCCATGTATCGTGAGATTTTGAGTGAAAACCTCCTTCCATCAGCAGGGGCATTGAAGATGAAACGTGGCTGGTCTTTCAGCATGACAGTGATCCCAAACACACTGCCCGGGCAAAGAAGGAGTGGCTTCGTTAGAAGCATTTCAAGGTCCTGGAGTGGTCTAGCCAGTCTCCAGATCTCAACCCCCTAGAAAATCTTTGGAGGGAGTTGAAAATCCGTGTTGCCCAGCGACAGCCCGAAAACATTACTGCTCTAGAGGAGATCTGCATGGCGGAAGGGGCCAAAATACCAGCAACAGTGTGTGAAAACCTTGTGAAGACTTACAGAAAACGTTTGACATCTGTCATTGCCAACAAAGGGTATATAACAAAGTATTGAGATGAAATTTTGTTATTGACCAAATACTTATTTTCCACCATAATTTGCAAATAAATTATTTAAAAATCCTACAATGTGATTTTCTGGATTTTTTTTTTCTCATTTTGTCTCTCATAGTTGAGGTATACCTATGATGAAAATTACAGGCCTCTCTCATCTTTTTAAGTGGGAGAACTTGCACAATTGGTGGCTGACTAAATACTTTTTTTCCCCACTGTATCTACTGTATCTGTCTATCTATCAGGCTTGCCTTTGCTCTTTCTTGCTCTCATTCATTGATTTTTACTTCATTTTCTTTCTCTTCCTGGCCTCCCATCCTGGCTTGTCTCTGCCCATGTCTCTTTCCCTCCATCCATCCCCTCATCTTGCCCCTTTTCTCCTTATCTTCTGCACCTTGCGTCACATCCTCTTGAATCTGCTCTTTTTTTGCAACGGCATGATTGACATCTTCTGCCTTTCTTTCTATACTATACCTTCCTACTCCTGCACCTTTCCACCAACCTCCACATATTCCAAATACACCCCTCTACACAACCAAATCCCACAACCCCCCACCCACAAAAACACTAGAAGCTGCAGGCGCCAACCCAGTCTCCCCCCCAGCAGAGGAGTGGTTCAAGCCGGAAGGGCCACTGCTACAGCAGGACCTCAATGCCAATTCTGCCTCTTCTTGGATCAAACCATAATGAATCAGAGGTAACACTCAAAAAAGCAACCAGTGATGCAGTGTAGAAATTAGTTGAATGAATAGAGCTTAATATTTAATAAATTCCATACAGTACAGTGCTATTTCAAAGGGAAATATTTTTTATATGCACATATTTCAACAGGATAAATATAATTTTTACAAAGAATATATTTAGCACGTTCATACATTAGAGCAACCATGGATATGAAAGGCAAACATAACTAAGCCACACTCGGGACTAAAGTACACAATACTGAACTGGGCTTTTATAGAGGTCAATGTCTCTAAGAAATACATAACTTAAGTAAACTTGCAGTATGTTTTATCATTAAGATGAACAATATGCCTTTGAGTCAGAGGGCATGATGTGTTCTATATGTTCTGTCTCTGTGTTTGACAATTTAGAACTTAGAGTCTTTACAATCATCCGGGTTTAAATCGCGTTCAAATTGATTTGATTTTGACGCAATATTTACACTGAAGCTCGCAGGCGGCTATGGTAAGGGGCGTGACATTTCCCGACCAGGCGCCGAGTGCTGCCAATCACAACACACACTGGCCCAGCTAACCAATCACAACACACACTGGCCCAGCTAACCAATCACAGCACATTTCGTATTTCAGAATGTGGGCCTTCATTTGATACAGGAACTGTTTGAGCCGTTCATGCCAGACTGGGGAGAGAGGTGTTGTAATAATGTAAAATATGTGAAAAATAATGTCTTTTTCGAACAACCTAGTATGAGAGCCTGTTCTAGTACACCCACAAAACAAAAAAAAAGACTTTGTAAAAGAGCATAATAGGAACCCTTTAAACATATAACCCAGAGGAACATCAGAACACAATCCAGGTGTTGGGGAAGGTAAATGTGAGGGAAATTACATCAATTAATGACAAATCAGTGGTAACTGAATCAGGATACAGTTTACTGAGAAAAAAGTGTTACTTAAATTACAGGTACTTGGGAAAATGTTACAGATTTACAAGGGGGTGCATCTGAATATTTTTTACAAACATACAGATTTAATTAATTCCTTTCCCAAATTGCACAGACTGCTCTAAAATATGAGACACCAATTTTGTTCAGGAGTTTAGGACACAGAACAGGACACATGCTAATTTAATAACTCTTTTATTTCCTATTTGGGTTGATGTATATGCTTTATTTCAAGCTTGAAATTTTTTCGGCATGTTAGCGTAACAGTGTTCATAGCTGGTTGATTTCAAAAACAGGATCATAGCTATTAAACTATATCTTATCTGATTTTAAATCTGTATTTAACCTCAGAACGATATCAAAGTAAAAAGAGGTGCTAAAGTGTGATTTTGTGATGGCTGTGCTTAAAAATTCTAATCTATAAAATTAAATTATTATAATCTTAATTCGAGTGATGAAGGAAAGTCTTTTGAAAGTCTGACAGTAATCAGTGTTGAGTGCTACTGTAAGGTTAACCCTGTCTGCTTTAAATGATTGAAAATGATTATCAGTTGAAAGCATTCATTAGAAATTTAGAAAAGTAATCAAAAAGAAATCAAATGTAATCAGTTGCATTACTTTAATAATGTAATTGAAATATTTACACTACGTATTACATTTTAAATAGGGTAACATCTGTAACCTATTACATTTCAAAAGTAACCTTCCCAACGCTGAGTACAATATTATTAAACATATTACACTTTAGAAAATTGAGTAATTCACCATAGGGCATTTCTGTAAGTTTTGCTGGAATTTTTGCCCTAAGCCTTCATTTCTGACCCTGATTCACAGCAGACTAGAATCAGTGTCTCGTCTTTCTCTCTGGCTCAAATTAGTTTTTGCTTAGACTAGCTTTGAAACCTCCAGTATATATCTACATATATCTCAAAGACTGTTACAGTATATTAGTGATGTCATTATAGCACTAGCTCCCTCATCTCTATCTTTCTCACTCTTATTCTCTCTTTACCCTCAAAAGTAAACTTTTGTCATTCTTTTTGCCTCAAATTATATCCCCCCCCCCCTATTTATACATCTTTCACGCACTTTTCTCTTTACTGAACTGAGCACCAGACATTAAGGATTGTACACAAGTTAACGCTGCACTTTTAACCCTCAGGCCAGTATACAGTAGTTCAACACACACTCACATTCACACACCCACACACATGATGAAATAAAAATGTGTTGAATATCCTAATTCTTGTGTGACAGAAGGTTATTTGAGTGATTCCTGCTTAATTTGTGTTTGTGTGTTTGGGGGATGTTGTATTATTTCCACACACCCACACATTTGAAGAAATGAAAAAGTGTTCATTTTAATTTGTGCATGTGTGTGTGTGTTTGGGGATGTTGTATTTTCTGATGTGTGTTTTTGAGGTGCGCTTGTCTGACGAGCTGTTGTTGTGTTATCTCCTTCCTCAGGTTGTGTCGTGTCATGCGTTTGTATGTCAGCTCTTGTTGCTACACTGTTACACTGTCTTCCCCTGTTCGTGTGTTGTCGTGTGTGTGTGTGCACTGTAATCCATTCAGTGTTGCTGTGACTTCTTCCTCCTCCTCCTCCTCCCTAGCGGTGACCTTTCACCTCAGTAGAGTGCCCCTCGGGTCTTTGTAAAGAGTTTCAGTGCTCACTGTACTGCCGTTCAAAGGCAAAACACAGCAACTACACATTACATCATGACCAAAATCCCGCATCTCTTAGACTTTGAGTTCTCCTGTAACAAACAGGTTTGGCTCAACTATGTTTAAACTCAGAGTATCAAATCGGTGAAGCCGTCTTCCCCAGTTCCATTGTTGGTGTATAGATATTGTGTTTTGCCTTTGCAGGGCTATATAATTGCCATCCAACACTATATTTACTACTAGAAAGAGGTCTAAAGAGGAATGCCTTTAATGCTTTTGGGGGTTTTGGTGAACGGTCACTGAGAAGGGCTGTGTTTTATTTGCCTTTTCTGTTTATTTTTCGAATATAGCTGGTTTCTTCTCTCTCCTGGAACTGCCCTCCACTTGGGGGTCCACTGACCAGTGTTTCATCACAGCCAGCAGATGAAAACCCCGTCATTATATGGACCAGAAACAGTCAACTCCAGTATTCTAACCACGAGTAGATAACAAATGCTCGATGGGGCTGTGCTGAAACACTGAGCTCGGACGGTGTTAGGATGTGTGCTACAGTCCTGTAGTCTACTGTTCAGGACCACAATTCTGCCTCACAAATACACTAAACATCAGGTGAGCAGAAACAAACGTGTCTTATAGATTTGAAAGAGGCACATGAAAAACTAAAAAGCTCAGCAAACACATATACTGATAACCACAGACACAGGTAAGTTCTTGTAGAGCTGTAATGACATACCTGGGCTGTTGCCATGGTAACCGGACACTTTAAGGGCTATGATACAAGTGTTACAAATCAACACTGCAAAGTTTTCATGCAGTAAGACCCAAATCAGGGGTAAATGTGGAACTATTTTTGCTTTCTTCTTTCTCACTCTCACTGGCTTCCTTTGTGCCCACAGAGCGTGTTTTACTGTGGTCACAGTGCCTCTTCAATTATACTTTTACACAATTATGTTGATGAATGCAAAAGAGCACGGGTCAGGAAAGGACAAAAGTTTTTCTTTTGGACGTTTCTCATTTTTTCTGTATATATTCCATAATATTGACCTGTATCTGTGTATATGTTTGTGTGTCGTATGAACACATGTCTGAGGGTTTTGTTTGTTTATATTTGTGCTATTGCTTTTCAGTGTGGTCTGCTGGTATTGATGTTTTAAAATAGTTCACCCCAAAATGACAATTCATTACTCACTGTTATTTCAATCCAAACACGTATGACTGAATTTATACGGTAGCACACAAAAGAAGATGTTTATCAGAATGTCTAAGCTGCTGTCTTCCATACAATTTGTGAATAGGTTGTCAAGATTAAAATAAGGACAAAAAGGCAAAATTATAAAAAAAAAATATAAAAGTGATCCAAATGACTAAAGGCTGGAATACACTACACTACATTTTTGTTTGGTTTTGTCGGATCAGTGAGTTAACCCTGTCGGCGGCTGTTGCCGTTGGTCGGTGCTTGTTATCACTGATTGAACATTGTTGTTTGTCTGGTCTTTTAATGACTGAGAAGATTGGTTGTCTGTCGGCATTGGTCTGCATCTATCGGTACAATATGGGTAAACAATATGTGTTCTAAAATTGGCTCTAAATATCAAACATGTTTAATATCCTCCGACTGGACAGAATAATAGTGTGAAGCTAAAAAAATTGTGCCCATCATACACTACATTATTTTCTGTGAAATCTGTCACCAAAATCTGCAGACTGATTCTAATTATTGACAACTAGTGTTGACTTGTCCAGACTGTAAAATCTGCGACAAAGTCGTGTGGTGTATTTGACAATTGAGGCATTAGGTGCGTCCCAAATCGCGTACTTATGCACTATTCTATAACGTTTTGTAGTATAAACAGTGTGAGTAGTGTTCACACTGAAAATTCCAAAAAGAAAAAGTGCACTTTAAATGGACTTAAATAGCCGGAAAAAAACAAAGTGTGGCATGTTGAACACTTCATGCACTCAATACTGTCACAGCTTTAAATACGTAGCGAAGGGGGGAGGGGGCTATCAGACTCCGATATGAATGACACCAATAAACCTTATATAATTCATCCACTACCATGGTGAGTATTAGGGATATGTGCATAGTGTATAAGTGCATAGTGTGTAATTTGGGACACAGTTATAGGATAGCTTTAAGTCAGGAACTGAAAATCAGCTGTAGTCAAGAGCAGCTTGGACATTTTGCTAAAATATTATGGTGATTTAAAGAAAAAAGTCATAGGAGTGTGAGTAAATAATGACAGAACTTCAATTTATGGGTGAACTGTGCCTTTATATTCCACTCCCTCGCTCTCCTCCTCAATCACCACAGCATGTATTCTTCTTTCTTCTCCCCACTCGAACTTCTGCCTCTTTCTGTTTCTACCTTCTGCCCTCTCACTCCTTCCTGCCCACTGTTGCCAAGGAAACAGTGGAAGAGAGCATTCTGGGACTAAGTGAAACATGATGAAATATAAAATGAAGGGGTTAAAGACGGTTCAGGCTATAAAATGACATTTGGTCTTCTAAAACCTGGCAAATTGGTTGAGGTTACAACCTTAATGTTCACTTACTCCCAAGATGCACTTAGGTGATTATTATGGTTATTTTATTGCTGTTGTGCCCCTGTTGTTTTTGTTTCTTCTTTTGCCCCCTTTTATCAATCATTTATTCAGTCTAAAGTGCTCTTTTGATGTGGTGCTGTTTTTGTATTTTATATTTTGAGTACACTGAGATCTTTGACACATACCCTTGGGCCCTGCCATTGACAGACTCTAGTGGTGAGGCTAAATGTGTAAGAGCTGCAGTCTTGATGCTGGCCACAGCACACTGACTGAGGGCATTGTGGTCATCTTCCTCTCTAGCCATTGTTTTAAAGCGTAGAAATAGTACTGCACTGCAGAGCTGCAGTCACACCCCTCTTTCTCCGAGGTCTCTCCTATGTCTACTCTCTCTCTCTTTCTCTCCCTCCATTTCGCTCCCTCTGCAGACTGATTTGATTTTCTCTGTACTCCCCATTAACCCACTGAATCTTTGCTGAACCGGAGAACCCGAGGGTGCTCTCTTTTGGGCTCTTGAGAGTTAGAGCAATTCCGTATTCAATTTCACCATTATCAGTTCAATGTGTGTATTAAACAGTGCATTATTCCTTTTCAAATCATTTTAAAGTTGCCAATGGACCTTAATGCATTCTCCTCTCTCTCTCTCTCTATATATATATAGGATAGGAATAATATTATATATATATATATCTATATATAGATCTATATATATATATTACAGTATCTCCAGAAGTGGCGTATCCCCCTCACATTTTTGTAAATATTTTATATATTTTCATGTGACAACACTGAAGAAATGACACTTTGCTACAATGTAAAGTAGTGAGTGTACAGCTTGTATAACAGTGTAAATTTGCTGTCCCCTCAAAATAACTCAACACACAGCCATTAATGTCTAAACCGCTGGCCACAAAAGTGAGTACACCCCTAAGTGAAAATGTCCAAATTGGGCCCAATTAGCCATTTTCTCTCCCTATTGTCATGTGACTCATTAGTGTTACAAGGTCTCAGGTGTGAATGGGGAGCAGGTGTGTTAAATTTGGTGTTATCGCTCTCACTCTCTCATACTGGTCACTGGAAGTTCAATATGGCACCTCATGGCAAAGAACTCTCGGAGGATCTGAAAAAAAAAATTGTTGCTCTACATAAAGATGGCGTAGGCTATAAGAAGATTGCCAAGACCCTGAAACTGAGCTGCAGCACGGTGGCCAAGACCATACAGCGGTTTAACAGGACAGGTTCCACTCAGAACAGGCCTCGCCATGGTCGACCAAAGAAGTTGAGTGCACGTGCTCAGCGTCATATCCAGAGGTTGTGTTTGGGAAATAGACGTATGAGTGCTGCCAGCATTGCTGCAGAGGTTGAAGGGGTGGGGGGTCAGCCTGTCAGTGCTCAGACCATACGCCACACACTGCATCAAATTGGTCTGCATGGCTGTCGTCCCAGAAGGAAGCCTCTTCTAAAGATGATGCACAAGAAAGCCCACAAACAGTTTGCTGAAACAAGCAGACTAAGGACATGGATTACATGGAACCATGTCCTGTGGTCTGATGAGACCAAGATAAACTTATTTGGTTCAGATGGTGTCAAGCGTGTGTGGCGTCAACCAGGTGAGGAGTACAAAGACAAGTGTGTCTTGCCTACAGTCAAGCATGGTGGTGGGAGTGTCATGGTCTGGGGCTGCATGAGTGCTGCCGGCACTGGGGAGCTACAGTTCATTGAATGCCAACATGTACTGTGACATAATGAAGCAGAGCATAATCCCCTCCCTTCGGAGACTGGGCCGCATGGCAGTATTCCAACATGATAACGACCACAAACACACCTCCAAGACGACCACTGATGGTGAGGATTGGCCACAGCATGGTCTCCAGACTAAACACATGAGCATTCTGTGGGTATCCTCAAATGGAAGGTGGAGGAGAGCAAGGTCTCTAACATCCACCAGCTCCGTGATGTCGTCATGGAAGAGTGGAAGAGGACTCCAGTGGCAACCTGTGAAGCTCTGGTGAACTCCATGCCAAAGAGGGTTAAGGCAGTGCTGGAAAAAAATGGTGGGCGCACAAAATATTGACAATTTGGGCCCAATTTGGACATTTTAACATAAGGGTGTACTCATTTTTGTGGCCAGCGGTTTAGACATTAAAGGCTGTGTGTTGAGTTATTTTGAGGGGGACAGCAAATTTACACTGTTATACAAAGCTGTACACTCACTACTTTACATCATAGCAAAGTGTCATTTCTTCAGTGTTGTCACATGAAAAGATATAATAAAATATTTACACAAATGTGAGGGGTGTATACTCACTTCTGTGAGATACTGTAGATATATATAAGATATATATCTATATATATATATTTCCTATCGATACAGTATATATAGAGAGAGAGAGAGAGAGACTATATTATAAATTAGTTAATATTGTCCACAGAATGGCAGTCCAAAATGATTCCTAACAACCAAATTGGCACTGCTGATTGCAATTGCTCTTTCATGCTATTTTCTAGTCATTCAGCAGTTCCCAGAAACGTTGCAGCAAAAATTCAGTAAAAATTGAGTGCCGAGATGTGGCTGAGAGGTTGCTGGCCTGGATGATAATGCTTCAAAGGGGTCAATGCTTTCATTTCGTTGGTCACGAGAAGCGAGGGGGAGGGGGCCTGTCAGTCTACCTGATGTGAGGGGGTTTTCATTTTTACTCACATCTTCCATATGGACTCATTAAAAAATATTTTTAAATACCTCTTTTAATAATTGTAGTTGAAGTTCGGCTTCATTTAGTTTTTGGTGGACCAGACTGCTGGATTCAATCATTGTCTCAGCAGTATTTATTATTAATTGTATTAAAAATAATTAATTATTCAAGTGATGTTAAATTATCCATCAAGTAATGCACATAAATGCAGAGATCTGCATATCCACTGCATTTAACTTCAGTATGACTGAAGCCTGAACCTGACTGGTTCAAGTAAAGAAACTAAAATATAGTTTATAAGATTTTTGGTCAATTATGTTCCATTTTCTGGTGAATCGAGACCAGTTTATTCTCAGTGCAAGGTTTTTATCCAAGGTTAGTGAATGGTTGAAGTATATATTTAAGAAACAATGTTTTTATTATCTTTCAAATCAAACTGGATGTGTTGTGTATGAATGAGCATGTCTTATCCACCATCAGTGACGGTGACCTGCATGTATGACACTATTATCATACATGATCTGAATCTTCTGTGAATATTATTTCAACGTTTGTTGTTTCACTCTGTCCCCTACTGTCTTAGGTGAAATGTCAACATCTGTACACTTATATTTCTTTCTGTTGTTTCTAGCTGCATAAACTACTTTTTTCTTTTTTTTATGAAATATTTTATTATTTATTATTAATGTAATTCCACCTACTGTTTTGCAATCAACAGTGACATGTACAATACCTTTACTGGGAACTTCTCTATGTGCACATTGGAATGAATTGTTTATTTTGCACCATGTTAAATGTCACAAGTTTATATTTCTGTCCATCCTTGTACTGTATACGCAGGTGCTAATTTCTGAATGTAAACTATTCCCTCTCTTCTCACCGCAGTCATTACATCCATCACATATTCCTGCCCTCCTTTAATTAGTCTCTTAGTGATAATTTTTTGTGCAATGTTTTTGTACTGTCGTTTCGTGTTCTGTGTACTGTTGTGTCGTGTTGTGCTGTGTCTATGTGTTATTCTGTGTCTAAATCATACATGCAGATGTGATGTAACTTGTATGTATGTGACTACCAGTGTTTGTGTTTAAAGGAAGAACAAATATCCTCTGGTGGATATTGCAAATATTAACCCGGGCAGATTCACACAGATCAAATATACTATGTATTAACTCAGACACACTATTGAAACTTAGGTGCATTCGAGACGAAAATGCGTACTGGCGTAGGAAGTGTCAAAGGACAAGAGGAATGTCTTAAACGTTACAGTGAAAAATATTAGAAGGAGCGTTTCCCCCACCTAAGTAAAAAAAGAGTAACCCTTGTGAAGGGGTGTAAGGTATTACTGCACCGGACACTACAGGATGGTCACACTTGACACCTTGTGGATTGCAAGAAATGGCTGAAATGCCTGGATGAAATAAAGACCAACATTTTTGTGACAAATGTTCAAACCGCACAGTATATCAAGACTTTCTTTTATTGCTGCACATGGTTCCTAAAACCCATGTATAGATGGTTAAATATGGGGCCAGATCCTACACTCCATGCCTACAACAACATACTGAGATGTGGGCGATATCTGTCTTATCAAGAGCTAAAGGCGCAGAAGACAGCGTCTGTCAAAGCTAAGACAATGGCGAGAATTGCCGACCAGGGTCACACATGACTGTAATCGTGGCATACATACCCTGGCTCACCAAGACCTTCAGAGAGAGTGCATGTGGGGGGGGCGTGGTGAGTGTCGGGTGTTGGTTGTGAGAAGCAAGTGAGGTGTGATGCCGATGATGAGATTAATCGACAGGTCATTGATTATGCTGGCATCATTGTACTGTTAGTAAATATAGAAAATTGCAAAATGTAGGTATTATTAGACTTTTCTTCTCTATAATATTATTAGACTTCTCTTCCATGAACATGAAAGCTCAATTCTTAAATATATATCTATAAATATAGCTTAAATAGTTTTGATAACGGTTGTTGTATAAGTTTCTTTTTCTTCCCCTGCCCTCTCCCTCTTATCTGTTTCACTTTGTCTGTTTTTTGCTTTTTTTTCTTGTTTTGCTTTGCTTTGCTTTGCTCTATTTTGTTTTATTTTGTTTTGTTTTACTGGCATTCTAGGTATCTATATCTGTTGTGCTACGTATCTTTGAACTGCAATCCAAAAGCATAGTTGTGTCCAAACACAATAATTTTCATGTATGCATTGTCATAAAGCAGCTATTTAGGTAAAGAATGGGCTACTAATACTTTTTTAATAGTCACATTTACATTGTAATTGTTCAGAGAAAAAGAGGAAGAAAGATCGCAAGTGCCAAAGGTGTACTTATTTCTGTTGGACACATACTGCCTAGCCATATTGATCCTAATTAATCCCATTCAGAGAAAGCAAATGCTAATAGGGAGGTAAAGACAAGTCCAGCAATAGGAAGGAAGTGTGTTCTTATCTGTACAGTGTTTGCATCACGGGTGCAAGTACAGAACATGACGTTCACGCACCCATTAGTTATTTTCTCTCTGTAAATGAGTACTCTTATGTGTTTTTATTAGTTATAAACAACAAATAATTTGGTTAAATATGTATATTTCCTCAGATCCATGGTGGAAAACAAAAAGTCACTTTCTGGTTTGCACAAGTGGTCTGGTGTGAGGAACACGATGACCCAGATCTATCTACCACTACCTTCCTTTGCAGCTCCTATAGGCGATGCTTTGGTGTAGATTTTGAATGACAAGTGGCTGTGCAGCACCCAGAGTGTCCCAGCAGCCCTCTGAGTCAGACTCACACACACACACACACACACACACACACACTTCCTAACAGAACTGCATCATGCAAGGGACTGGAGAAAGGATTGCCGACTATACGACAGTAGGACCTTCTTAACACCCCGTGTTTTTCCTTCCTTGTGAGCTTTTGTCTCTTGTTTTGTTAAGACTTCTAACTGTGTTTGTGTCCGTGTGGGAAGTTCTCCTGTGTCAGTAGGGGGTTGTCTATAGGCTTAGATCTCTGCCACAATTCTGCGCGCGAAAGATCATATTTTGAGTGCACAAAAGTGCATTTCGCACGTGCGCGATTTGAGTTTTGTGGAGAAAATGTTTGTTTCGCAAAGATAAAAGTATTTCGAGCGCACAAAAATCAATTTTGCATTTAAAATAAGTTTTTGGATGTGGGCAGACCTTCTCTTTTGCGCGTGCAAGGTTTCACTAGCTTGCTCACCTGATGCCCGCCCTCAGTGCTCTCTAAATGCCAACGGTTCGATTGCTTAACACAACCCAGCGTTACAATATGCCTGTTATGGTTATGATCTGTTTTGGTTTAGTTTTCTGTGACTCCTTTCTCCTGCCTTGTTTGTTTCCATGGTTTTTGATTAATTAGCTCCACACCTATTTCTGTTTCTCCCTGATTATGTTCTCAGTATTTAAAACCTGTGTTCTCCATTATTCCTTTGTCTGCTATCGAGTTGATTCCCCGATGTGCTACGTGAGTGTCTGTCTGCCCTGTATTTCCCCCGAAGCGAAGATTAAAAGACCTTTAATTACGTATTTGGACCTGTTCTAGCTCTAGCTGTGTCTCCTCGTCTCCTCGTTCCACCTCCGTAGCCATTACATAACAGAATAGCAGACCGTAAAAGTGAGTAATAATAGCGGCGTTTTTCTTTCTTTTTGTTTTGTTTCTCCTCTCTTCCGGAATGGCAAGTACCTGCCTTACAGGCCTGCCTCGCTCAACTCCTTTGCCTGGAGCAACAGGACTGTTCGCTGGAGGACCATACCAGGGACTTTGTAGATCTGGCGTGCCTTACACACTTCCCGGATTGCTCACTCTGCATATTCTATCACACCAGCCTGAGCGAGCGGTGTAAGGCAAGTCTGCCAGCGAATGGTCCCGAGGAGGATTTCGCCGCTTTCGTGGAGTGGGTGTTGGAGAGAAATGGACTGTATTTCTCCATCTGCCCCTCCGAGGAGGACATCTCCAGCCCCACTCACGAACCAGAGACCAGCCAGCCATCATCCCACTGCACGGAGCAATCACCTGAGCCCACCGCAGACGGAGAGCCTGAGCCCACCGCGACTGAACCGATCGTCGCCCCGGAGCCTGAGCCTCTTGAATTGTCTGACCAGGTGCGTGAGCCGGCTACATCGCCCGTCCCCGAGGGAGTTTTGGTGGAGATCGAGGGCTTGGAGGGAAGCCCCGCCCACACTCCCGCCGCTGAGGGTGAGCTGCAACTGGTCACTGGACCACATTATGAGGAACTAATGGACTGTTTCAAAGAGTATTTAATAGACTGGTTTGGGGAGGCATTACCCAATTCTCCTACGTCTCCGCTGGTTCTCACCAGCTCCTGTCCTCCAGTGTCCCCTCCCAGCCTCCCTCTCCCGCCTCCTCTTAAAGAACCAGTCAGTTCCTCAGCCCCATCTCCGCTGGTGCCTGTCAGTCCCTCAGCTCACCCTCAGTCAGTGCCATCGGGGCGCTCTGATTCGCCTAGGGACCTCCAGTCTCCAGCTCCGCCTTGGCGTGAGGATTCCCTGCCTCCAGCCTCCGAGCCCTGGACTCCACCTCGGTCCTTTGACCCATCGGCTCCGCCTAGGTTCAAAGCTCCCTTGTCTCCACCATGGCCCGTCATCCCACCAGCTCCACCGGGCTCCCTCATCCCTCCGACTCCGCCTTGGTCGGTCGTCGACCCTCCATCGCCTCGGGACTCCACTCCTCTGGCTTCGCCTCGTCACTCCGTCCCTCTGGCTCTGTCAGGCTCCTCCTTCCCTCTGGCTCTGCCTCCATCCTCAGTCGCTCCGGCTCCGCAGCGGTCTTCCAGAGCCCCGCCTCCGCCTCGGTCGCCTGAGCCTTCAGCTCCACCTTGGCCCTCCGGATCCTCAGTGTCACCCTGGCTCTCCATCTGCTCTGCTACATCATGGGCTCCTCTTCCATCAGCTCAGTCTCCGTCAGTCGGCCCCCTGGTGGGGTCAGCCATATCTCCACCATGGCTCCTCCCGCCGTTGACTCCACCGTGGGCCGCTATCCTGGCTGGCCTCTGGATTGCCATCTGGCTCCTCCTGCTCCGGGCTCCTCCCTGGCTCCTCCCTCCATCCACTCTGCCCTGGCATGATGAACTATGCTCCCTTTCCATTGCCTGCCCCACACCCACCTCCTGAACCCCCACCCTACCTCCTCTGTTGGACTTTTGTCGGCACGAGGACGTGCCGTTCCGGGAGGGGACGAACTGTTATGGTTATGATCTGTTTTGGTTTCGTTTTCTGTGTCTCCTTTCTCCTGCCTTGTTTGTTTCCATGGTTTTTGATTAATTAGCTCCACACCTGTTTCTGTTTCTCCCTGATTATGTTCTCAGTATTTAAAACCTGTGTTCTCCATTATTCCTTTGTCTGCTATCGAGTTGATTCCCCGATGTGCTACGTGAGTGTCTGTCTGCCCTGTATTTCCCCCGAAGCGAAGATTAAAAGACTGTATTTTGAGTTTACGCCTGTGTCTCCTCGTTCCACCTCCATAGCCATTACATAACAATGCCATAATTCCAGCCAATCAGAGACGAGGCTGCTAAATTCTGATTGGCTGCCTTGACAACCATTCACAACATTTCTTGCATTACCACGACAGCAGAAGAGGAAAAATACAGTGCATGCATAATTATTATGCAAGTTGATATTCTGATTATATTTTTTTCCAAGCACATTTTACCAATTCCAAACAACATCAATCTTAATAACTACTATTAAACTTGTACTTAATCATTTATAATTGGTATATAATTATTCATGAAGGCTGGAAGGGAAAAACGCCTTATATTCAGGTGTGCATAATTATTAAGCAGGTCTCGAGATGGACTAAAAATGAACTCCATAAACTTACTGTCAGATTCTGGAAGATAAATTCTCAAACAGCGGTACAAGAGGATGTGGTGCTGGTCCTTCAAGAGTCACTCTCAACTTATCTGTCTATAAAGCCTATATATATATATATATCATATATATATAAGCTATATCTATATATATATAACCATCATCTTCAGTATTTTACTACACTTCAGTATGTGATTCTTATTAAGTAAGGGTCATTTTTTTTGGATTCTATACTTAGTCTCTGAGAATCTGACACCTTGTATTTCTGGAGACTAGGTTGCAGTTCTGGAAAATGGTGGCGCTGGAGACTAAATGGTTCCTGGTG
This sequence comes from Sinocyclocheilus anophthalmus, assembly GCA_018155175.1. Lineage (NCBI taxonomy): Eukaryota > Metazoa > Chordata > Actinopteri > Cypriniformes > Cyprinidae > Sinocyclocheilus > Sinocyclocheilus anophthalmus. The sequence continues at coordinate 40,714 of JADLZN010000675.1, read as the reverse complement.
ATTTCACACCTAATTCTTCACCTTAATTCCTAATTATTTTGCAGTTAACATGCATTTTTTCTTCTCCACATGTTTTTGACTGACCCTGCTGACCCACTGAGCATTTTGCTGTCCAATGGTTATGCATTAACTTTGCAATTTCTAGTATTGTATTAGTTTTGAATCTTTCTCATGGGCATTTAATAATTTTTGACTTTTCAGTTTGAGTTAAATCTCTTTTTTGGCTCATTTTATATGTAAAAGAAAATCTGCTTAATAATTATGCACACCTGAATATAAGACATTTTTCACTTCCAGCATTCATGAATAATTATATATCAATTATAAATGATTAAATACAAGATTAATAGTAGTTATTAAGATTGATGTCATTTGGAATTGGTCAAATGTGCTTGGAAAAAAATATGATCAGAATATCAACTTTAATAATTATGCATGCACTGTATTTTTTCCTCTTCTGCTGTCGAGGTAATGCAAGAAATGTTGTGAATGGCTGTCAAGGCAGCCAATCAGAATTTAGAGAGCACTGAGGGCGGGCATCAGGTGAGCAAGCTAGTGAAACGTTGCACGCGCAAAAGAGAAGGTCTGCACACATCCAAAAACTTATTTTAAATGCAAAATAGATTTTCGTGCGCTCTAAATACTTTCTTCTTTGCGAGACAAACATTTTCTCCACAAAACGCACTTTTGCGCGCTCAAAATATGATCTTTCGCGCACAGAATTGTGGCAGACATGTAATCCCATAGTTGTCTACTATGTGATGTGCCAGTTCTTCCTTCCATATCCATTCGTGTTGGCTTTTTCCAAAAAAACAGCAATTATCTGAGTCCAGTTTCCCTTCTTAAACAAACAAACAGACTATACAAAGGTAATCTTTGTTTAGCTGTTATTATAACCAAAATTCATATCAATAAGTACAGCTATTTGGAAAAAAATTGTCAAAAGAAAAATTTTTATTTCACCCCAAACTTTGGAAATTCGGCCATGATTTATTCTCCTTGTCGTTTCAGACCTGAATGACTTTATTTTCTCTGTGGAGCATAAAAGAAGGTATTTTGAATATGTTTTTGCCTATACAGTGAAAGTCAATGGGGTCCAAAAAAACACTGAACCCCACTGACTTTCATTGCATGGACAAAAACAGACATTTTTCAAAATATCTTCTATTGTGTTACACAGAAAAATGCATTCCTTTCGGCAGGTTTGGAATGACGTTTACTAAACTTTCGGGATTTAAGTGGCTGGATCACAGTTGTGGAACAACATGTTACAGTAAAGAATGACAGATCATGGTAATTTGCATACTGCATCATCCACAAGATAATACTCAGATTGACCTGCAAGACTGTGTCATGAGATTACGTTCAACACATATTTTTGTGAGCATATTCAGCATTATCTCTTTAGTGAATTAAGAACGAAAACACACAAATAAATGCAAACTATTTTTAGCAAACTCCCCCTGAAGTCATTTGAAATTTGACCCAAATTATTATTATAGTCCACGAAGATCACTAAGACCTGTAAAGGGAATTTGTAACCAAATTAAACAACACTGGACTTGGTGGGTGAGAAAAGAAGACAACCGAAGCTTTTAAGAAAGTTTGGCCACCCTTACAAAACAAAGCCAGAAATGGATGTGGAAGGAAAGCTTTCAGGCACTTTGGGGTCACGTGAAGCTGTTTTAAGTAAATATTAATCTACTGAAACACACTTCTGTGTAAAAGGAAGACAAATTTGCTGCTAATAATGGAAAGACATCTAGTCTGAAATGCGCGAGCTTCACCTGGCCCACAGTGCTGAGTGAGGCTGCTTTGACTAGACGGAGCTCCTCTGTTGGACTCCATTGCTAGTATCAGAACGCAGAATGTTCCGTCTGAGACTGGGTCAAACACCTGGATGCTAAACTCTTTACCTCACTACTGGTCTGAGTCAGCCATCAGGTGCTTCATCCACCTGCTCTTTTACACATCTGCTCTTATCTCTCCCTGAAAACTGTATGTGGCTGCGACTAAAGGGAGTTTTTTTTAATACTGCTGTGCCATAACAACAACAACAAAAAAAGAATTTGACAAGAAAACTTGATGACATTTCATAACTCTCATTTTCCTGTTTTGTCCTTGTCTCTGCCTCTGTCTGTCCCTGTCTGTCTTTCTGTCTGTCTGCTTCGATTGTCATTTACATCCGTTTCATTTTGTCATTCTTTGCTTTAAATTCTGTTTTTTTTTACCCTTCCCTTCCTTTCCCCTTTAAAAAAATACCACTTTTGTCATGAATCCAATGTTTTTGTTTGTAAAATGCTTCCATAATAATTCCATTCATCTTTCTCAAATGTATGTAACCTATCCGCTGACCATCCACCGGATTTTTGGGTTTTGTAGCTGCCGGCTACGAGAAGTCCCGCAGCCTCAATAACATCTCGGGGATGACAGGGGCCCCTTTGTGCCTGACCCCCATCACCCCCATCAACAACCCACCCTACGAGCCCTACGATACCCCCGGCCCCCTGCGCCGCTGCCGATCCCCCATACCCTCCATTCTGTAGCACATCTTAGGAAACAACATTGAAATAAGCGAAAAAAAAGACACTCACGCACCATCATGCCACAATAGTATTAATAATCACAATAACGATGCTAAGTACTCACACCTCCGCTCCTCCATTGACTGGACAGGGTGGGGGTACCCAGCACTCTTTTAATATGTCATGCCTCGAAGGGAATGGGATGAATTTGTTTAGGGATTTAGAGCTTTAAGTACTAACATTACTTTATCGCATATACTTCAGGCAATACCTCAGACAGGCAACTAAAAACAATTATATGCTGTGACGTCAGCAGATTATGCCTTATTTTTGAAGATGAATAATAATGTAAAAAAAAAAGAAGCACTGAATATTACTAGGATAAAACTCCTCACTGGTCCATAGACAGCGACGAGCACCCTGTAGGAAATGTACCCCTGTAGCTGAATGACAGTAGTTGGTTTTTCCTCATGTTACCGCCTGATTGATTGCTGGTTGTATAAAAACGAGACTGATATCCAGCAGGCTTATTCATTGAGTACTAGTCGCTGCGATCAGCTTTGGTACACCATAATAGGCCTTGAAGATCCACTTCATATCAAAGCTTGGAATGATAAAGGTCATAGGTCAACATGCAAGTAGTTAAAGTGCATGCTAGAAAAGACGTCAGGTAGGCAAGAAGAATATAACTAAACTCCCAATCCCCTTTAACTGCTACGAGGATATGAAAATAAACGCACCATATGCTGATTTGAACTTGTAATTAAGCCCTGTGGTAGAGAATTAATGGATCGTTTTGGCTGATTTGACTGTGATGAAGGAGTTTTTGGTGATTCAGGCAATAGAACATGATGAGTGTTATGATTACGATAAACACAAGGACCATCTTTAATCACACTCTGAGCATTTCCTACAGAAACTTTGGTTGTCACTCAATATTTTAACGTATAATTCACACTGTTATTATGATTATGCTCTTTATTTAGGACAATGAAAAAATGCTTAAACCATTCTTCTGCAATATCGACTATTATGATGACCTCTGACCCTGAGAAGCTGGAGATGAATCCTGCGAACTTTACTATGTGCAACTATTAACTTTAACAACTAACAGAAAGACCGAGAACTGATCATTATTTGAAAAGAAGCTATTTTTATACTAAGCACTTGGACACTGCGATTCGGATCGGGGCTTGGAGTTGCGCGCGGGCGGCTTTGAGTTGACATTTTGGGAGGACAGGATATCGTGCTGTTGCATGGAGATCTACAATTAACGTTTTGGTTTTTGTATTTTGACTCTCTGCATATTCAACACCAAGTACCACGAATTGAAAAGAGCAGTGGTCTGGACAAATTGCGGGGGGAAAAAATAAAAATAATAAGGAGGAGCCATTGCTATTAAGGGCCTATAACCTTCTGCACTTTTTCGTGACCCTTTTTAATTTGTATACTAGTGCATGAAGGAACTGTCTTTAAAATATATCCTTTCCTTATTATGGTATTTCCTCATTAATATGAAGACTTATCAAGCTGAACTTCACTCCTCACTGCATATCCGCATATCCTGGGGCTGAGGTGAACCAGACAGTGGCCTCATAGTTTCCCTACTTATGGGCAAGAATTAGCTGGACGTTTTCATCCTCATCATCACTGGCATTACCATCCCTCGTCATAATCATTTTCTGATTACTGTTATTCCTCTAATTTGAATGCAGTAGAAAATCAGTTCAGTTTGTTTTCTCTTTGGTCCCCTTCTTTCTGTGTTTCTTTAAAAAAAAAAAAAAAAATTTTTACCTGCTCTGTCTCTTGGATGCTGGCCTTCGTTCCAATATAAAGGAGGGAACATTGAATGGATGCTGGATTGACAGCGGTCAGTAAAAGAAGAAAAAGAAAAGATGACAAAATGAACTCTCTGATATGCAGATATATGAGCCATGATTGTGTCGATCTGCTGCATATTTCAGTGCAATACACACCTCTGGTGAAGATATCTCTGCAATGGCAGCTCACAAAGCTTCTTGTTGTCTTTTTCTCCATGTGAAACAACAGACAACCTGGGGTATAAATGACAAAACTTGATCAGAAAGCAAAGTAGCATTATATATTTAGATGATTTTATTGTCTTGCAACTGAAATATTTTACATACCCATATTTAATCATGTATTCATTTACTTCAAATCATCTGTAATCATTCTTCTGGATTAAGCAACATATTTTTTTATTTTAGAATTTATTTATTTGCATTTAGGTTTTTTTATTTTTATGTCTTTTTGCTATTGCCACATTACTTGTTACACACCTCTTTCCCTCCTCTCTTCTTTTCTGTTTAAAGAAGTTCACTTCTAGAGTGAAGAAAGTCACAGAGGTTGTTGATTACATGGAGCATCTGCATGCCAGCAGCAAACTAATGTGTGACACTGCTTTAATGAGTAAAACACCAATCATCGGTCGGCTGCATGTGCGCTGCACTGCTTTATGTACATGCTTCATGTACATTGAAGGCCTCAGGACAGTGAGCGAGGGCCATCTGGTGAATATATGCTACGCTACATGTGTGCTTTGTGTAACTGGAGTGTTCAGTCACCTTTAAGTGTTTTAGGGAGATTCTCAGATCAGTGTTATGAGTGATTTTTTTTTTTTGGAACTAACAAGTTATTTAGCCATTTAAAGACAAAACGCAGTAACTACACCACAGGATTTTCCTTGAATCTGAGCATAGTTGAGTCAAACCCATCCAACACACAACAGATAATAGTCTTAGGAGAGCTGATTTTTCTCATTTTGTAAATATGCATTTACAGTGTTTTGTCTTTGCATGGCATATGAATATACACGGTGAGGCAAATTATATAATGTAGATTTTTAATTCCTTTAATAGGTGTATATTAAAAATGTATGTAACAAGGTACCTTGTAAAAGAAACAAATGCAAGTGTGCATTATTTATACTCTTAAATTCAGACAAATGATGTGGTACATTTAGAGGGAGAGAAAGAGGAAGACTAAAATGCCGGTATGATTAAAGTCCAGCCAAAACACTGTTTTATTTCTCACCTTGTGTCTCCTCCATGTCCTCTTCCTCCTCTTCATCTCTCTTTTCATTTCCTTTCTGTGTTTTTTAATGCTCTTTATGAGGGTGTGTAGTTCAGGTATTAATGATTTGTACAGTTTTGAAGGTTGACTTTGTAATTTCCACATGCATGGATTTCTTTTGCGAGCAATAAGGAAATTATAAGTCTATGTGTTCTGATAAGAAAATGTATTTTAACAGAGGTTTATGTACTTGTTTGTTGATACGAGTGTGTACATATGGATGTGTATATTCATATGCACATGCATATTAATGATTTGCATGAAACAAATGTACAAACTTTTTTTCTGTTGATGTTTTGTTACCAATCTGTCATTTTTTACTTGATTGCTGAGGGGGCGGGGCTTAGTTTTGCATGCTAAGATGCTATTGGGTGGCAGAGACCCTTAGAACTGTTGTATTGAATGTGGGGTTTTGAATGTGCTTTAACTATGTACCTGTTTAAGTTTTCTTTTCTTTGTTAGACATCAAAAGCATTGCAGATTGTCATTTTATGATTTATTCTTTTTCATCTTTTCACAGAGAACTATTCTGAAAGCCCAGTGCTTATCAGATATATGCAAAAAGAAGCAGTAACTGTGAACTAAGACTAGAACAGAAAATCCACTTCTTCCTTCACAAATACATTCCCAAATGCACACCTGAGCCCCCGAACCAGTATCAGCTCCCGTACAAGTGCATTTTAGTTTGTATTCTCATCTCATGGCGTCATCAATCTTGTTTAATCATCTTAGTTTTGCATTATTAAAGAGCAGATTAGTTGTTTTTCTCCCCCTTGCTGTTGTGTTAACCTCAGCTCTAGCCCCCGGCCTCTGCTGGTTTTACGGGGATGACGTAGCATTCGCTGTTGTAGATCATTAGCACTCCTTTGTCACTTTAGAGGCTAAGAATACAGATTTTAGCCCTTAATGTTTACCCGTTATATTTAAGATAAAAAAAAATATTCTTTAGGCATTTATGTGAACAGACTCAGACCAGAAGGAGTGTTTTCCTGTTCACTAAACTGATCAGAGCAGAGAGAAAGAAGCTAATGCTAAGAAGTCTGCTCACTGCAGCAATGCATGTTTCCACACATTCAAGATAGCTAGCACTTAGCATCCCTAGTGCATTTTGTAGTTTTGCTGTGTGTAGTCTATCTGTTAAGGTGTAGTCAGGGTGAACAGAGTGGATGGGATGGCTCCACTTTTATCCCTTTATTTCAGTTCTGAGGTTACGATGTGGAAGAGACAGGCCTGCCACTAGTTAGCTTAGTTAGCGATTGCCTGGTAAAAGCAGAGGCTGCATGTGATCACGCAGGACAGTGTAAATAATTCTCTGCATGTGGAGTTAACAGCACAGAAACTGAAATCCGTTTGATTCAAATGGAGAGCAGGTCGAGTTCAAACGATTTAGCGACATTATCCAGAATTCTCTCTGTTTCTGACTTACACTGCCCTGTCACTACTCAGGTAAATCTCTTTTTGTTTGTCTATACCAGTGCTTCCAAAATGATGTCATTCGAAACAAAGAGAGAGGCAGATGAGAACACCCCGTGTACGCATGCACTTGTGTAAATATGAAATAATCATGTTTGATCCCAACATTCATTCCAAGTCTTCCTTTTCCACAGTGTCCTTCTCGCCCTTCATTTCGTCATTTCATCCGTCACTTTCATTTATTCCCAACTCTTACTGCTTCCAGATAACAACCAAAAAAGCCCGGATGACATTATGAGAAACTGAGGAAAAATAATGAGTGATTTGTTTTAAAAAAAAAAGAGAACTTTTCAATGACGGTCTGCCATAAGTGGATTACAAAAAAAACCTGTATGTGGAATCAGGACGCAACCAAATTCAGGAAATGAAAGCATGAGGGTCAAATGGACAGATTGTGTGTTTGGGGAACAGAGTTTTGGGAGGATTGTCAACAAATGAAGAAAGGCATCGTGAAATGGAGGACAGTTTAAGGAAGAAAGAAAAAAAGCAAAGAGAGGAGGAAGGGAGCTGAACGCTTCTCAGTGTAAGAATGTGCGTATGGTGTTCACACTGCGTGTTTTCATGTGATGTTTCTGACTGTGTGCTTAGTGTTTTGATTTTCTTTGTGTGACACTTTGTATTCCCGCTCTTCCAATGTTTGGCGCTGTGCTGAAATGGTGCACTTGCTCTCTATTCCCTATGCCAGTTTCACTGTTTGGTAAAATATCAAAATAAGGGCACTTCATGGGGAATAGCGAGTCGTCTTGGGAAGCACCCTTTGTGTGAAGAGGATTAACTGATGTACAATGAGCTTTTGCTTTGTTCTGGTCCATCTTAGAGGGCTGACAAAATCAATCATTGTTAATTGATTCTGTTGATTTTATTGACGTAGGTTTAGAATAAGATTTTGTGGCCCTCAACGACTGGAACTTTTATTCAGCTTCGTGTGTGTTTGTTTTTTGTGAGTGTGATTCCTAGAGTCTTGCATTTGTGTGTTTTGTTTTTGAGCGCATGTTACGATGGGCTTTGCTACGAGTACACTTGGGTTTTTGGTTCGTTTCTTTTTTACATTGGTATTTAGGACTTATGTTCCATGGACATCATTCCAAAACAAACAAAAAGAAAAAATTTCAACTTCTTTAGCTTTGGCTTTCGCAGTTGCGCGGTCTGAAACGGCTGGCATCTGCGAAAGCCTCTAGCAGTGTGTCGCCTATAGCTTTTAATGCATCTGTATTAAGGTGACGCAATGTGTGGCGCGATACTGATTTTTCTGTCCTCCGTTTTCCTATTCCCCTCTCTTTCTGTCTTTCTCTTTTCTTCCCTACAGTGCTGAGCTTCTGAACTGCCACTTTTCTAAAGCTCCCCAACCGCAAAACCTGTCCAGAGGCAACCCCCAGGGTCACCGCAGGATTAGAGATGGCGAAAGAGAGAAAACGAGAGATGAAAGGAGTGCTTCACTAAACCAACTTGAAGAAAACATTGTAACGCTCATCTCTCCATTACTAATTTTAACCCCCAACGTAGGTGCAATAAACTGACAATATCACGTCCTGGGAGGATGTGGAACACAGGGATCGCTGGCCTTGGAATACGGGTGGAATTCAGCATACAAACTGTAGTATGTCCTGGCTCGACCTGATGGAAATGGATGCAATTTTAAAGTGATGGGAACTATTTTTGTGGGGTGCTCCACCATGATAATTGCACCTGAAAGTGGACAAAAAACCCTCGATCCAGTCTCAGATACACATAATGTGTGGAAAAACACCCATCATGCCCTTCAACGCTATGCAATTCAAACACACGTTGACAGTCAATTTCATCAAACGCTTCAATCGAACAGTTTATCAGCCAAACCTTTTCCGCTCCTTTACCTTTTGGAGATCTTGCACGTGCTTTAAATGAAAATAGACAGCGGCGCCATCGTCCTGCCATTTTCCTATATCGTACTGTTTCCCCATTCATCCAATTGGAAATCTTGTTCAGAGTGTCCTTCTCAGGGCTCACAGAAAGGTGACTTTGTCCACTATGAAGAAAAGAGCGTTAGCCTCTCTCTTTTCTCTCTCTCTTAGTTCAGCTCTCTGCATCTCAGCGTTTCTGTTCCCCTGTAGATGAACTGCATGGCATGAATGAAAAAAAAAGAGAGAAAGATAGAGATCATGCTGAGAGGAACAAGAGGAAACCGTAGAAAGGACCGCTCTGTTTGCACAGTACAATATGGGTGACTCTGGATCAGTGGATGGAGTCACGTTCCTCACCTTCATGTGGGGAACAGAAAATACAACATAAGTGCATGATACCTGTTGAAGGACAGAGGGGTGTTTAAGTGGACTGGGTGAACTTTGAACAAAAGCTTAAAAAAAAGAAAATTAAAAAATGCATTTTTCTCACTTTGTTTACCAGCATGAATAAACTGCATGACTTCTGCAAGCCCTGAACCCCAAATTAGAGGGCTTGAAATCCCTAAACGCCGAAATCAAATGGAAACAATAAAAGTTTATGCTAAATGCTTCTAAATTTAGAAAAACAAAGATTATATTTAAAAAAAAAAAAAAAAAAAAAAAAAAAAAGTTGAGAGGCTCTATATTTGTTTTTTGGAATAATAAAAAAAAAGAAAATGTAAAAATATAAGGATTGCAAAGATCACACAGTTGTGTTGGGTTAAAAGATTAACAAACTCTGAACGATTGATGAGACAAACCCTTCAACTATAATGCTCCCTCAATGGCTTCAAGTGACATTCCTTCCCTTCTCTTTGTCCACTGTTTCACCCTTTACTTGAACTTTCCTGGCTCTCTGCTCTGCCCTTCGCAGTCTCCCTCAGTCATGGCAGCCTCCAGTAGTGGCACGACAGCTCCTCTGGAGACCTCCGACACCTACAGGGCTCTTTTCTTTTGACGGTTATGGGTCTGAAGAGCAAGGTGGAAGGGGATTTTAAGGCTGTGGGTGAAGTTTTCTTTTTAAGTTGAATCCTGATGGAAAGTTTTGGCTTAATTTGCGATGCTTGTTCTATTTTATTTCATTCACATTCCATGGGTAAATCAAAGCTTTATCCATCGAAAGTGAGCCTGCATCCGCTTAATATCAGTCTAGAGAATATTAGCGTTGTGTGAACTGCTGAGTCACGAGACCCTGAGCACTTACAAAGCACTATTATTCAATCAGGAAGCCATAATGTAAGAGTAGCGCCACAATATGAGCTCAAAGGTGCTCAGGAGACTGTGCTGATTCAGAAACCTGAACATGGTTTTGTAGTTCTTAAGTTGTGTTGAGTTTGTTTAAAATGTTGACATTTTATTCTGTAGTTCATTTTCTGGTGGTACAGAGCATTGCAAGGTTTTGACAAGATTTTTTTACAATCATTTAATATTTGTTTTATTTTGAATGTTTCGAGATTTGCATATGCTGAGCACCCACTAAAACCAGCCATGCCATACCAAAATGGACTTCCTTATTAACTTAGCAGCAGATTTCTGATATTTTCATCAGTATTAGCATTATCCTGTGTGAGAGGAGGCCATGATTCCAGCAGTGTCACTTTTAAATCATAGATTACACGTGTGAGTAACTGTTTGACTGTTTGTTTAAAACTTTTAGTGTCTTCTTCAACAACATACCAAGCATTGGTTACTTTACAAAAGTTGGTTAGTCTGGTTAGGTGTTTTAAGGTATTTAAAGTGTCATTTCCTGTCTTAAAACACCATGACTGTATTCTGTCAGCACTCATCGTTAAGAATCAGATGTTAGCTTAGTTTAGTAACTACCTATGCAACACCTAATCAAGACCTTAGCAGCTCACACACCATGCCATGTGCTCAGGCAAGCTGGCTGGTGTTCGTTACCAGGCTGGGTCCGGGAGGGGGAGGGGGGGGAGGGAAAATGAACACACAGCTGCAGATCCATCACCACAACGAGCCAGCCTTGTCTGGCCTGTGTAGTTTGACTTCATATGTAGCAGTGGGTCCAAGTATCTTGAACGGTTTGTGACCAGATGTGTGCCAGTGTAGTAGCCATGTCGCTTTACTTAGTGTGACTGAATTCCATCTTATCCTTCTCGATTAATACATCAATCAAATTTTATGTTTCTGCGTGCTTCCTGGTGCAGGAAGACACTCATGCACTTTAGAGTTAACATATATGTTTATATGTAAGCATATACTCATCTCAGAGGGTTTGTAGGACATTAAAATGTTTTATATGTGCTACTCAGTTCCAGATTGCATTTGCTGACTGGTTAAGATGATGTGTACCTCTCTGGTCGTTCATAAATCCGATTGGATGTTGTTTTGGAGCAATAATGATAGAGGGCCACCTTTTCCTCATTGTTGTTATTAGGAATTGGGGGACATGTTCATCTCATCCCTAATAAAAAATCCAGTGTGCCTGAAACTGTTCCCTGAATATGTACGCAAACCGGCCACATCAATTGAAAATGTTCTCTCTGTAAATGCTTCCCATGAGAGTTTGTCTTGGCGTGAATGAGACCGCAACCCCTCCAGATGGCTGACAGCTCAACATACCTTTACTTGAAACCCAAATACAAAACATATCAGAGAGGAGCAGAACAAAGCCAGAATCAGTCTTCACGCTTTCTCAACTTCCTGTTTGCATCCCCTCTCTCCTCTCATCTGTCCCCTCTCCTTCTCTATTTTTGAGGAAGAAGCTTTTTTGCATCCCTTGTTCTTGTGTTTTTCTATCATATTGTTTGAAGTTGACTTATATTGCATGCATGGAATACAATGAGGACATAACTTGTGAATAATTTGTGAGTGGCCAGAATGAGGTAACCATCTCTTTCACCTGGGCTCTCTACTCTGCGACTTCTCTTTCTGAGACAATTAGAGAGGAAGAAAGAGCATATATTGTTTCTGGTTTATCTCACATTCCTTTTTCTTCAAAATGTAGCCATGCCAAATATAAGTTATGGCTATACACTAGCCATTCCGAAAGTGTTTCATTTACATATTTATATATTGTTTTTAAGATGATATTTATCTGTATATATCTGTAGTGAATATTCATCAGAGCTTCCACAGACTCAGAGCTGAACAGATGCAGCAGATGTCGACAAAACAGCCTGCAGGAACTCAGTTTTCACTGCATGTGTCTGTGCATTTATTCTAGTATAGTTTGACCCAATATGCACTACCTGTCCTTTTCTACTTTAGTTACTTAATGTAGCTTGTTTAAAGGGGGAATTCATTGCACTATCACAGCTAATGGAGCTGCTGTGTCTACTGCTGAGCGCAAGCCTAACCATACACCCCCCTAAATTAAGAAACAGGGACAGAGAGAGTTAGAAAGAGAGGCCAGTGAGAAAGAGAAGGTTCCTAAAAGAAATGGATGAGTTCTATGCTACTAAGATTGATGCTGGATAAAATTTTATTGTCATACAAAAAAATGGAAAAAAAAATATCAAGAACTGTATAAAATATATTTCAATGGAATGTTTATTATTTACCTTTATGTATAAAGAAAAAAATTAATAAACTGTAATAATTTAACAGAGTTTGTGAACACTGAGACTTAAAAATGTTATATTACTAAAAGTATGGAAGTTTGAACGTGAATGCTAACCTACCTGATCAAATCTTCTTCATTACAGATAGGAAAAAAAATAAAAACAATTAGAAAAATGAAATCCAATTTAAAAAGAAAACGTTATCAAAAAGTCAATAAAAATGTTAAAAGCTCATGCCAAAATTTTCAATATGTGTCCTGTGTGATTCTTCAAATGTTTTTTGTGATTTCTCCATGTTACTCTGGGATCCAAGAGCACATTTACAGTACAATTAGTGTGCTTGCCTTTTTTTAAACACTTCTGGTTTTACGTATTCAATTAATTTTTTCAATGCTAGCATTTTAGAATAAATGTAATTGCATGCTATTTAAAGGATTAGTTCACTTCCAGAACAGAAATTTCCTCACCCCCAATGTCATCCAAGATGTTCATGTCTTTCTTTCTTCAGTTGAAAAGAAATTAAGTTTTTTGAGGAAAACATTGGATTATTCTCCATATAGTGGACTTCAATGAGAGCCCTTCAAGGGTTGCCGTTTCAGTGCAGCTCAAGGCTCACTACACGATCCCAGCTGAGGAATAATGGTCTTATCTAGTGAAACGATTACAAATTAAAATGTATATACTTTTTAACCACAAATGCTCGTCTTGATTTTCCTGTACCTTCATGGGGGGAAGGACTTTATTTAATGCAGGCCCTTCCTATTGGGCTTTCTTAATCTACATTATTGAGAAAGTCAATAATTTAATTGTAAATAAATATAACAATATCATTTTTGTATGTTATATTTCTAGTACATTTTTTGTCTAGTTAGAGGCTTGTTTATAAAGTATTGTGTTTATGCACTGACCCACAACAAATCCATTAAAAGAGTTTGTTTTATTAAAAGAGTCTGACAACAGAATGCATGGAGTTAAAACAATGGTACAAGTGAAAATGAGGTAGAGGGTAATAACAATGTCACTAAAATGACAGTGAACAGTCCTCCTGGCACAGATCTAGGATATTTCAAATCTTGCTGGTTATTGCTATACTGTACGTCCCATTCTGGATGTGATGAATTGTAAGTGCCCTCATTCTTCATCTTTGTCCCATGGACTCAGAGGTGAAAGAAAAATCACAATATTTCACACCCTTTCTCACTTTGCATAATATTCCCAAGCAGCCTACTTTTCTCCTATATTTGGTCACCAAACTATCTTTGTTTTGGTCTGTAGCATGTGTAAATCCCAGCATTCCTCCTTTTCTCACTTTATCCGTCCTCCACTGACCCTCCTCAGGCACCTCTCTTTAGTCTCCAGACGATGAGACCACCCAGCAGTGCTCCACCGAGGAAGATGACTCCAGAAGAAAGGGAGATCGGGCTGGATGAGGAACTAAAATCTAGCTCAAAAGAGGAACGAGCCAAAGAATAGATACTGTTGACCTGCAAGTTTTTAAAAGGGTTAATCAATAAATATTACTGATGTCTTTTCAATGCTATGATGTCTTAATACAAGTGCTGTCATGTTTATCATATCATACCCATCCTCCCCTACTGCAGATCCAGTTCTGTAGGTAATCCCTGAAGTAATCCAGTGTCCAAAACACAATGTCTGGGGCTGAATTTGCAAGAATCTATCCATGAACAACAAAAAACAAGCGTACATACATCAAAGTGCAACCTCAGATAATTAATTTTTGTTTGGGCACTGAAACACAAAAATGTTTTAATGTATCCAGTACTGTTATAATTTTATACTGTGTTTTTGACTCAAAGAAAGAAAACAAGCACTGCATACCTTTGCAACTGTTTTCCCAATAACACAGATCAGAGTAATAATTTTCCCCCAGGTGATGCCATCAACAAACACTTTTTCTACAAGGCTCTGGAAACTCTGTGTATCCGCCACACGTGCAAACCCATCAACCATGCTGAAATTAAACAATAAAACAAAACATTATCCTGACACCCGCTTCTATATAAGTATTCCCTTACGAAAATTAGCCATGGTTTTACTACAAATCAAACCAAAAAAACATGGTTACTAGTTAAACCATGGTAACCACAAATTGACCATGGTTTGGCTACACTAACCATAGTTTAACCATGGTATTTGTAGTAAAACTGTGGCTATACAAACGGTAATCAATAAGCCAAAAACCATGGTTACTACACTTTTACTACAATAAAACCATGGTTAATTTTTGTAAGGGTTTTTAAAGGGGTCCTATCACGCTTTTTCACTTTTTCACGTTTAGTTAGTCTGTAATGTTGCTGTTTGAGCATAAAAAAGATCTGCAAAGTTACAAAGCTCAAAGTCCACTTCAAAAGGAGAAATTTTATTTAACAGAAATCACTTTTCAAAAACTACAACAAACAACTCTTTTGGACTACAACGCATATTTTCCAGGATATGTGATATCACAAATATCGACGAATGGGACGAGACCGGGTTGAGCTGCACTAGAGAAGGCAACGAGTGCAATAGTATGTTCCTGCACAACCGGAGGCTGCAGTTTCAGGACTGCAGTTCTAGGACCCTATGCTTTTGTAACAGCGCCACCTACCGAATTGGATCACTAAAGATGGACGACATGGACAGCAATCAGAGTGAGTAACTTTTATTTTATAACCTTAAAACGATGCAAAGTTTACGTAGCCAACGTGAGAACTGCTAAGAAATAATAATGAATTCCCTATTGCTAGTTTTATTGATTATTACGATGTTCTTAATTCGTGGCCATGATTTAATTAAGCTAAACCTTGTTGACATAATGACTACAATAAGTCAATCTAGCCAGCACATTAATTAAACTTAAAAAGATGATAAAAGCATGTTGATGTGTCAGATTTATCTGTAGCTTACTGTATTAGTGTGAAAACTTGTTTATTACTCATTGTTTTAGCATATTAGTTAAGTATAAATCATCTTTCTTAATTAAACTGGGCTCATTGATTGGTTGCACCACAATATGTGTTATTAGCCTGTCCTTTTGACAGTACTTTAGATTAATCTTGTTGATGTTTGAAAGGCATGGTCAGCGGTTTGCCTTCTGGAATGATGAGGCCAGAAACTTGCTCCAAGGAACTCTTCAGCCAGTGTACAGAGTGCTATCTCAGAGGAGATCCACATCCAGGCTGTCGATGACCACACTGCAGAGCTAAAGAGACTGCTGGACCTCATTGTGAAGTTACAGGGATCTGAGGAGCATTAAACAATGTTCACATTTAATCATCATTACAAACAAACTCATAGTAAGTGCCTTAATTAGGAATAACATTAACAATATCTTTTAACTATGCTGCAAATTATTGTATCTTTATCTTAAATGTATCAATTTCCTTAAGTCGTTGGCTTTACTTCGCAGGTAATAACAGTGTTGCACCATGGTTTGTCCATTACTCAACGGGAAGCCCTCTAAGTGGTCTCATAAGCTAACCCCCTCCCGAGTGCCTGTCTACCTCGACAGTGAGGAACAACTGTCCTGTTTGCCTATCTGAGAGGACAGCTGCAGAGGACACCAACACAACTGAACTTCACAGATGAAGTGCAGAGGTATGACAGACCATGTAATGTGTTTGTGAGTGTCCTTACAAAATCTACTGTATAAACTGCAAGCTGGTGCTACTCGTGTATAGACCAATGTATAATGGCTTGCTGTTCAGTAAAGCAAGCCATTAACATAATAGTAATATCATAATATATATATATAATAGTAACTACTATAATAGTATACTTAAATTAACTGTTTTTCACAGGCCATCATATATGCCCTGGCTGTCCTACGGAATTTCTCATTGCAGGAGGCTGAGCTGGTCTTCCTTTCTGGTCCGGATTATCATTAAAGGTCAGAGTAGAATATGAATTATTTTTGCCCAGTGCACCTTTTGTTACTGATGTTTCTGTTAACCCAACAGTGATTGTTTCTCTGATAACTATTTCAGTGAAGTGGAATATTTTAATAGAAGGATTGACGGTAACGCTTTCTATGAAGTCTGTATTTATAATACATTATAAGGTTATTCTTAAAAGCATTATAAGAAATTAATAATGCATTATAAGAAACCTTATAACATGTTGCATCATCTTATAAATAATCGTAAGAACCGTTTTAATGTATTATAATACTTATTTGTGGTTATAGCTTTTAAGAGAATGATGATTTATAACACACAATGAACAAATTGCATCCACTTAAGTTACAATGGATATTTCTCATAGTTATAATGCATTATAAGTCTCATATATTGCCATTGTTTAAGATCTGCACAATACTTTGGTACAAGTCTTAGTTTGTGTTGCTTACCTGAATAACATAAACCAATTCAGAAGGCTTCATGAAAATCATTCCAAAATGCTTTAATTGTGGTCTTATTATTATTAATTTGCTCTTTGTCTGCTTTAAGTGAATAACGTCACGGTACTTAAAGCATACAAAGACCACTTTATAAATATAATATTTTTCTCAAACAGCCCAAAAGATCTGATATCAATCAGATGACTGTGTACACATTGTGCTTGAATATTTTTATTGTAATACCAATTTTGCATTATTTTGATTGGTAGCCTTTAGACAGCTTTTGATAAGTAACGGTATGCTAATATCTGCTAACAACTTTTATGGTCCCTAACAATATTCTGCGCACTATAAGCACTTTGCAAGTACATCCACTTATTCTACCATCTCTAACCTTAACTAAGCCTACTTATTAGTTGACAGTAGTTGCAAAGTTGCTTATAGTCAATAGACTAAAGGGGACCATCAAAATAAAATGTTGTCTAATAAAAAAACACGTTGCCATTTTTTGTTTTCAAATTTGAAAGTAACAACTGATCTTAACTAGCTCACATCTAAATTAATATTAACCTCACAGGAAACGCTCAAAACAATACTCAACCACTCCTAACCAGTCACAAGATGTAGTAAGATACTGTCCAGATTTTAAATAAACAATGTCAAGATAATCCATTATAAATTAAGTGGATTTATTATGGTATTCATTGTGTGTTATAGGTAATCATACTCTTAAAAGTTATAACCACAAATGCGTAAGTATTATAAATGTTATGATTATTTATGAGATGATACAACATATTAAGCTTTTTTATAGTGCTTTATGCATTAATTATAATGCATTAAGAAAAACCCTTATAATGTATTATAAATACAGGCTTCATAGAAAGTGTTGCCGGATTGACAAACAATTGAGGATAGAAGAGAGAACATTCAGTTGGTGGGTTTTGCTCTTATATACTTAAATTTGGAGTTTGGAGTTAGATGTCAGTAACAAGATTATTCTGTTTGGTTCTCTCTCTCTACAACCCCAACAGTGCATAAGTGTTAAATCAGAAATATATATTACAGAGTTAACATGTTAAAGCAAATGTTTCTTATTTAATTCTCCCTCTCTCTCTTTTTTATCTCTCTCAGGAGTTGAAGCCTTTCTGTCCATGCAGCAACTGATGGAAAAGGGGGTCTTTTTTATGTTGTATTATGTGTTATTGCAAAAATGAGTATATACAGTATATAATAATATATATTCTTGAATCATTCTTGAGTCTTGTGTCTTGGCTCTCTACAAACTTTTAAATATCTGGCTGTAATTTAGTGAGTGCAAATGCTGATTTCGTTTGATTCCATCTTTATTATACCTGATAATGAGCTAGTTAAACTTAAGGGGGCTAATCAATATACAGTATATTTCAAGAAACTAAGACTTAAGGTACTCCACTTTTTCAGTTGTTTAAAGACTGAAATACATTTTTCATTTATATTTTAAGTGTAAATTCATTTAAATGTAAAATTGTTAACTCAAAGCAGGTATTACACACTTTGTAATTAACATCTGATGCATTTATAAATCAAAAATCACAATTGAAATAAAAATGTACAGCATGTACAAACATTACTACAAACTAAACCACCAGGGTCCTAGAAATGCGGTCCTGAAACTGCAGCCTCCGCTATATTATCCAATTCGGTAGGTGGCGCTGTTACAAAAGCATAGGGTCCTAGAACTGCAGCCTCCGGTTGTGCAGGAACACCCTTCTCAACGAGTGTTATCACTATGTCAGAGACACGCTAGCTTCCCAAGGCAGACGAACTTAAGAGTGTTTACAATCATCTGGGTTAAAAATCATGCTCAAACTGATTTGATTTTGATGCAATATTTACAATGAAACTGCAGGCGGCTATGGTAAGGGGCATGAAATTTCCCTACCAGCAGCTGAGTGCTGCCAATCACAACACACACTGGCCCAGTTAACCAAACACAACACACACTGGCCCAGCAAACCAATCACAACACACACCGGCCCAGCTAACCAATCACAACACACACTGGCCCAGCTAACCAATCACAACACACACTGGCCCAGCTAACCAATCACAGCACATTTCGTATTTCAGAAGGCGGGCCTTCATTTGAAACAGGAACTATTCAGCTATTCATGCCAGACTGGGGAGAGAGGTGTTGTTGTAATAATGTAAAATATGTGAAAAATAAATGTGTTTTTTCGAACAACTAGTTGAGAAGCCGTTTCTAGTACAAAAAAAAAAACAAAAAAAAAAAAAAACATAAAAAAAAAAAAAAAAAAAAAAAAAAAAAAAAAAACCAACAGCAAAAAGCCACCAACAAAACAAACCGAAGTAAAACCAAAACCTACACACAAAACAAAAAAAAAACAACAACAAAAAAAACACATGAAAAAAAACCGCCCAAAGACAAATCAGACGTGGCAAAAGAGCATAATAGGACCCCTTTAAAAGTATTGCAACTTTGTCACATTTTCACTTTATCGTAATTGCGACGGTCAATTTTGACTTTATATGAAATTGCCACTTTAGTTTTCATAATTGTGATTTATGTCTCACAACTTAAACTACTTCACATCACATTCATAGGCCTATATTTGCTTCGGGGCGTAAAAAGGTATTTCCATAATTGTTACATACAGCAATACAATACACTCGCATACCAAAAAGACCTTTCGATACTAACTTATTGAACTTTATATCCCGATCTATAATGTCGCCGATGTCTCTAGTGAAGTTAGCCACCTGGTCCAGGAGCTGCTCCCGCTCAGCACTCATTAGCTGCGGTTCTGGAAGAGACGGTGCACATGTTCCCGCTCTCTGTATCTGGTCATTCACTGATCTGAGAACATTATTAGGCTGCTATGAAACCATTCTTGATTTCAGTTCTAAAGAAACGAAACTAATGGCAACCTAAAAACTTCATTCAGCTATTTAATGCACATGAAATAGAACAACGAATAACACTGATATGACAATCCAGGTATCTGTTGGTTGTAAAGTGACATTACTGGTTATTTTTCTATGAAAAATTATGTTGTTCAACATTGTAAAACATTTTTAGGCCTATTTAACACGTTTTAAGTATGATGTTGACAAATATGTGAAACTTACCTAAGTACAAGATTCTTTGAAAACTCGCAATCTTAAAAAAAAAAATTGTTTTTACTATACTGAATTTTGTGATAGTTTACGTTAAGAAGTAATGGTAAAGGCTGGTTTCCTACTTAAAGTCTGATCACCTGATGGCATGAGCGCTTCGCTTTTTTCTGTCTTCATCCTTGGTCCCACGACAGGTTTTGACTGCCACTTAAACCACAATGAAACTGTAGCCTATGTGTAGGCTTTTACATCAATGAGACGCCTGAACTTCTAGTTTATTAAGTCCTGCTTACTGTCTATACTGTTAAAAAAATTGTCAGTTCCGCATATTTACTGCCATCGTCACAGTAGCTTGAGTAAGATGAAAAGTGAAACAAGATCCCAGCAAACATGCCCGCACAGGCCCACTGCGGGTTTTCTGTGGGACAGTGTGGGCAGAGCAAACCCACACTAAACCCACGAGGGCCCCCTGTGGGTTAGCCCATGCGGGCCCACAGCGGTTTTGCCCTTTTGGGCCCCCATGATGTTTTTTTCCCACAGTGGGCTTGCCCACAAGAAACCCACTCGGGGTCCCCTGTGGGTTAGCCCTTGTGGGCCCCATGGCAGTTTGGTCATTTGGGGCCCTATGAGGATTGACCAACTGTGGGCTTGCCCACAAAAAAAACACCCGGGGCCCCTTGTTTTTTTTGTTGTTTTTTTTATCTACATGAAAATAATAGATAATAAAATAGATTTCTGTGACAATGACAGTAAAATGAAAACAATAAATTGTCCATAACAAAAAATAATGTGTGTACTGTGTATATTTATTATGTATAAATACACACACAAGCATGTTTATATAGTTAAGAAAAAATTTGTTTTTTATTAAAGAGTTTATACATAATATAATAATGTTTGTATGTATATATACATAATAAATATGCACAGTACACACACATTATGTAAGCAAAAACTTTTATTTTGGATGTGATTTATCGTTTGACAGCACTAATATATATACTGTATATTGAACTGTTCTGGAACAGTGTTGTAAATACAACTTAACCACTGATTTCTAGTCGTGTCTTCTTTTGGAAGGCCAAACAAAGTAGTTTCGCTTTCACAACGAAACACAGTGTCTTCACAGCATGGCGGGGCGTTCCTTATGGCAGCTAGGGCAAGCAACAACAAAGCAACGCAAAAATACTTATTAAGCAGAGAATAAAAGTACGCCCTATTTCTTTGCGGTGAAAAATTTAGGCGGTGGGTGGTGTTACACAAATCTTCCCACATCGTGACGTAGACATGTGGGGGTGTGTTAGAACGAGCCGTTTTAGGAGGACGTGGTTGACTCTTAACTTTTATAAAGAATATCTCTTTGGGTTTGAGACTTTAATTTTTGCAATTAAAGGACTTTAGGAATCTTATCTATTCACAGCTTGTAACACTCCAAAGAGAAAGGAAAACTTTAAATCGCATCATATGACCCCTTTAACAATGTTTGTCTTCTCTCTTTTGAGTATTGATTGCCATCTAGTCCTGATTGCAGAGTTAAGCTCCAGCCCCAATCATGTACTGCTGAAGCAGCTGATCAAGGTCTTCAGGATTACCACAAACTTCCAGGCAGGTGTGTGGACAGGCTGGAGATAAACTCATGTTGGTCCTCCAGGACACCACTGTTGTAAGTGATCAACCTAGCAGTCATCCTGCATCTCTTCTCAAAGGTGTCAAAATAAAAATAAATTTTAATTTGTATTGATATATGCAATATTTCACTTATATTCATTGATTTTTCCTCTTTTTCTCCATTTGGTTTGTGTCAGATGCAGATAAAGAGCCACCAGGAACAGGTCACTGCATCTTTTGTCATGTAAGTACATTTAAATTTATTTAAAGCTGCATATTCATTCAAGTTAAAGTCATTAGTAATTCCTAAAAGGGCCCGTTTTTCCAAAAATGAAAGTTCTGTCATCATTTACTCACTCCTTGTTGTTTCAAACCTGTATTACTTACAATAATAAGCCATTTTCATCTGTGACGCAGCTGTCCTCTTGGGACACATAACGTAAGTTTATAAAGTTTATAAAAACGGTTATATTGCCTGAATATAACTTAACCTTGTGTTAAAACCATTTTTAATTATGTACTCAATGCCTTGTTGCTGAAAAGGAAAAAATGAACACAACACACATATTGGATATGTTAGATTTGCCTACAACAGAGTCAACGTGTTTAGAACTGAAATTTTAAAATGTTGTATATGAATTATGTCTTTCATTCACTGTTTTCCCTTAATCTCACTCAACCACTGCTTTCTCATTGTCTCATTTAGTCATGCAGTTCATTCACACTCTTTGTCATTCTGTGTATCTCTGCCATCAATAAAGCAAACATTTATTTTTAACATTAAAAAAATTTCCACAAAAAATATTAGTGCCCTGGGAGACTTCCTGAGGTAGAAACTTGGGTTTTGTTTAGGTTTTTTATTTCATATTTACATTTTAATTGTTGTTCTAAAATGGAAACTTCTATTAAAGTGGCTCCGTAACGTAACGTAAGAGACTTGGGACGGTGGAAGGAGCAGAAGAACCAGAAGATCAGAGATCAGGCAGAGCTCTACTGGTGCCAGAGCATGTGAGCGGAGCGGAGCGGAGCAGTAATATTTTCTTAAGAGCGCAGAGCGCCTTTCTGAAGATTCCGCTCTGCTCGCTCAACCCAGAATGCGATTTGCTTCAGTAGTTCAGAATATGGAAGAGCTCCTCAGGAGTTCAGATTCTTAACAGAAAGTTAAGAATGAGCAGGGAGAAGAAACTGAGAGGGAGTGTGGGGAGACTGTTAAAGTTAGTAAAGATTCATATTGGAATCTGAAGCGGCACATTCCCAGAAAGCACGAGGATGTGCTACGCAAACATGGTGCAGCAAAAGGTGAGCTAGTTACATACCATAATAAAGGAATAAACAGGTAGGCTAAGGTTATACTCGGTTGTACGGAGCCCCGATCATGAAATGCAGACAATTAATCATGGCCACGAATTTAGAATAGGCTAGTTCTCTTTTATGCTAGGACTACATTATGACCACGAATTAAGAATAATTTTTTTCATTTAGTCTAAATGATGGCCACGAATTAAGTATTCGTTCTCTTGTTTAGGCTTAGCTGCCACGAATTCATTCGTTCGTTCCCTAGTTTAGTAGGCCTAAATCGTGGAACAAATTATTATATTTCATAATTACTTATTAAAATCATTATTGCTTAAAATTAATAAATAATAAAATTAATTTAAAAAAAAGAAAACCTGCTGACGTTGTAGAAACGAATTGTAAATTCGAATTATATTCAGAGCTCCGTTAAATAATCTCAGTTAAACTGTAGACTTAAGCTAACACACAGCTGTATATAGACCTAAATACAGAACTACAGAGTACAGAAGATATTAAGCCTACACCACTTAGGCCTATTAAAAAAAACCCATATGATTGTTCAGTGCCTGTCTAGCGATGTATGTTTATGCTTAAATATAATTAAATAAAGGATTATTAATTCCAAAACATCTCTCGCATGTTATTATGTGTGGTGAGTTTGTTCACGTGATTCATATTTCACACTTCAGAACTTCCGTTAAGGGAACATAGTGAGCAACGATGCTCCCTGGATTTTACGGTGCATTGTGGGACTTTTCAGGGAGCGAACATTTCAGTGCACTGATAGAATTTTGTGATTGAGACAGCCCTTAAAATGGTCGACTCCCTGATCAGTTTCCTGACTACTTAACTAGGGAGCTGATTGAGACGCACTGAGAATGTGTCTGACGGTTAAAAACATCTTAAATGCCAATGATCTGTTTGCAGACAAGCAAAGGGGGAAAATATTACATAGATCTAAATAGTAACAATTATTATTTACGAACCAACATTACAAACATGTTACCAATATAAAATTGTGGTAAAGGATCATAAATTTAATGTCTTAAGACAGTGAAGACTGGCTGCTGCATGATGCACTTTAATTGATCTAAACCCAAATAATCTGAAGGTGTAGGTCAGTTTGTCACAAAATATACTTACAAAGTATAATATACAAAAAAATATACTAAAAAGAGCCTTTGGGGTGGTGTTCAGCGGCTGTTGAGACAAGCAGAGGGGAGAAAAAGAGAAGAATAAAAAACATGGCAGAACGTGAGAGATTGCAGAAATAAAAACTGTATTCAGATTTTTCTTTAATTGATCATTATTGACTAACTTAAACATGGCAAATCAGAGATGCAGGATGCTGTGTTGTGAAGTAGCTATTCCCTTAATGTTTTTCTTAAGACAGTGAAGACTGGATGCTGCACAAACTCAAATAATATGGTACTGTGTCAGTCAGTTAGTCACAAAATATACTTACAAAGCTAAAGACGATGTGAAATATGGCTCTAAAAAGAGCCTTTGGGGTGGTGTTCAGCAGCTGATAAAAAAAACATTGTGAAATATTGCAAATGTCTTTATGAATTAAAAATGCTATTCAGTTTTTATTGATCATTAAGAGGTGCTAGACTGATCACTTACAAAAACCAGATGGCAGACAACACTGAAAAAAGAAAGTTATTTTCATGGTATAAATTAAAAAGGCTCTGATTAATGAATATGTACTATAACATCTGAAAGAGCTCAGATGGGATAAGAATGATTTTATTACATTACAACCCCTATCAACTATTAAGTAACAGAAACATGTGACTTTATTATTCAAAGTTGAGATTATTATTATTTTAAAATAACTAGTCTTTCGGCCTCTCTCGAAGTGCAAGTCAACGGAAAAGGGCATCTCACGCGTTCAAAGCCAAGCCAGCGAGACAGGTGCCCTTCTCCGTTGACTGGCTGCTATAATAATAAATAATAGTAATAATTATATTTAAAATTGTGTCTTTATTTATTTTATAGTAATGTTAACATGACAGACATAATCCTGAAACGAATGAGCTTCTCTGCTCATTCGTTATCGTAAATGATGTCACACAGTCAGCCTAACGGCATTTAACGGTATTTTATGGTTAACGATACACAGACTGTTAGTGGAAAAGGAACAAAAAGTGCGGAAAACCATTCTGTGTGAGAATTAAAAATGTAAAATTTACTGGTAAAGATAATTTTAGGACAGTTTATTAAACTCTCTAACGTTAATTAAGTTTCATTCGTGATGTTACCCTGAGAGGAAAAAACGCATTTTTCACATCAGACTGTTCTTATAATTAGATTTTATAATTGTATAATTGTCCTGTTTTAATATTTTACATGACATTGTGGTTATATGTTTAAGCATTTGTTTAAATAAGATGTTTGATTAAAAAGACATTTACCTCAGTGCTGCAGGTGTCAGAATGTAGCCGGGCTATGCGCGTGGTGGACACGGGCCCTTATATCCGCTGCCAGGTTTCGCGGGCTTAGCACACGAGTAAAAAAATTGTTTATTTATTGAAAATGTAATGTACATTTATATAATTATACCTTGCTTTACATTACAAAAAAATTTACTGTTATGTATATATATATATATATAATTATATAAAGTGCTGGGAAAATAAAAGTATTTAGTCAGCCACCAATTGGGCAAGTTCTCCCACTTAAAAAGATGAGAGAGGCCTGTATTTTCATCATAGGTATACCTCAACTATGAGAGACAATGAGAAAAAAAAATCCAGAAAATCACATTGTAGGATTTTTAAAGAATTTATTGCAAATTATGGTGGAAAATAAGTAATTGGTCAATAACAAAATTTAATCTCAATAATTTGTTATATACCCTTTGTTGGCAATGACAGAGTTCAAACGTTTTCTGTAAGTCTTCACAGGTTTTCACACACTGTTGCTGGTATTTGGCCCATTCCTCCATGCAGATCTACTCTAGAGCAGTAATGTTTTGGGGCTGTCGCTGGGCCACATGGATTTTCAACTCCCTCCAAAGATTTCTATGGGGTTGAGATCTGGAGACAGGCTAGGCCACTCCAGGACCTTGAAATGCTTCTTATGAAGCCACTCCTTTGTTGCCCGGGCGGTGTGTTTGGGATCATGTCATGCTGAAAGACCCAGCCACGTATAATCTTCAATGCCCTTGCTGATGGAAGAAAATCTCACGATACATGGCCCCATTCATTATTTTGTTTACACGGATCAGTCGTCCTGGTCCCTTTGCAGAAAAACAGCCCAAAGCATGATGTTTCCACCCCCATGTTTCAAAGTAGGTATGGTGTTCTTTGGAAGTAACTCAGCATTCTTTCTCCTCCAAACACGAAAAGTTGAGTTTACCAAAAGTTATATTTTGGTTTCATCTGACCATATGACATTTTCCCAATCCTCTTCTGGATCATCCAATTGCTCTCTAGCAAACTTCAGACGGGCCTGAACATGTACTGGCTTAAGCAGGGGGACACGTCTGGCACTGCAGGATTGAGTCCCTGGCGGCGCAGTGTGTTACTGATAGCCTTTGTTACTTTGGTCCCAGCTCTCTGCAGGTCATTAACTAGGTCCCCCCGTGTGGTTCTGGGAATTTTGCTCACAGTTCTTGTGATCATTTTGACCCCACGGGGTGAGATCTTGCGTGGAGCCCCAGATCGAGGGAGATTATCAGTGGTCTTGTATGTCTTCCATTTTCTAATAATTGCTCCCACAGTTGATTTCTTCACACCAAGCTGCTTACCTATTGCAGATTCAGTCTTCCCAGCCTGGTACAGGTCTACAATTTTGTTTATGGTGTCCTTTGACAGCTCTTTGGTCATGGCCATGGTGGAGTTTGGAGTGTGACTGTTTGAGGTTGTGGACAGGTGTCTTTTATACTGATAACGAGTTCAAACAGTGTGTGTTTGAACTCGTTAATACAGGTAACCAGTGGAGGACAAAGGAGCCTCTTAAAGAAGAAGTTACAAATCTGTGAGAGCCAGAAATCTTGCTTGTTTGTAGGTGACCAAATACTTATTTTACCGAGGAATTTACCAATTAATTCTTTAAAAATCTTACAATGTGATTTTCTGGATTTTGTTTTCTCATTTTGTCTCTCATAGTTGAAATGATGAAACTCTATGATGAAAATTACAGGCCTCTCTCATCTTTTAAGTGGGAGAACTTGCACAATTGTGGCTGACTAAATACTTGTTGGCCCCACTGTCTATATATACGGTGGGTATGGAAAGTATTCAGACCCCTTAAATTTTTCACACTTTATTATATTGCAGCCATTTGCTAAAAATCATTTAAGTAAATTTTTTTCCACATTAATGTACACACAGCACCCCATATTGACAGAAAAAACACAGAATTGTTGACATTTTGCAGATTTATTAAAAAAGAAAAAACTGAAATATCACATGGTCCTAAGTATTCAGACCCTTTGCTCAGTATAGAGTAGAAGCACCCTTTTGATCTAATACAGCCAATAGTCTTTTTGGGAAAGATGCAACAAGTTTTGCACACCTGGATTTGGGGATCCTCTGCCATTCCTCCTTGCAGATCTCTCCAGTTCTGTCAGGTTGGATGGTAAACGTGGTGGACAGCCATTTTTAGGTCTCTCCAGAGATGATCAATTGGGTTTAAGTCAGGGCTCTGGCTGGGCTATTCAAGAACAGTCACAGAGTTGTTGGGAAGCCACTCCTTCGGTATTTTAGCTGTGTGCTAGGGTCATTGTCTTGTTGGAAGGTAAACCTTCGGCCAGTCTGAGGTCCTGAGCACTCTGGAAAAGTTTTCGTCCAGGATATCCCTGTACTAATTCATCTTTCCCTCGATTGCAACCAATCGTCCTGTCCCTGCAGCTGAAAAAACACCCCCACAGCATGATGCTGCCACCACCATGCTCACTGTTGGGACTGTATTGGACAGGACATGAGCAGTGCCTGGTTTTCTCCACAAATACCGCTTAGAATTAAGGCCAAAAAGTTATATATTGGTCTCATCAGACCAGAGAATCTTAATCACCATCTTGGAGTCCTTCAGGTGCTTTTTAGCAAACTCAATGAGGGCTTTCATGTGTCTTGCACTGAAGAAAGGCTTCCGTCGGGCCACTCTGCCATAAAGCCCCGACTGTGGAGGGCTGCAGTGATGGTTGACTTTCTACATCTTTCTCCCATCTCCCGACTGCATCTTTGGAGCTCAGCCACAGTGATCTTTGGTTTCTTCTTTACCTCTCTCACCAAGGCTATTCTCCCCCGATAGCTCTGTTTGGCTGGACGGCCAGCTCTAGGAAGGGGTCTGGTCGTCCCAAACGTCTTCCATTAAAGGATTATGGAGGCCACTGTGCTCTAAGGAACCTCAAGTGCAGCAGAAATTTTTTTGTAACCTTGGACAGATCTGTGCCTTGCCACAATTCTGTCTCTGAGCTCTTCAGGAAGTTCCTTTGACCTCATGATTCTCATTGCTCTGACATGCACTGTGAGCTGTAAGGTCTTTATAGACAGGTGTGTGGCTTTACTAATCAAGTCCAATCAGTATAATCAAACACAGCTGGAGTCAAATGAAGGTGTAGAACCATCTCAAGGTTGATCAGAAGAAATGGACAGCACCCGACTTAAATATATGAGTGTCACAGCAAAGAATCTGAATACTTAGGACCATGTGATATATCAGTTTTTCTTTAATAAATCTGCAAAAATGTCAACAATTCTGTGTTTTTTCTGTCAATATGGGGTGCTGTGTGTACATTGAGGAAAAAAATAACTTAAATTATTTTAGCAAATGGCTGCAATATAACAAAAAGTGAAAAATTTAAGGGGGTCTGAATACTTTCCGTACCCATTTTCCAAATAAAGTAAAGAATGTAAAAAAACAGAAAAAAACCCAAGGACTCTTGTCTTCAAAAATTTACATATTTCAAGCTTGTTGCATTATTTTGTATGTGTATAAAAGGGGAGTACATTGTGTTGTATATGCATATTCCCTGACTTGTCAGCACTGGTTTTATTTGCTGCTGAAAGAAATAAATTAAAAGGTTTTGAAAGTGTAATGTATTTTGTTTCTCAGTAAGCATTTAATACAGGATTTTGAATCTTTAAAGCCACAATTTGGTAAGAAACGATTAGTTATCATTCATCTTTTAAGTAAAAGTGTAATTTAGAAGCATATTGACTCATCTATAGTAGTATCTGGAATGATAATGGGCCCTACTAGCTAAAAAAATAATAATAATAATATATATATATATATGGCACCTGTAATTTGACCAAAATGCTATAAAGCTGTTTATGAATAGGTGCCTATAGCACCAAAGTAGGTTCCCCTATGATTAAGAGCAAAAGAACCACTGCTGGTGCTATAGGCAACCTATGGTTCTACATAGCCCATTGGACCAAAGGTGCTATATAGCACCATTTGACAAAGGTGCTGTATAGCACTTAAATTGGTTCCCCTATGATTACGAGCCAAATAACCACTTTTAGTGCTATTTAGCACCAGTTTTGTTTGATTAAAAGCAAAAGAACTACTGTTGAACACCATTTTTGAGAAAAAGTGCTATATGGCACCATTTGACAAAGTGCTATATGGCGCCTCTTATGGTTCTACATGGCATCATTTGACAAAGTGCTATATGGCACCTCTTATGGTTCTACATAGCACCATTCGACAAAGTGCTGTATGGCATCTCTTATGGTTCTACATAGCACCATTCGACAAAGTGCTGTATGGCATCTCTTATGGTTCTACATAGCACCATTCGATAAAGTGCTATATGGCACTTCCTATGGTTCTACATAGCACCATTCGACAAAGTGCTAAATGGCACCTCTTATGGTTCTACATAGCACCATCAGACAAAGGAGCTGTATAGCACCTCATATGGTAATAGCACCATTGACAAAGGTGCTTATATAGAACTGTTAAAAATAGGTGCTAAATGCACTAAAAGTGGTTCCCCTATGATACGAGCCAAAGAAGAACGCTTTAGTGCTATATAGCACAATTGTTTCTTAGAGAGTGTGTACTGACCTGTGCTGGGTTGATTTAAACACTAGCAGAACTGTGATTTTTTTAAAACACTGTGTTGAAGGGAATCCTGATCCAACGATTTTTGAAAACGTTAGAAGAAATGGTGAATCCAACCAAAACAAACGAACCTTCATACTCTCTTCATTTCATGATTAATTCTGGTCTTTGGGGTCAAAAACAAAGGACAAAGAGTGTGATTCTATAAACTAAAAATTTTAATGATACAAATGAATATATTATTGTTTGTTACTTCTATAGACTTATATGAATTTGCTGTGTTTTGTGGGATATGTCTTATTACCCATTTAATGAAAAATACTCAAACTCACCTTTAGCTTGTATATGGAAAATTTAATTTTGAAGATAAATCACTTAATGTTATATCTTAATTAAATGAGTGTTTCTGTATTGATCTAGGTTAGGGACCAGAAAACGGCCATTTGTGGTAGAGAAAATTCTACAGAATAGTTTATACAAGAATGTAATATGACCACATAGGCTTATCCAAGAGAGCCATAGAACCACATTCATTTTTATGTCTGGGGTCAAATGCTCCAACATTTGTAAATATTTTGAGAATTTAGTACATTAAAACAATACGAAATACAATATCGTAAACAAAGTAAAAAAAAATTTATATAAATAAATATAAGATTTTATTTGACATTCTTTATGCTAAATTCTCTGTTGCAGTCACACTGCATGGGTGTGTGAATGTGTCGTGGTGTGTGTGTTAGTGGGTGCAGGATTAGATCTCGCCTTTCATATTGTTATCTGCTTTTCGTGAATTAGTTATTTGCCATATTCGTACAAAATGCTCTGTTGAAGAAACAAGGGGCAGTTTGTGTTATGGGGTGAAAGTGCAGCGTTCAATCCATATTGCATTTGTACTCTCGTCCAGGCCTTCATTTCTGTATGAAAGATAATACATTAAAAAATTAGCAAAATGAAAAAAATGTTGCTTGGCAAAGTGTGATTTTATAAAATCACACTTTGCCAAGCAACATTTTTTTCATTTTGCTAATTTTTTAATGTATTATCTGCTAAAAGTTATCTGCTTTTTACAAAAGCAGATAACAGATATGAAAAGGCGAGATCTAATACATGCACACACGTATACACACACAAAACGCATGCAGATGGGACTGCAACAGGAATTTAGCATTTTAAAGAATGTCAAATAAAATCAGTTATATTTATTTTATAAAAAATTTTTTACATTTGTTTACAGAATATTGTATTTCGTAATGTTTATATGTACATAAATTCTCAAAATATATTACAAATGTTGGAGCAGTTGACCACAGACAGAAAAATGAATGTGTGTCTATGGCTCTCTTGGATATAGCCTATGTGGTCATATTACATTCTTTATAAAACTATTCCTGTAGAATTTTCTCTAACCAGCAAATGGCAGTTTTCTGTCCCCAACACTAGATCAATATCCAGAAACAACTTAAATAAAATTTAGATAATCATTTAAGTGATTTTTCCATAAAAAATTATATTTCACATGCAAGCTAATGGTGTAGAGGAATTTTGGCATTAAATGGGGTAGAATAAGGACTACCCACAAAACACAGCAAAATAATATAAGTTCGCATAGAAGTAACAAAAAATATATTATATATAAATATAACTATCTTTGTACATTTTTTTTTTAGAATGCACACTCTTGTCTGTTTTGACACCAAAGACCATGGAACATAATCAGGCAGGAAGAGAGTATGAGGTTAAAGTTTGTTTTGTTGGATTCACACTTCATTCTAGTATAACGTTCAAATAGTGGTCGGAATTCCCTTCAAAACCCAGTCGTAGGTGTTAACAATCAAAACCCAGCACAGGTCTATTATAGCACTAAAAGCGGTCTTTGGCTCGTAATCATAGGGGAACCACTTTAGTGCTATTTAGCACTTCTTGTCAAATGGTGGTAGTAGAAACATAGAGGTGCATATAGCACTGTCGAATGGTGTGTGTGCTATGTAGAACCATAGGAGGGGCCATATAGCAACTTGTCGAATGGGATATGTAGAAACCATAAGAGGTGGCCAGCTAGCACTTGCGACTGGTGGGCTATGTAGAACCATAGGAGGTGCCTATGCACTTTGTTAGTATATGGTTGGCTATGTGTATACGAATAGGATGGTGCCATCTAGCACTTTGTCTGATGGTGCTATGTAGAACCATAAGAGGTGCCATTTAGCACTTTGTCGAATGGTGCTATGTAGAACCATAGGAGGTGCCATATAGCACTTTGTCGAATGGTGCTATGTAGAACCATAAGAGGTGCCATATAGCACTTTGTCAAATGGTGCCACATAGCACTTTTTCTCAAAAATGGTGTTCAACAGTAGTTCTTTGGCTTTTAATCAAACAAAACTGGTGCTAAATAGCACTAAAAGTGGTTATTTGGCTCGTAAGCATAGGGGAACCTCTTTTGGTGCTATATAGCACCTATCTTTAAAGGTGATATACAGCACCTTTGTCAAATGGTGCTATGTAGAACCATAAGAGGTGCCATATAGCACCAGCAGTGGTTCTTTGGCTCGTAATCATAGGGGAACCTCTTTTGGTGCTATATGGCACCTATTCATAAAGCAGCTTTATAGCATTTTGTCAAATTAGAGGTGCCATATATATATATATATATATTTTATTTATGTATTGTTTTTAGTAGTTAGGGCCCATTATCATGCCAGATACTACTATAGATGAGTCAATATGCTTCTAAATGACACTTTTACTTAAAAGGTGAATGATAATTAATAATTTCTTACCAAATTGTGGCTTTAAAGATTCAAAATCCTGTATTAAATGCTTACTGAGAAACAAAATACATTACACTTTCAAAACCTTTTAATTTATTTCTTTCAGCAGCAAATAAAAACCAGTGCTGACAAGTCAGGGAATATGCATATACAACACAATGTACTCCCCTTTTATACACATAAAAAAAATGATGCAACAAGCTTGAAATATGTAAATTTTTGAAGACAAGAGTCCTTGGGTTTTTTTCTGTTTTTTTACATTCTTTACTTTATTTGGAAAATCTAGAGTTTTTAACATTAGATTAATGAGTGAGTGAAATTGCACAATTGCTTTTAATACAACCACTTGCAAACTGTTATGCTTTGAAGTCTTTTGTAAGTCCTTCAGGATTTCAAAAACAATATAGAAACTGGAACTAAAACTGAAAGAAAGAGAAAGAGAGAATATTGACTCCTCAAGTCTACTCACAGATTGAGTTGTACACCCTTTTTACAGTGACAGGAAGTTCGGCTGCATCCTTCAATTTCAAAACAACACAGTCCAAAAACATCAGTGTCTTTTTCAGTCCTGTAGGATACTGGATTCCAAACGCAAAATATACACACAAGAGAAGACCCAGTGCCATCGAGATGTCCTCGCTCTCCTCTGTGATTACCTGGCCATCCAAAGTGAGCACAATGTGTCAGGAGGGCTGGTCTGAGCATGGCCCTGGAGGAGAGGAAATAATAGCACGAACCATCTTCTCATATCTATTTTAAAAGCAAACCTTACGAGTTAAATTAATTTTAACTACTGTCGTACAGCTGCTCAAATACTTTTGGCCACCATGAATGTAATTTTCTCTTTACTTTGATAGGATAGTTTGTGTAGACCAACAAAAACACTAATGTTTGTATTAAAATAATTTGCATAATAAAATGTGAGTGTGAGTAATAAGTGTAGTGCTTTGATTAGATTGTGCTTCACACACTGTAGTAAACTGTTCTGTACACTGTAGGCTCACCTCAACTTCATACAGCAACCCCGGGTCCTCCTTGAACAGTGCAGGCAAGAGCAGAATAGCTGCTTCCAACTGTTGGCCTTTAAACAAAATAACATCATTAGGTTAACATAACATGGGG
Source organism: Sinocyclocheilus anophthalmus (assembly GCA_018155175.1). Classification (NCBI taxonomy): domain Eukaryota; kingdom Metazoa; phylum Chordata; class Actinopteri; order Cypriniformes; family Cyprinidae; genus Sinocyclocheilus; species Sinocyclocheilus anophthalmus. The sequence continues at coordinate 6,904 of JADLZN010000675.1, read as the reverse complement.
ATGCTTTTACCCAATAGTTTTTGGTTTTATTTTTTAAACATTCACTACTGGAGTTGTAGCGAATCAGCTCATGGGGAAATATGAATAATTAACCATAACTAGTTATAATTAACTATTCATATTTTAGATCCACTGTAGATATTTAGCTGACCACTCAGGGTCAACCGTCTTGTCAATTCTAAGAACGTTAATTTCCTGGTTAAAGGAAATAACTTTCTTACTGTACAATTCTATAAGTTTGTAACGTAAATCTGCATGATCAGTGACTCCTGTTATCAGTAAACAATGAACACATCAAGAGTGATACAAGTAAGGTTTTATTAACTAAAACTTAACAAAAAATCGTCTAACATACACAGAAAAACATTAGCGGTCGTACATACATACATATACACATACACACACACACACACGTACAGTTGGTTTAGGAAAGGGTTAAAGTTTAACTCAGCTTAGAAAGAGGCATAAAGAATGGATTTTTTGGAACACTTTGCATGTATATTCAACCGATCAAAGCCTTCAGGGATACGTCAGAATCTGAGTTCAAACACACCTTTGTAAAAAAAGTGTAACTGATACTTAATGTATCAATTAATAAGACTAAGTTTGATACTTAGCGAGTCTCGGCGGTCTGAAAGAGATTCCTGATGCAAATCTTAAAGCTTCCCGTAGATCTTTGCTGAATTCGGGTCGATGAAAAGAACCAGTTTGGAGTCAGAGGATCTTGATGAATGGAAAAGACAAGGCCGAAACCTGGCACAGATTGCTTTGGTATCCTGAAGCGTTTTTTCACATCTTCATCTTAGCATCTGACCTAACCACCGACTGGGTGGGTTACATGGTGTGTCAGCTTTAAGGTCAGAGAGGATCCCCGCCTCTCAAGATGGGCTTAACCAACGAGAGAGGCCGGAATCCCAAGTGGGCGTTTTGAGATCCCGTGGAGTTTAGGACTCTTTGTGTGGAAACATGGTACTTTAGTATCTGGAACTTTGATTGGAAATACTAAAGGTTCTCAGGGCACTAATATATTGCCTACGTACCAACAAATAAAATACATTCTTGTTTAGATCATCAGAAGGCGAAGTCATAGATACTAAACAAGCTATATGTAAGGTTAAATGAATGAGTGGTTTATCGTAAGCACGAATAAAAATAGTCTATAATACAAAAGATTAAATACAACACAGCAATAATAAACACAATGGCCTGAAGAAAATGTGTGATCATTCAAAGAAAAGGTTTTTTATATGAAGTATTAGTAGAACAGTCCATGTCTCCTGTGCATTTGTACCCCTTGTTTTTGGAGAAAGCAGAATGAGAGCCGGCTCGTATTCCACAAGGTTGTAAATGTATCGGTTTACCATGAAACCAGGGTCTTGTTCGGCGTCCTGGGTTGTTACAAAGTATTGTGAAATCTAGCTAACAAAATATAGATTGTGTGTTGGAGTGGTCCAGACGCTACAGGAAAGCCAAAGTATTTCGTTTATTACGCAACGGCTTAGTCGAAGCACAGCCTGAAAGTCAGTGTTTCCCCTGCCATTATTTTAGGGGGGCGGCCTTGAAGGTCAAGTTAATTTTATTTTCTATAGTGCCAGATCACAACAGAAATCATTTAAAGTTACCTTTCCTATAGAAAAGGTCTATACCTTGTTCTTTTATTAAACAAACTAAATAGCCATATGTTATTTATCTTATTTACACGACGGCATATCATTTCTGTCTCTACATGGTCGTGCGTTTACAATTCTCCTCTGCTCTCTCTATCATAGAGAGACGCGCATAGAGACACACACACATAGTACGGCAGTTCGACACGACAGTTCTCCACACTCGGTTCAGCATGCACTTGCACCGCAGTTCATCTAATATCTGAAGAAGCTTATGCATATAATATGGTTTGTTGAAAATAAATAAAACAGACAGACAGACAGAGGCTAATGTATGTTTCTGTGAATACATGGATACGCATTCTGGCTTCCCCTAAACTTTGTTCACTTCGAGTGTCGTATGCTCTATATGACCAGTCATTTACACCATCATCAACCGGGTGCTGATAGCGCGCGATTGCAGATAAGACAGATGAGAGCACATATTGCTATCTGTGTTTTAACTAAACTCATTTAAGCCTTGCCAATTTTAATATTCCAGCGAAAGAGAACTCGCGTGCGTGCTCTAAGAAGATTTGTGCACTCATCTGAAGCACGCACACGGAAGCGCGTGTACAGCGCGCAAATATTGAGTTCTCTTTCAAGTCTTGTACATGAATGGACAAATTCACACAAAAACTGTCAAAATGCCCGTCTTGGTGAGTATCCTAACAGACATAGAGGTGGTTAGTGCTTAAGTGAAGTTTAACACTCGAGAAAGGGGAAATTCATGTGTTCAGTATTAGTGTGACTGAAATCACTCACTTCTCTTGACTGAATAGCTTTTGTAACTTAATAATGATTAATCTTTATTAAATTTATACAGTGAAGATTATATGCAATGTTGTTTTACATTTGATTAGCTACTTTCAGTTTCCATACCTGAAAACTACTGTTAGATACCTGAAAAACCTGAAAAGCAGCTTAATTGATGTATCTTTGCTCTACTGTATTTATTTGTGCTGTTTCTTGTAGTTAGATAGATTATTCTTATTTTCATTTGACAGTAGTCCTTTAACACTTTTCTGACCCTGGTATCGTACCGAACCGTACCGAAACCGGGACCCCCCCCCAAAAAACAGAGGTTTTGAAAATACCTGTGTTCGTGTGGAGAAGGCCTCAGTCTACTGGTGACAGAAATGCGGAGTATTCACGAGAAGCATTATCAGTACTTTCGCATGTCTGCCCTCATTTTCGACGATTTATTGTGTCGTATTGCTCCCTACATAAAAGTTACAAAAACTCACCGAAATCCTGTAGGCACAGCGGAAAGGATAGCGTGACTTTCCGCTTTTTAGCAATTGTCGCTGTAGCTTGCACAAGTTTTTCTTCGACTACTGTGTGAATCGACACGCCCAGGGCATGATTGTCATCTTGTGGATAAACTAATAACTGCAAAAAAAATTTGTACGCACAGTTACAGAAATATGGAAACTTGCATATGCCTAAAAAGGTAAGTATACTTTGGGCTTAAGACATACATGCAGGAGGGAAGACAGGTATGATCTCAGGCAGATAGGTAGGGTGTCAGTCAGTAGTAGGCTGAAAATCTAAAGCAGTGCAGATTTAAATATAGCTGCAGGCAGCAATTAAGGGGCCATGCACAACAGAAGAAAACAAGGAAGCTAGCAGCAGATTAACAATGTCATAATGGACTATGGTAGCAACTGAGACAAAGAAACTTCATGTTAATTTAATCAGAGCAACAGTACTGTAGTTAGAGCCAATTGCATGTTTTGTTAAATTATAGCGCCACACCTAATTACCTTTTTTCAGTCTGCCATCTTCACAGTCCTCAATCATTCGCCTGAACTTGTCCTTCAGGGGACTCCGCGAAACTTGAAGTACTCGAGGTGACATTACAGAGAACTGTGTGAGAATTTGTTGGTCCACATCAACACTGGTGTGGTCTCTCAGATCCCAAAGGAGCTTATGTTAAGATGAAGGCAAAGTAGAAAAGACATGTATTAAAATTTAGTCATAACTCAAACAATTAAATAAGGAGGCAATTAACACACTACAGTACTTACCATTTTCGCCAGCCTGAAACACGGGAACTCAGAGAGAGTCTCCTCTGTGCTATGGTTGGACACAAACTTTCTTCGGTAGCATTTTATCAGCGCCATATTTTCTTTGAGGAGCTCTATGTTTGGTCGAAGCTTCTCTGTTTCCTCCATTACTCGCAGATGTTCCCTGATGCTTCGTTCGTCTTCTCCAGCATCAACCTATTTGGGGTAGTGAAATTGTTACAAATGGGGGCTGTCAATAAAGTTTGACAAAAAAATTTATGACTTTCACAGGCTACGTACACATTTCAACCAAGAAATTTCCATGAACTTTCCATAAATTTTGAGGCAAATATTCATTCATAACCTATCTTTACGCAAAGAAAATGTATTTCCCTATATATGAATGATCAATAGAAAAGGCCTAATGGTCATTCTGGACAGACTCGAATATAATACAAAATAAAGCAATACGCCCAAGACGCCTTGGTGTTACCAGAATCAGAATCAGAAGAGCTTTATTTCCAAGTATGTTTACACACACAAGGAATTTGTTTTAGTGACAGAAGCTTCACAGTACACGGATGACAACAAAAACAACACAAAGATAATAAAAATAAGATGTGAATAAAATACACATGCATAAATATAAACCACAAAAAAAGAATAAATTGTATGTACAGGTGTGCTATAGATAGAATAGGAATAGAATAAAATAAAAGTTGTAGGGATGTACTAGGATTTAGGGTGATAAATAAGTATAAGGTTATTGCACATACTTTAATTGCACAATGGGAGAACATTAACTGCTCATGAGGTAGATTGCCTGGGGAAAGAAACTGTTCTTGTGCCTGGCTGTCTTGGTATTCGGTGCTCTGTAACGCCGAGCAGATGGCAAAAGTTCAAAAAGTAGATGGCTTGGATGTGATGGATCCAGTGATTTTCTGAGCCCTTTTCCTCATTCTGGATGTATACAGTTCTTGGAGGGTAGGCAAGGAGGCACCAATAATCCTTTCAGCAGTCCAAACCGTTCTCTGTAGTCTGATTTTGTAGCTGAACCAAACCAGACAGTTATTGAAGTGCACAGAACAGACTCGATGACTGCTGAGTAGAACTGTTTCAGCAGCTCCTGTGGCAGGTTGAATTTCCTCAGTTGGCGAAGGAAGTACAACCTCTGCTGGGCCTTTTTAACAGTGGAGTCAATGTGAGTGTCCCACTTCAGGTCCTGAGAGATGGTGGTGCCCAGGAATCTGAATGACTCCACTGCAGCCACAGTGCTGTCCATGATGGTGAGTGGGGGAAGAGCAAGGGGGTTCCTCCTGAAGTCCACAATCATCTCAACTGTTTTTTTAAAAAGGTGTGTGCATGATAGGATAGGGACAGAGAGCTGGGTTAGTTGGTCTGTAGTATGTTGGGATGATGGTGTTTGAACGCGGAGTAAATCCACAAACAGGCTCCTCACATAAGTGCCTGGTTTGTCTAGATGTTGCAGAACATAATGCATTCCCATGTTGACTGCATCATCCACAGTTGTTTGCTCGGTAAGCAAACTGCAGGGGTTCTAGTAAGGGTCCAGTAATGTCCTTAAGATAAGCCAACACCAACCTCTCAAATGACTTCATGACCACAGATGTTAGAGCTACAGGTCTGTAGTCATTTAGTCCTGTGATTTTGGGTTTCTTTGGAATGGTGATGATGGTGGAGCGTTTGAAGCAGGTAGGGACTTCGCATAGCTCCATTGATCTGTTGAAGATCTGTTTGAAGATGGGGGCCAGTTGGTCAGCGTAGGTTTTCAGACAGGCTGGTGTCACATCGTCTGGGCCTGGTGCTTTTCTTCTCTTGTTCTTTCTGAAGACCTGGCGCACATCATCCTCACTGATCTGAAACGTAGGAGTGGGGAAGAGGGGGGTTGCAGAAGGTGTTGATGGTTGTGTGGACAGATGTTCAGAGCGGGTGTGGGGTGTCAGACTGGGAGTTTCAAATCTACAGTAAAACACATTCAGATCGTCAGCCAATTGTTGATTCTCCGCAAGCTGTGGGGGTGGTGTCTTGTACATGGTGATGTCCTGTTCAGGCCTTTCCAAACTGATGCAGGGTCATTGGCAGAAAACTGGTGTTCTAGTTTTTTTAGCGTAGTTCCTCTTGGCCACACTAATCTCCTTTTTCAGTGTGTTTCTGGCCTGATTGTATAAGACTCTGTCCCCCCTTTTGTAGGCATTCTCTTTGGCCTGACGAAGATGACGAAGTTTGCTGTAAACCATGGCTTATCATTATTGAATGTTAAATGAGTCATGGTAGGGATGCACATGTCTTCATATAAACTGATATATGATGTTACAGATTCCGTGAGCTCGTCTCTGTGATCTGATCAGCGAGTTCCTGTAAAGCTGAGCTTACATGCACTTGCGGAGGAATGTAAACACTCACGAAAATGAACGAGGAAAACTCCCGTGGCGAGTAGAAAGGTTTACAGTTTATGAAGAATGCTTCTAGATCGGAACAGCACATCTTCTTTAACGCTGTAAAATCTGTACACCACCTTTCGTTGATGTAAAAACAGGTGCCGCCACGTTCGCAGATTTCATAGTTGAGTCTGCGTAACGATTGCTCTCTAAACAGTGATAGCCGGAAGTTGTAGCGCAACTACCGGAATGGTGTCTTTCAGCCAGGTTTCTGTGAAACACAGAGTAGCAGAGTGTGAAAAATCCTTATTTGTCCGGGAGAGCAGAAGAAGTTTGTCCGTTTTATTAATCAAGTATAGGGCCTATTGTCAGGGAAAGTATGGCATGTCAAGTCAGCATGCTGATGTTGCCTCTATTTTGCTCGATAAAATAGACATTAGGTTTATCTTAAACTATATAATTGTATTCAGTATCTTCTGTGATAAATTTGATCTATTTGTAACAAATAATAAGCTGACTGTGTGGCTGAAAAACACTGGTTGTGCAGCTGTTAGACCCTTTGGTTCTTTTAATTGGGATGATTTTGGTTCACGTTTAACAAAAACCTACCAATTCACTATCTCAACAAAGTAGAATACTTCATAATACCAATAAAAAAAAAAAATTTGTGAATTGTTGGCCTTCTGGAAAGTATGTTCATTTACTGTACATGTACTCAAATACTTGGTAGGGGCTCCCTTTGCTTTAATTACTGCCTCAAATCGCATGGAGGTGGCATGGAGGTGATCAGTTTGTGGAACTGCTGAGGTGGTATGGAAGCCCAGATATCTTTGACAGTGGCCTTCAGCTC
>JADLZN010000674.1:0-11817 GCA_018155175.1 Sinocyclocheilus anophthalmus | reverse complement strand
AAATATACAGTATTTGTTTAAACTATATGAAAGAAGACTATGATTTGCTGGAATCTATTGTAAACCATTTAAGTGCTGGTGCTATAAAGAAAAACACAAACATGTCATATTTGTGATTCTGAGAAGATACCACATTTTTGTTTACATTAAATTGCATGAAGACAAAAGACTACCTTTTTTTTCTCTCTCAGGGTTGGAGAACCATTGCTGCAGCAATATCATTGTGTCATCACATGATATACAGTATTCATCTAAATGACTGTTTAGTCTTTCTCTTGCATTAACACAGTCTGATGTTTAAGGACTGTAAGTGGATCTCTGAGTTTTATCTCACATTAATATTAACTGTGCATGTAGATTTTGTTGTGTTTGACAAATGTATTACTAAATTGTAAATCTGTATTGTATTACTAAAGTGGGAATAAAAAAATGGCAAAGTGACAAGATTTAAGTGGGTTACTCTCAAGAAACCTGTCAAGAACATGTCTACAAAATAAGAAGTTACATTTAGTTAAAATAAATGCATATATCAATTACCACAATACAAAAAATCTAACAAAATAAAGTAACAGTTAATCATTTTGCAAGACAGTAAATTGATAAATAAATAAACAAACAAGAGAGTAAGTAAGTAAATAAATAAATAATTAGTGAAATAATGCATGGAAATATTTGTTGAACTACTTTTCATTTATGCTGATCTATTGTATCTGTCTATATATCTATCTGTATTACAATAAAATGTATATTAGAGTAACAAGCAAAAAAAATGTTAGTTGAGATTAATAAAATCGTTAGTCAGAAACGAAATGAAATGAAATGAATGAATGATGAGCAAAAACAAACACTAAATTAAAGTAATGGGAATTACCGATTTTATATCATGAGGGGGGAATAATAAAGGGAATAATTGTAGACAGAGTTTTTTTTACACCAGTGTTCTTACTCTTTTAAGGGTGTTGCCACAGCAAAGACATTGTGGTTTTTGAATATGTGAAACTACATGCCCGAATAATAAGTCTATGTCTCATAACAATTTTTATCCCTCTATATGGTACAGTATGGAAATATCTCAATTTGTCCCTACATATAATATGGCATAGAAATTCATATTTCTGCTTAATCCATGTAGGCTGAGACTGCAGATCAAAGGCAGTTCTTTTTAGCTGCATGTATAATGTAAAAGTATATCTGTATATGTTATGTGAGTTCGAGTTTCTGACAGCATGTGTACATGCAAAGCTGTCAATCCGCTGGCTTCACAGGAGGAATCAAATAATGCTGCAGGAATATCAGAGATTGACCAGATTTACTGCCTCATAATGTCACATGATTCATTGTAATGAAACACATCTTGGTTTTGCTGCATATATAAAGTATGTGAGTGCAAAGCTCACAGCAGAAGCAGAAGCAGAAGCCAGTCTTCTTGTCTTTAGTGGAGAAGTGCCTCTGTAGCACTGATGCCTGACTGGCACAATGATAACAAATTACAAAGGCGAAATTGGTGAGATATTTGACAACTTCCAACATAGGGTACAGTTTTTCATCAAATGGTCAGTGATGTGCTAAGGCATCAGTTGACTATCAGCCTCATAATGTCAAACAAAATATTAAATTAGCTATTTTGGATTTTCATTTTATACCCAATTTTGCTACCATCAATAGAGCGCGCACACACCTCACGCACCGGATGCCGTGCGCGCGCCCAAAGACAGTTGGACATAGTGGTGTATTAGAGGTAACATATGATACAAATACTGTTCGGTTTCTGGCACAAACCGATCGTTTCGTGTCTTAGGACATCAATGTGTCGTCACGAGCCGCAGGGTATAATTTGGATTTGTCTGTGCATGTTTTTTTTACTCTCATAGATTTTGTTACCATTGCCATGCATTATATGACTGATAGACTGCAACGGTTAAAGTTAAAAATCATCATATGTGTTCTACTGAAGAAACAAAGTCACCTACATCTTGGATGCCCTGGGGGTAAGCAGATAAACATCAAATTTTCATTTTTGGGTGAACTATCCCTTTAAACATAAAAAAGTGCCATGTGACTCAGAATACAGAAATCAATAATTGTATTATTATACTGACTGAATTCTGAACTCATAACTTAATTGTTTGCTCTGGTATATGGGTTTATGATAAAAAAAAAAAGTACAGTATGCTACTGAAAATTTAATTGTGGTCTTATAATAAACTGTCAGCTAAACAAACAGTAGTGAGCAAAGAATACAGGATGTGTTCAATGTGTACATATGGTAAACCAGATTTTATTGGTTGATACGGTAAAACACTTAAACCATGCAAATGTCTAAATTGACCTGTCATTAATATAATCCTGACATATTACATTTAATATTTGAATAATGACTATGCCGTGCAGTGAATAACAACCCAAAACTATGGAATGACATGCTTTTTGAGTGAACTGTTTCTTTAAGCACAATATTTCATATCAAATTCACAATCTTACTATGACTCCGACTGACTGTGCCGTTCATGGGAGAGTCTCATGTAGCCAGATTCCCTTTCCCTGCACTGCTGAGTGACACAGCATGGAAGTTCGCTGTGGAGGGAATGAGGCTGATTCCGTATCAGTTAGGCTTATCACGAGTGAATATGCTTTCAAAGGCCCGTGGGGCTACAAAGAGAGCTTTGAGGAGACGGACAGGGACAGCTGCTCTCCAGGAACCCTGGCAAGCAAGTCCGCACTATCTCGTTCCCATCTGCGATTGCTTTTCAGGGGGGTTCGGACTGATCAAGACATGCAATCAAATATACAATAAAACATAAAATCAAAACAAATTAGATACCAAATATTGCATAAATTTAATAGCAGCCTAACTATACTGTTAATTAAAAGCTTGTCCAAAGGGTTGTGGCTTTAGGTGTTTTTTAAAAGACTCTACAGAACCAAAAGTTCTCAGTGTTAGAGGGAGAGAATTCCAGAGCCTCGGAGCCACAGCACAGAAAGCACAATCACCTTTTATCTTAAGACATATTCTAGGAATAGTTAAAAGGACCAGGTCAGAAGACCTTAAGGACCGACCAGGAGAATGTGCAAGTAATAAATCCTGAATATAGGAGGGTGACTGACCATGCAAGGCTCTATAAGTAATAACTAAAATTCTAAACTGCACTCTAAAAGCAATAGGAAGCCAATGAAGGTCCTTAAGTACAGGAGTAATGTGGGGACCTCTTGCTGAACTAGTCAAAAGCCTTGCAGCTGCTGCTGTACACCATCTGACTCTACATAGAAGTGTTGGTTACACTTTATTTGAAGGGGTGTGCATAAGACTGACAGGACACCTTCATAATCATGACATGACACCTACATAATCATGACATGACACATGTCATGAATATGAAGGTTTTTATGCATGTTTATGACAACTATCATTAAGTGTAATTCGCTCAGTTATTTAATTTTTAATGCAAAGATGACATTTTTTTAGATGTCTTTGTTATGGGCTATGGTTAGGGTAAGGGGAGGGTAGGTAGGTTTAGGTAGGGTTAGGTCAAACAATGTCATCTTTGTATTACAAATGACATAACTGAGCGAATGACACTTAATGACAGTTGTCATAACATGCATAAAAACCCTTCATATTCATAACATGTGTCATGTCATGATTATGAAGATGTCATGTCAGTCTTATGCACACCCCTTCAAGTAAAGTGTTAACGTATTGTTCAAACAAGTATACAGTACATTGCAATAATCCAATCGTGATGAGATAAAGGCATGAACAAGCATCTCCATCTCTTTTTTTGAGACCAAATATCTAATCTGAGCAATGTTCCTGAGATGGAAAAGACATGAACAAACTACAGACTTTACATGACTGATAAAACATATAGCCCTGTCAAAGATGACAACCAGGTTTCTTATGTCACTGCGGTCAAAAAATGCTAAACCCCCCATAGCCTGCTTAATCTTAGGCATAATATTGTCAGGAGCAAAGATCACCAGCTCAGTTTTATCGTTATTAAGTTGTAGAAAATTGTCTGCCATCCATTTGTTAATGAAGACTAGACAGTTCTGCAGAACATAGACTTTATCTAGACTTACCGGGACTAAATGAAATATATAACTGAATGTCATCAGCATAGCAATGTTAATAACTGTTAATAATCTTGCCAAGAGGAAGCATATACAGGCTAAACAACAGAGGGCCGAGCACAGAGCCTTGTGGCACACCACAGGACAAAGGAACATAATCTGACATATAAGATCCTATAGACACAGAAAAACTCCTGTCATACAGATAGGAGGATAACCAATCCAAAGCCGACCCAGAAATACCCACTAGGGAATACTATCTATTAATCAAAGTGCAGTGATCAACAGTGTTCAACTTAAGAGGAGTCACTCTATCCAGTAGCAAAGTGCAATGAACATTAAACAACTGTACAGTATTGTCAATGTCCTTTGGAAAAAAACAAAAAACAAGCTGGAGTCAAAAGCGGTTGAGAAATACTCAACAGCAAATTGGCAGATAATGCGAGAGCAGGACACCCGCTCAATTTATTTATAATGAAGTATTGTGTAGATATAGCAAACTGATCAAGACCAAAACAGTACTGGTATCAGATTGGCATCAGCAGATACTAAATATTTCATTATCGGACATGAATAGGTGTTACTGAGCCATCCCTAGTTTCTATACAGGCTTTAGACAAACTCCACATCTGGGGTGTGTTCCCATAGCATCAACTACCGACAAAGCATCTTCTTCCCTATTCAGAGTAACAGACATTTATTTTTAATTTAGTTACTAGAATGTTAATATTGCATTACTCATGTGTTCCTGTGTAGTTATATGGAACAGTATTATAAAGTGTTACTGATCTTATAATGCATAATTACAATATGGCATACATGTTTTACTACAGAGGGCCTGTTCATATCATGAAAGACAGAGAAAAATAAAGAAACAGTTTATTGGTCATTTCAAAACCTTTTTTAAAGTAATAAAATAATTTATACATTAAGGATCGGTATTAAAATATTTATTAAAAGTAATAAAATCAAGAAACTCAAATCAAGAATTTGTCAGCATGGTATTTCAGCATTGGAACTACCTAAAGACAGACAATAATAATAAAATCCCCATGTTTTTCAGAGCCCATGTTCAGTCATTTCCAGCATATCCAGATGATACACTGAAGAATCAGTTCTGGGCTTCTCCTGATTGATGGTGTTAATGCTGAAGTTCTTCAAGCATCAGGGTGGAGTTACTGTAGTGCTGGCAGTAAGCATGTCATTGTTTGGCTAAGAATGGCTGAATTGAAGAGGCGGTGAATCAGTTCTTAGACCCAACTTGCTCCAGTCTGTCTGAGTCTCTGGCCAGGATGGGGCTGATCCCCCTGAAGCTTCCATATGGCCGCTTTGGTGTCTCACTCAGGGCTGGTGGGTTCCCTGTATCCATGGTGCAGATATAATCTGCTGATTCATCCATCCTGAGCTTTCTTAGTTGTCGGAAATGAGTAAAACCAAGCTTCTTTGGCTAAGTCAGATACATTAATAAAATTACAACATGACAAATTATACTTGCAACTTATATGTAGCATAAAATGTATTATTTTGTTTGGAATATCATACCCTGACTTTGGCAGTGGTGGAAAGGGGTGCATGCCCACTGGCGTTGATAAACTCCTGTTTCTCCTGCTGGACCTGAGGCCCCACCAGTGTGTTAAAGTTAGTGGCGAGGTGACGTCTTAGGAGGGTCTTCTGTGGAGGGATGTTGAGCAGCATGGCCAAGGTCTCAGAATGAAAGCGAGGCTCCAGGATCTGATAAGCAAATACAAACAAATTAAAGGGACATTTCACCCATTTTACAGCTAAAGTAAAATCAGTTTGTTTAACATGATCAAAACTGCAAATTAAAATAGATAAAATACCATGCATAAATTGTTTCTATGTGACACTGAAATAGGTGTCCTGAGAAATCACACACCGACAGCCCTTTTGTAAATATTAAAAAGGAGTTGGGGAGCAAACTTTCAGCAGAAAATTTGCCAATCAGAAATGCTATCTTCCAATGAGTAATATGTATTTGTGGTTGCTAACATTGATATTGATGTTGCTAACATTGATAATGATATTTCATGTGAGGTCAGAACAAGGGCAGATGTCCTTGGTTAAATAGTTCAAATACATAGACAATTGTTACAACAAATAAAACACCTTGCCTAAGTGTTGTAAGTGATGTTAACAGCTTCACAAACTTGTGACTGTCCTCAGCTCTATCATACAATGATGTGCCTGCAAGCCTAAGCATTTCAAGTGCGCTGACAGGGTGCGAACTACGGGGGAGCTAGAGCTCGGCTCCCCTTAATAAGACATGGGCTCCCCTGAAAACGTGATTTGTGAAATTTTGGGGGGTCTCAAAAAATATTGACAATGTGTTATTTTGACGTGCAATTTCAGTTTTGTGTAATGTGATCATCGTGGATTATTATGTGTAAAATTGCAAAAATATCATTCATTCATGCATGACAGCGATTTAAACCTAATTCACTTCAGTAAAGATAACTATACATGCTATTCTTGTCATGAGCATCAAGGTGTGGGGGCACTGCGGTGCAAATTCCACTCATATTTAGTACGTTAACTCAAAGATTCATAGAAAAAAATATAAACGTTGGACTCTGTTGCAATTCTGTGTTAAGGTAAGGCATGTTATTCGCAATAATGTGTTGTGGCTGGGTTGTTATAGGTCTGCGTGACTCTCGATGTCTTAGGCCTAACTGAACGGAGGAATTATGGTATTCTTCTGTAGCCTGACGACGAGTAACTTTACGTTAACCGTTGTTCATGTGAACTCAAAGACAGCCTGATGCTTTGTATATAGACTATTTGTGGGTGGCTATTTGTTGCTTCACCTATCAATCGTGTCGATAAAGTATAATAGGGTAAATCCTGTATAGTGATGTATCCTATATAGTGCTTGCATAAAGCAAGTAGTGCATACACTAGCTGTTATGTATCTTTGCAAGTCATCGTAAGCCCACGTGCAAGCGACCCCTTATAAAAAAAAACAAACAACATGATGGGCTCCCCCAAAGTCCACGGTATAGTTCGAACACTGTGTGCTGATATAACTGTCCAAAATCTCTTCTCATTGTTTGTGTCATTACACTTGGGTGCATTTGTGTTCTAGACAAACTTTCAGCTTGTGTATTAGCAACAGGGATTTTTCAGTGACTTTTCTGTAGATTACAAAATTAGTAGTAGGTGGTTACAAAAGTAGTAGGTGGCTGTGTTTATGAGTAAGTCATTAAATCATTTGGCTATCCGATTTGTTAAAAAACACTGATTCATTCCGGAAAGAGAACCAACTGAGCCTGAATCTATAGAAGAATTATGTTAACAAGACAAACTACCTTAAAAACTGTGCACTAGTGTACCTTGAACCTTGAGTGTTTTAAAGGTAAGGATGGTTACACAAAATATTGATTGGATTCAATTAATAGAAGTTGATATTTAATACAAACTATCCATGGAAATATTTTTGAAAACATCCTCATTTTTAAGCATGGTTTCACAAGTGCTTAAAACATTTCTCAGTACAGTAGTTTGCAGGTAGACAGCAAAATAATCAGTTACAGTTCAGCCTTAACTGCAAATAAAAACAAATCTGTCAATATCTCACATAAGGATGAAAAAAAAAAGAACCTCTAACGCTAAAATTCTCTATTCTTGTTTTATTTTTATTACAAAAATGACCCTCTAACAGTAGCATATTCTCCTTCTATTATTTTGACTCGTTTTATTTTTATCTACTTGTTTTTTCTTTTTTATTTATATATAATTATTTAAAAAAAAACCTTGCAACACAAGCTTTTTAGAGGCGAAGATAAAATTTGTGGAAAGGAAATGCTTTCAGAAGCGCACCATTTTGTGCTCCATATCTGATCTAATAATCCACTTTCTTCTTCAACACTATCAAACTTGGTCAGCTTCTCTCCTTTCCTGCTTCGGGACATTTGGCAAGGCTGCTTGTCTCTCCCTTTCGGATATTTCTCTTCTCCTTGTCTGCCTGGACTTCCTTCCACAAATTCATCTCAAAGCTCGCCTACATGTTTCAGCTAATGAATCTGGTTTATGTTTCAGCTATTACAGTAAGGAGTACTAGTAGGTAGGAGGTCGCATCCTCCCAAGATGATTACATCTCCAATATGACAATGCTAGACTGTGGGGAGCGGCGTGTGGAAAGGCTAGCACAATGAAACCGAGGTGGGGTCACTTATGCTAAGATGGCACTGTCACATCCCATTAATGGCCTTTAGACACGTTGTTAAACCATCTAAGAGGTAGGAAGTGATGCAAGATATGGAGGTGTTCACAGGATGTCCTGAACAATAATAGGTTGGGTTGACAGAAGGAAGTGACAGGGCTACATGCTTCTGACGTTGCACACAAGGGATGGGGTGACGGTGTGAATGTTATGAGTGCCGAAGTGGCCCAGTTCTGTGGGAAAAACCAAGTGAGCATGCTCAGCTGCCTTGTAGAACAAAGGCCAATGGTTGTGCCTCTCGGGACAAGCAGCAGATCTCATTCAGCACGCCTGCTGTGAGAGCAAAAAATAGAACGATTACACACTAATACACATAAACCTTGGCCAAAATACACAGAGCATTTCTGAGTAGACCAGCTATGATTGAAGGAGTAAAGCCAAACATTGTGAACTACAGTAATACAGGGAAGGCCGGAGATTATCGTAACGTCTTGTTTCAATGTCTGTGTTTTAAATGTTTATTTCAAACTTCAATATAATGTTCCCATATCTATCTGCTACAAATTAAAGCTGCTTTTGAAATCTATAAAATGGGTAAATATTGAGTTGTAATATTAGAAAAAAACTGTGCATGCATTTATTTAATTTATACTTCTTTATTTATGCATTTATACGTGTTCAAGATTACAAATGCATAAATAAACAAGTACGATTTTATTGTATAGAACATTTTCCTTTAAAAAAGGACGATAGGTTTTGTTCTACAAGTTGGAAAATTGATTGAAAAAAATACATAAACATCCCTCCCTGTCTGCTCAAACATAATATTTAAAATATGTATATTTAAAAATATAATCTGAACATACTTCAACTCAAAAAGTGTCAGGCTGCAACATCACAGGGATGTGAGTGGGCGGGGCTTTTACTTTTTGGAATGCAACTTTCTGGTATTGAAACTAGAATGCTGTGTTCACATGTGGTGATGAGGCAGATAGCAAATCACAATAACAATATGGTTGTTTTAAAAGCATAACATATACAAATATTTCAGCTGATTCTTTCCAAGAGAATAAAAAGATCTGTATTGCTAAACTTATCGTGTGCCGTTAAACTTAATGAATTCCGTTTAAATGGTTATGTGCTCTGTTTTGCAGCTCAGCATCAGAGGATCTTGGGTGCAGGCGGGGAGAGTTCAGCCGGAAACACTATGGATCAGTTGAACTGGTGAGGACTGTCATATTTGAACTCTTATGTATTTCCCTTTTTCTAATCTATTTTTCTCTACCTGTGCACTGCTGTAAAAGGAGTAGCTATGTGTTTCTGTTTGAGACGATTCGCTTATATACCTGTCTCCTGCCCACGACAACAGACCTCTGAGTCTGTTTTATCAGATGAGATTTTTACACATCTTTAATAATTACGTCTCTCACTTAAACATCATCACACCCTCACCCAGTATCTTTGGGAGCATAGTTACATAGGCACAAGTATAGCATCATTTATATGATTCAGAGTGTTTTGCCTGGTCAAACGCACGTGTTGTATTGAGTGGGTGTGGCTGTATTTCTTTCAGCGGTGTCTGTCTCTTCCAGATAGTTGTTGCATGAAGGAAGTGGCTTAATACCACACTAGATGCTACTTCCCATGTGAAACGTGCAGGAGGTTTGTGGGTAGAAAGAAATGTGTGACCTTGTGTCAGATAGAACCATGTCACAAAACCACATGCGTTATCATGCACGACAGATGGAGAATATAAATGTGTGCATATGACTGCATGTGTCTATATGAGAAAAGCGAGAAGGGCATTTGTTACTGCATGTGCCATTGTTCTTAGGGATCTAAAGCTACCGTGGTATCCAAAAGTCTGAGACCCATAATGAAAATGTATTTATTTTTTATTACCCATAATGAAAATTTATTAATTTTTTATTACAAATTATATTATCAGCATAATCATTTAAAGGGGGGTCATATGATGTTGCTAAAATAACATTATTTTGTGTATTTGGCATAATGAAATGTTTAAGTTTAAAAAAACACATTATTTCCACATACTGTACATCATTGTTTCTCCTCTATACCCCGCCTTTCTGAAACACATCGATTTTTACAAAGCTCATCGTTCTGAAAAGCGAGGTGTGCTCTGATTTGCCAGCTATCCAGTGCGTTGTGATTGGCCGAATTCCTCAAGCGTATGACGGAAATGTTACGCCCCTTGCCATATTGGGATGCCCTGTTCGGCCGGAGCGACGAGACAAAAACAATAAAAACCATTATAAACCCATTATAAAACGAAAATTTAGCATTTGTTGCATCATGTGGGGACATAATTACGGATTATAATCACTTATACTGTCATTTTACGTGTTGCATTGCATTGCGTACGCGACGAATGGTAAACATTAATTAAAACCATGCCTGCAGTTTTGTGAATCACGAGACATATGACAACAACAGAGGTGCTACTTACACGCTCAAACTCGCGTTTGAATCCGTTCACTGGCAAATGTCTGTAAACTACAGGTGCATCTCATTAAATTAGAATGTCGTGGAAAAGTTCAGTTTTTTTTTATTTCAGTAATTCAACTCAAATGTGAAACTCGTGTATTAAAGAAAATTCAATGCACACGGACTGAAGTAGTTTAAGTCTTTGGTTCTTTTAATGGTGATGATTTTGGCTCACATTTAACAAAACCCACCAATTCACTATCTCAACAGACAATGTCAGACTACTTAAAGTATTTTATATAATACGGAACCCAAAAAAAAAAACAGTTTTTAGTGAATTGTGTGCACCGTTCTGGAATGTATGTTCCTTTTACGTAAATGTACCAATACTTGGTAGGGGCTCCTTATGCTTTAATTACTGCCTCAATTCGGCGTGGCATTGAGGTGATCAGTTTGTGGCACTGCTGAAATGGTATGGAAGCCCAGGTTTCTTTGAAAGTGGCCTTCAGCACATCTGCATTTTTTGGTCTCTTGTTTATAATTTTCCTCTTGACAATACCCCATAGAGGAAATCTATGATCTACCAATTCAGTCTGGTGAGTTTATGCTGGACAGTCAAGCACACCAACACCATGGTCATTTAGCCTACCTTTGGTGCTTTTGGCAGTGTGGGTAGGTGCCAAATCCTTCTGGAAAATGAAAAATCAGCATCTTCAAAAAGCTGGTCAACAGAAGGAGAAGGAAGCAGAAATGATGACTATCCAAAATTTTTGGTAAACGGGTGCAGTGACGTTGGTTTTTCAAAAAACACAATGGACCAACAACAGCAAATGACATCGCACCCCAAATCATCACAGACAGTGGAAACTTAACACTGGACTTCAAGAAAATTGGGCTATGAGCTTCCCCACCCTTCCTCCAGACTCTAGGACCATTGGTTTCCAAATGAAATACAAAACTTTTCTTTCATCGGAAAAAAAGAAGGCCTGTTGGTCTCATTGGCCGGCAACAGTCAGTTCTCTTCGCCTTAGCCCATGGTTACAGCCGGTCTATGACGTTGTTTGTGGTTTCAGGAGTGTGCTTTTTTTTGTTTTTTTTTTTTTTTTTTTTTGGCTCCC
>JADLZN010000673.1:0-10558 GCA_018155175.1 Sinocyclocheilus anophthalmus | reverse complement strand
CCACGACTTCGCTCGAGGGGGGGGGGGGGGGTCCGATTCGATGAAAGACACAGAATTGGGTTATACATTTTTGTGAATATACAACATAAGTTCTGCCTGAAAACAGCCAGGACAAGATAAAATGCATGTAAAAAACTTTAATAGTTTATTTCTCTTTAAATGTTTCATTCTAATTAATTTTAATTTAAGTAAAATGTTAATTTAGTAAGAGCCTGATTAAAGATAAAAAATCAGTGTCTCTGTAATTTAGAGACAATTATAAATGTGTTTTCCATTTACAAATATTATAAAAGTTCTTAAAGGGATAGTTCACCCAAAATTAAAACGTTCACCTTTAGGCTACTCAGCATCATGCCATTCCAAACCTGTATGAATTTATACCTTCTGTGGAAGATAAAAAATATATTTTAAGAAATTCAAGAAATGTTTGTCCATACAGCAGAAATCAAGGGTAACCAAAATGGTTTTTGGTAACATTCTACAAAATATCTTCTTTTGTGTTGAACATAAGAAAGAAACTCAAACAGGTTTGGAAAGACATGAGGGTGAGGAAAGAAAGAAAAGAAAAGGATGACAGCATTTATTAGCAGTAAATTTCCTATCTTCTAGCACAAAATCAGTGCTTATACTGTCAAGTGCATTTCTATGTGACAAAATGCAGTAGGCTATTAGTTTGTTGCATTTGCTGTGAATTCAGAAATATATCATTATATGTTTTTTGTCCTGCCTTTATTTATTATTTATTTACATCCAATTGAAGGCCCTATAACAACAGAGACACATGCACCTGGGACCTTGGGCCGGTTGGCTGGATTTGTCCAGGGACGAGAATTTTAAGCCCATCCCGCCCGTACCCGTCCCCCCCCCCCCCACTGCGGCAACAATATGCGTGGCGGCGACTGGTTTCCTTTGCATTGAAGCAATAATGAAAAGTCAAAAAATGCCTGAAGACTCGCCCCGTGTCTACACCAGATGCGACAAAATACAATAGAACCTATTATAATTAGTGATGCTGTCTACACTGGATGTGGCACAGCACAGCATGACAAATCCCAGACAGTAAACTGATGCCTCGTTCTATTTATGACGTAGGCCTACTGTTTGACAAAGTACAAATTATTTGCAATGGTCACTTTGTCGCATCCAGTGTGGACAGCCTCAAGCTGTTGGCTTACCTCCGGCCTTTTTTTCATAATTTATTTGTTTAATTTTTTTGGCTAGTAGAAATTATGAATGGCCGGTAGCTTAAAAATTTAGTAGCCAAATTGGCTGGTGAGTGAAAAAGTTCATTTAAATCCCTGTATGTAACGGATCTGATAGGCTTTGCACTATCGTGCCACTGTGACACGAGGCGGAGCGCGCTGATTTTGGTTCCGGTATTTCTTTTGATAAAGTACAACGTGCTGTCAACTTAAGCCAATTCGTAATGATTTGTTTTGTGTGTGTGTGTGTGTGTGCCGGCGCGATCACTTCAACTGTTTCTTTATAATAGCAGAATCAACTTTAAACACTTATTATCTTATTAATAATGCATCACTATATAAAGGTCTGCTTTTATTTGTGTACACTCATAATGAAAACAAAACATTGTGCTTTTGTAAAATAAAGAAAACAAATAGGATGTCACTTTCTGCCATTTGAGTTTCCTTCCTGAGAACAAATTAAGGCACTGGTTTTGTTCCCTTGTTTATCTGTAAACTTAATCAAATATATTTCAAGAATTTATTTCTTGTATGTATATGTACTGCAGATTTTATATATATAACAATGTAATAATATTTAGTATTTTCACATCTAGGTGGAACATTTTTTAATTTGTACTACTGTCTGTTCAAAATAAAAGAAAAAAAACCGAGCATAGTAGAGTTTTTTTTTTTTCCTGTTGTACCGAAATCGTATCGAACCGTTATACCAATAGGAATTACTGTTGTTCTATTGGTTGCCATCTGCCAGATTACATCCCACCAATAGAATCCATCAAATAGACAGCGTTATAGTTTACATTAAAACAAAACAAATTCCCATTATAACCTGAAATCCATTACATTTGTTATAGTTTTTTGGGAGGGGTTCTATTGTTTTTTTTTTTTTCTTCAGCAGGCAAGATTATAATAGTATAACTACTTTTACAGAATTAACTTAATTACTGAATTTCACAGAAAATATTTGTTTATTTTTTATAAATAAAGAACTGTATTTCTTAAGTCAATTATTAAAGTATTACATATGTTACATAGGCTGATTTATTCATTTTAAGTATTTGGGTTTTTAAGAACAAGTGGAAAATGTGCTGACTGTTTCATTTCATCCAAGTGAAATTAGCAAACAGTTAGACTGAATTTACATTCGTTTTAAACGCGGAGCCAGGTGTGAGTCGACACAGGTTGCGCGCGTGCGGCAAGCCTCATCCATACTGCCAGATGCGTTCGAACGAGCGCTGAGCATGAACGGCTCGTCCGTGACGCGGGATTCACGCCGCGTGGGGCAGAGAGGAGCGAGTATGAGAAGCATTCACAGACACAGGCTGTGACGCAGGTCTTGGAAATTACCTTTTTTGTTTGTTGTCTGTCATTTCGAAGTTTATGTTGCATACGTTTTTCTTTAGTTTTAATTTGCCTAACTATCGATCTGACCCAGTAGACGCCATAATCCCACTCTGTCTCCTGCTTTCTGTTTTTTTTTTTTTTTAATGGTGGGTGTTAACGCAGTTGACTAGTGCAGTGCTGATCGGGGAGAACGGAGGTGCGCTCACTCTATTGGTTAGTAAGACTGCAACTCAAGGCTGGCAGTCATGCATATGCTCTGGAACAGAGTAATATCGCATCCATATCGCAGGCTTTGCGATTAGGAAATCGCAACGTCTCAAATCGCGATTTTGATTCGATTTTGATTAATCGCACAGCCCTACCCCCAAGTATATATTTAAGTAATTAATATAAACGTGCGATTAGTTGACTAATGGTCTAAAATGGTCAACTAGAAAAATCTTTAGTCAGGGGCAGCTATTATATACATATATTTGGGTTATATACAGAAACCAAGCAGAGGGTCTGTTTGCGGGTCTAAAACCTTAGCTTGCAAGTTGAATTATTTTTAATTCAAGTGAAGCTGCATTTCAATGAGCGGTGTGTGTGCACCAGAATCAAAGTCCCATTTCTATCGGTCATTCTCGCTTGGTGCGATAGTTTGGCCACACCCGTTTCGTGGCATTGGAGAATGCATTAAATATAACATGGGGAGCTTATGCTGCCTTCACATGCTGTTGGAAATGTTCTACTTCCCAATTCAGAGGCTGTAATTACAATGTTCTTGTGTTGAAGTGCTTTGTTGCTGGAAAGAACAGGAATCTCGTGAGTTCATTCTTGCCTGATTCTTGTGGAAATACGTAAATTTTCATGACTGTAATGGCAAGAGAAATATAGAAGTTGTGGGAGAAATGAAAAAAAAAAACTTTACAGTACTACATTTGTTTCACCCCTCTGCCATGTTTCAAGTTTATGGCAATCCCGACATGGGTATCATAATTATCTCAGAGTTTCACAGTTGTAAATACGACTTGGGAGGCCATTCATGTCCAATTTTTGACTAGGAAACTCGTGTTTATGATAATTCCAATACCATGTAAAGGCAGCATTATGATGGCCATACTGTGTGAAGGCAGCATTGTGATGGCCATGTCTCTTTCATCCTAATATACATTTACCCACCTTTTATCAAACATATTTTTAGAAAAGAAATCAAACATTTAATTATTGCCTTATTTAAGTTGTTTTAAGAAAATTCATGATGTAATTGTTACATGTTATTTGCCTCTTTGGACTTTTGTTTCATTTCCTGTCTTGTGTGCCGTATTTTGTAGTTTTTCACCTTGATTTTCTCTTGATGTTTTGTGTTCCCCTTGTTAGCTTGTTACCCTGTATGTATTTAAGCCCTAGTGTTTCATGTGTTCGTTGTGATGTCTTGTCCATGTTTGGCTGTGTTTGCTCAGTTTTGTTTCTTGTACTCCTTGTTTTCCTGATACCTTTGAGTTTATTTTTTGTACTTTTATCTTTGTTAATAAACCTTCTGCATTTTGATCTTGGCCTCCCTTGGCTTTGCACGCCTTCGTAGCAGTAATATAATCACCTGATGATGTGCAATATAGCTAAAATTAGCATAAAGCTGTAGGGATGCTATCGGTATCGGCCGATAATCACATTTTATGACTCGATTGGTACTCACTACACTCACGAACCGATCGCAATTTGATGACGTCACATTGCGGCTGCTCTAATACTTGTGTTTATTACGTTTCTGAAGTGGCTCTCCACTGCTTGGCTAAAAAATAGTCTTTTGTGAGTTGTCACAGTGTGGAGGACGGAACAAAACCTCGTCGGAGCCGTAAGGGATAACAGTAACATAATACTCTGATTGTGGGCTGCTTTTAAATGAACATTTATTTATAAAACAAAATATCTTCTTTGGCCATATTGGCCTACTCAATAGCATTAACACAGGCATTACTTATTTCAAATTTTATCTTGAATGTTACAGTTTCTGTCACTGCAACTTCCCGATCAGGCGAACACACACACACACGGAATCGTCTGCCTCATTAAAAAAATGTAGTTAATATTTGCATCATTTATGATTTATTTTATTCACCCATGACCCACCCGCAAATAATCAGAATGCATTTTTTATTACCTGACCCGCGGATTATCCGCAGCGCAATAATGCAAATTCATTCTCTTCCAGCAGGAGGTGCTTTAAAGCAGGAGAAACAGAGGTTTCCCCAGTAACGGCTGTACACACAGCAGCGCTGAGCTCACAAACGCTGCTTTATCAGACATTACATGCAAGATGAAATGAAAATGACATCGAAAACTTAAAAAAAGTTAGTCTTCTGAAATACAGTGATATAAAAACACCCGAACCGGGTTTCAATTTTGAAACGTGCAGTGCTCATGCTTAGTCAAAGCCTTTTGGAAAATCGGTCAGGTTTGATATTGTGGCGAGCGCCACAAATAAATAAATGTATGGGAAACACATCCCACAGCACAACCACCTAAGCCCAACTTCAGTCTACTCATCACCTTTTGTAGCCGGCGCCATAGCCAGACTGATAAACAAACACAGACTGGAAGTTAACTTCGGGCCAGGCGCATACGCCCGATGAAACCGTCTATATAAAGCTTGAAGCATCAGAATCGGCATCGGTATCGGCCGATCACCATGACAAGAAATCGGTACTTCGTATCGGCTGCAAAAATCCTGATCAGAGCATTCCTATAAAGCTACACATGACAATTTATGACATTAACATTGTTATTTTTGCTCAAATCTTACTTTAAAACACCAAAAAGTATTTCCAATAACTTCTGATTCAAAAGTGGATTCATCATGAAATGAGTCAGAAATATATTTTGTAGCATCTGGACCAATCAGACACAAAATTTTTTTTAGTTATATTTAACAAATACTCTGTAACACCCCTCAATCAACAAACCAACTATGAGGGTCTATGGACCCTTCCCCCGAAATGCATCTAACACCTCAGAAAGGCAGAACAGGCCTCTGGTTCCATGGCAACCAAAGACAAACCATCAAATAACACTAGTTTTATTGCCCAAAGGAATGCGGGCAGAGCAACTCTCACTCATTTTCCTCATAGGAAAGACACATAATGCCCAGAGAAATGGACTGTTCTCTAATTAATTCATAGGAAAACTTCTTTGAATGAACACACATATACTTCATGTTGTTACTGTTCTTGTATATTGTTTTTTGTATTGTATACTGTTTTATGCATGTTTATGATAGAACCACTCGTTCATGTAATCTTACCTATACCATGTTTAGTATCTATGAATTCGTCTTCTGATGATCTAAACAAGAGTGTATATTATATGTTGGTACATAGGCAATATATTAGTGTTCTAAGAATCGTTAGTAATTTTGGCTCAACACCCAATGGAATTACAATATGCAAATACCATGCCTCTGAGACAAAAAGAGTCGTAAAAATTTTCCCTCCAAAGTTCTCATTCTCATTGGCCACTCAAATCCAGAGAGGACCGTGATAGCAGATTAAAGGCCCAAATAAGTCGGACCCGCTGCAGTCTGCAGTTCTGTAGTTGTTTAGAGAGGAGGATGTGCGATATAACTCTTCTGCAACCTAAGTCTGCGCCAGGCCGGCTTGTCTGTACATTCACAAGTACTTGGACCTCAGCAGTGCTCTCTTAGATCTTTCATCCCCTTCATCTGAAGAAACTCCCAATCACCACGGGGTCAGAATAATATCTTTGGAGTTCATCACTCTTCAAACCCGGAAGAAGGTGATCGCAACTCCAACACCTTCAAACCATCAAGACTCATCCGAGACTGCATCCGGAAGCTTGTTCAAGGCCAAGGCAATGCAAGTATCATACATCATCGAAACAGAGGTTTAGTATAAGCTATAGACCCCATTGTAAAACGGCGCTGATGGTTTTACTCAGGTGGTTAAACTGACTCTTTTCATAGCTTCATTCTCTGGTTTTCCTGATGGTTCCATCCTTCCAAGTCTCATTTGCCCTTTCCCCTGTATAAGTGATTGTTTGTTTGTTTGTTTGTTAGACTAGTTTGTGTTAGTGTTTAGTTAATAAAACTCTTGTGCACAAATTACATGAGTTTCTGATTCTGCCTTGCAAATGAATGTCCCTTTACGATTTTGATCCTTACTACATGCTCTAATGCATTAATACTGTAAGAAGGTTATTTTCTGTGGCCACGAAAATATCCTTTCTTAGAGTTGATATGAAATTACAATAAATGTTCGCTGGACGAACAGATTAGTCGATGGCAATTTAATTCTGCTACAGTTAATACTGGCACCTCATATAAATAATTGTAATTAATCATAATTAACTGTAAATATTTATATACATTTCCCTTTTGAGCTGATTTGCTAAACTGATGTGAGAACAGTGGCGATTCGTTTGAAAAATTATTGCAAGCGGGGAGCTCAGTAATCAGACGTGTGTGTTTGTCTCATGGTTTTTATTCGCATTTGCACGCACCAGGTTCTGATTATAATCAGATAAACCTATAGCTTGAATGTGCCTTTCTATGAGCAGTAGAAAGTTTTCAGTGCTATAATGTGTTTAAATCATACGATAAAAAACTAATCTGATTTTAGCGAAGAAATCCTAATTTCTGTTGTTAGTAGAGCGTAAGCCTTTTCTGACGAAGATATCTCAGATTAGCAGCCCATATAAATGGTACCAGAATAAATTAATCTGTTATTGGGCGAAGAAATCCCTACTTTCAGTTTTAAATGCATAAGTCTTAAATCTGACGAAGAAATCTCAGATTAAGCGGCATGAATTCATCTGCGTGGCGAAGAAATCCCACTGGCAGTGATATTAAATCTGGGCGACGAAGAAATCTCGCTGCAGTATATTTACTTTTAATAGTGATTTGAGCGATGTTCCTCATCTCCCTAAATTAAGGCCTTCTTATATCTATCATTGTAGATATTAAGGTAATGCAATTGAATAGCGAATTAATGGTGTAAATCTAGCCTAGCTAACTAGTAATTCGCCATTGTCTGTGAAGTGAATGTGCTGTTTTGATTTGTGAATTAAGTTGTATGCAACACGTCATAACTGACTGGGCTTAAGTTTCCCATGCATATTTACAGCAGCGCAAGTTCTGCTCCATTTGCGGTTTTGTGAGCTTGCATCAGGTCTCATAGCTATGTCTGAACCCAGGAGGTACGAGCAAGCTCTTAGGATCAATATGATACAAAACACTTCACATACCTGTGTGTAAACAAAGAACTGCGTGTAGCCAATGCTAACTCTTTAGCAGCCATACAGGCACATGAGCTAAGCCCTTTACCTCAACTGCTAGCTGTTAGCATCTGACTAACACTTAGATAGGTGTGAGTGTAAAGTGTAACTTTCAAACCACTCCCCCCCCCCCCTTCCCCCCCCACTCATGGTTTCACTTCGTGTTTATCACCTTCTCTTTGGATTCAATTAGGTCGGTCCCTCCCCACATACTTTGGTTTTATTTGTATTATTTTTATTTTTACTTCATTCTGCCTCTTTTTGATTTTATTTTCATTAATTTACCTTTGTTTAGCTTGAATGTACCAATTCAGCTAAATTGATTTTAATTAAATCTGAGATTTAATCTATTTATTTATTTTTCCTTTTAGTTTCCTACAACTATTAGGACCTTTTTGTTTTACTTTACCTTATTTTAGTTTATTTTACCATCATCATATTGCCTCTCGGTTTAGGATTAAACAGTTCTAGGCAGTGTTGTATACTTAGCAGCCGTAGGTATAGTAGCCCTAATTACTGCTCTGCTTTACCCCTACTTACTTATCAGTACATTCATTATGATATAGGCACTGAGAAGACTAGAAACACTTCCTATGTTTCTGGTTCTATACCTTGAGGTGGTTGATGGTGTCCATTGCTAGCTTAAATAACGTCTCCCTGGTTTTATGGACCCTGTTGTAGCATTCCTTTAACAAGTGAACTGCTTAGCAATCTCCTAGCCTTAAAAGAAAATAAGGAAAGTCCTTCCTTCTCCCTCTGTCTCTTTCGATTTTATTTCAGTTGGTTTTTGATGCCTTCATATTTACCAAACCTGTGAACCATCAGTGCTTGTAATAGTTTGACCACATGTATAGCCTAGTCATTAGCTGACCCCTGCTTACAGCCCCATCAACAAAGTTACTAAAACTCTCTCTTTGTGTTCACGAACAAAAAAAACATAGCACCCTACCTCACTAGTTGCCTCTCACCAGCTATTCACACCTTACACGGCCTACAGAGCCGTTCCCCTTACAGATAGCTTAACACCTCTGTACGTACTTGCATTTGCCTTCTGCCTCTCTCTCTCTGGTGTTCCCACAAGTGTGCCAGTATGTCGCAGACATTCCACAGACATCCAGCCCTGCCAGCTCACCAGGACCACCTGGAAACCCAGCAGAGCACTGTGATGGACATCCTTCAGCCCAAAGCAGCCAACGACCTGTAATGGCAGAGAAAGGAACAGCGAGACAGTGACAAAAGTGTCCACCTGACACCCAGCCTGAACCACCAAGACCTGACCAGCATCATACTCTCCTCACCCTCAAGGGCCTCAGACAGGAGGTAAATGAACTGAACCTGCAAGTCACAGAGTTCTACAGGGAACTGACACCTGCTCAACGAGAGAAAACACAGAACAGATGCAAGGAACCTTACAGAATGGCGCAACAGAAGGAAATCACCAGTCTTCAGGAGGCTCTAACAGCTGCTGGACACCGAGCGCAGCTGGAAAAAGCCATCAGACAGGACTTGGAAAGAGAAAGAGTTTCACACAAAGCGACTAGAAGTCACTGTTAAAAACAGCATATGTGGAACTTAATGAGAGAGACACCACATCTAAGGCCATACAAGGCCAGCTGCATACAGCCAGAGCTGAAGTCCAAACCCTGACTCAGCAGTTCTGCAACATTAAAGAGGAGCTTGACACGTTTCAGAAAGAACTGAAACAGTCCTACAAGACTGCGCATGGACTGAAGTAAAAGTCACCCTGCTGCATGTCACACTGCCAGCAGTGTAAACACCCTCACCCCTGTACATAGATACAACGGGGGGAGCCAAAGCCTTCTGCTTGACACTTCACAAGTCAGTTTCCTGGAAACATTGCGAGACGAAGAGAAGGAAAAGGGTCAATTCAGACAAACTCTGAAATGACACATGGAGTGACACTCAAATACCTCAACCGAATGGCCAGATACATCCCTGCATTCACACCAGAACTTGCAGGAGACCACGACGTCCACGCCTACCTGCGAGACATTGACTTTTACCTGCAGTCTTGGACCAGTGTGAACCACCAAGATAGACTCTATCTGCTCTGGATCACCTCTAGCCCAGAGGTGCGACGCTTCCTGGCTCGACAGCCAGGACACATCCAATCAGACTACCAGCGGCTCAAACAAGCAATCATCAAGGAATTCTCAGACCCAGAGTCTGAACACGGACTGATCGCTGCCCTAGCCACCAAACAGGGCCGGTATGAAACTCCACATGCTTACTACCACAGACTTCAACGAGCTTACTTCGGAGCTTGCAATGAACCTGGGATGGAGGAGGACACCAGCTTCAAGAGCCTTTTCCTCCGAAACCTCCACCCTATTGTAAGTCACAATTTAGGCATTATGGCCTGCCACCCTCAATGCCTATTCAACAACTGCGTGACCTGACACAGAAGGCCTTCAACAAGCACAAGGCCTCCACCATAGGTGTTTGTAAGAGCCCACTGATTCTGAACTGCACAACCCAGAATCCAAAGCAGGCACCAGAAGGCACCCAGCATTGCCACAATGCAGAACCCTTCTACAGAAAGCCCCTAGCCAAAAGAGGACAGAGCCATCACCATGGCAAAAGACCCAGGTTCCAGACCAACCACTGACAGAAGCCATGGAAAAGGCCGTCCTCACCCTGCAAACACCACGGTATGTCCAACGACAGTCCCCCACAACATCCTCCTCCACACCCTTCACACAGGTGCCCAACGGAGGCTACAC
>JADLZN010000672.1:432500-466549 GCA_018155175.1 Sinocyclocheilus anophthalmus | reverse complement strand
TCACACTTCTCATTCATTTGTTATAATCTTACCTTGTATCCTGTGTCCATCAAATAACCTCGGGGGGAAAAAAATTAAATTACAAGCAACATCGAATGCCGCTACTAAATACTGCTGGCTTTAACAACGCGTGGAGGGTCTGGTTTCAACGTTAGAACAGTCTCCGACTGCCAATGAAAAAGGAAATTAATAAATAAAATATTGGTATCTAATTTACCTTTTAAACGTATTGTTTTTGGCCAGCACAATAATCTATTGTTCAGCATTATCATGTTCGCCGTTACAAGGATGTGAGTGCTGTATTTTCTTGTGAATTTTCCCCCATTCTACTGAAGCTGTTTTCTGTCGGCCTGCCTGAATGACAAAATCATAAGATCCTTTGTGTTTCTGTCGATCTCCCCACTGTTTCTCATCTGAAAGGTTTTAGCATCATTTTGTCTGATTCCAGAAGATGATTTGTGGGTTCCCAAGTACAGTTCTGTCCATCTGATTTCATCTCAATATTCTGCTGGGGTAAAACCAGTGCCTGGACAGCTCAGATATCAGTTTACTGTGTCAGAGGTTTCCATTTGAAAACTGGAAATCTGGTTACCTTGAGCGAAAATAATATGCAATGTATTAACAAAGGAAGCTTTAGCGTTAGTTTTGGCAGGTCACGTGAGTCAAGCTTGCCTCAGCTGATTCTCAGCTGATCACATCTACCTATAGGAATAAGACACCTATCGCGGCATTCCTATATAACCTCTATTCTGTATTATCAGCAGTTTTCGCATTGCTCAGTAGCTAATTATCCTCCTCCATCCCCAGCTCCTCCTTTCACCACAGTCAGGACTTGGCTTTCTGATAATCCTTGCTAATCAGACTCCTTTATCTCGAATAAAGTGTTACACTTAAATATCAAATACATTAATGATATCTGCCTTGTTCTATTCTGTTAACCCTAAGGGGGGGGGGGGGGTTTCCCATCCTTGCATCCCATCCATGCAGCTGCATGGATTGGCAGGGCGTTTTGCCCCTACAGACCAGTACCGACAACCAAACATTATGCTAAGTACTATCATTTTGACGCTAGTGGTCTGACATAAACAAACATTACCGTTCTGTAATTGCTTTCTGTCGTCAAAATTGTTCTCCTTCTTCAAACAAAATCAAATTTTTGTGTCCCAGAAGATCTGTAAAAATTTATGATCAATAAATCAATAATGTTTTCATTACTTAATTACTCATCAAAAACGTACCAATTTTAACTTCTTGTTTAAGGTATTATGAGTTGAATTATGAAGATGCATTGAAAAAAATAGTCAGAAGCACTTTACATACAGTGGAGGTGGATTTGAGGTGGCATTTTTATTTCTTTTTTTACAGTTAAGTCATTCATGTTTGAATTTGACACATGGCTTTAATGTCCTTAATGGCGATGATAAGATTATACAACTCTCGACCACTACAGAAGTTAGAAGAGTCAAACCACAAAAACACCACAAAAAGAACGAATTCAGTATTGCAATCCAGAACTTACTGTTATATGTGTTGTTAATGTGGAGATCCACTAGAGGCAGTTTCTGGGACATCTCGAGGAATGGGTTTCGTCCATTTTGATGATCCATTTTGGTTGTTGTGACTTTATCCATCCACGGAAAGAGGTCATACTTTGAAGGTAATAAAATCCATTCCATAGATGGCAAGATTCATCAAAGGCTTCAGACTCTCTACTGTTCCATTAGAAGTTGTTCCAGCGTACACCCACTTATTCTCTTGAGTACTGTAACTCTGCAATCACACAAAATCACACACGACATATATATGTGCATTTGTGTGCGGTAATTGGGTGTGGGTGCCTTTGGAGGGAGTTAGGGATACACTGTAAAAACAATCCGTAAATTTTTTTTTGTTATGTAAAAAAACGCAGCTGTGTTTGCCCGGATTTACCGTAAAAAACTGTACAACGGTTTAGGTTTGACGGTTTTAACTTAAGTTACGGTAAACACCGTAATTTCCATTAACTGATAAAAGGTTATATACCACCTCTGGTTACTGACATCGTTTTGCGCCTTTGGATACACTGATAACCACCTGACAGTCCCCATGTACCAAAGCCCATCACAAGCAGCTTTTAAATAACATATATAGAAGGTGCACAGTTTCATTCACACAGACACTAAACACCATTATGGTAACACACATGAAATTGAAATGATGCAATAAACATTAATTTAACAGCATTAGGTGTAACACACAACCCTAATAAACAAAACTGATAAGAAAAAACTAAGAAAAAAACATATTTCAACAAAAAAACATCAAATATTAAGTCATGCAGGGAATTCTGGGAATGCCAGTTACGGTAATTCCCGGTAATTATACGTTCTTTTTCACTTCCCAAAAATCGGTATACTACCGTAAATTACTGTCTCAATCCAGTTAAGTCCAGTACAGTTTTTCACTGTATTAGTAGGGAATTTACCATTTACTGTACATTTTTACAGTCCTTTACCGTTAATTCACTCTTCTTTTACAGTGTATTAGAAACCCAAAGGGCCCACTTGTATGAATACACCTTTGTTTTTTATTCCCTGAGCTCATATGTTGATTAGATGTTTATAAGATACAAAGGTACTAACTCCAGAACACACCCTCTGCAGATGGAGGCAGCGTGCAATCATTAGAAATTTAGAACCTTCTCTATTTTCATGTCAGTTCTGCAGGAGCTTTGTTCCGTCGTCTACAGTCAGATTGGCATCGCTTATCCAGACTTGTTTTTCATTACGGTACGAACACTCTGACATGTAAATCAACCTCACCCACAGCTACGTAACATTGAAATGGACCTGCTTTGGTCAGCCTGTATACCCATGTTGTGGAGGTATGTTGTCTGAGCAATATAGAAAAGCCAACTGTGAAACAAACCGTCTCCTATTGCACTGTTTTTGACTTATATTACATTCCCAGGAATGCATTCTTGATTCACTTCACTAGTTTAAAATGAGAAGTCTGAGAGCAGAAAATTTATTTTACTATAACAATGGATAGTTTGATAGCAGGATTCAATTTCAATAGTAAAAATTTTAATTTTTTTATATCGACATTTGTTCGCATAAATCGAAATTCTTGATAGCATGCATTACATTTTAATAGTAAAAAATATTATTCTTGATTCTGTAATGGTGTGTTTCACTAGTAATGACACCCGAGGCTGGCCATTCAATTCTTGTTCATATCAAGAATTTGATGATTCTATAGTTTAAAGTTGAACTAGTGCCTTCCTTTTTGCTATCAGTAATTGCGTTGTTTACTACTACTAGTGCAAATTGTGCTAGTTCTTGGATATCAACAATTGAACTGCACAGTAAAAACTTCATTTTTTTATATCAATAAGTCAGATAATTTCTGATATCAAAATAGATTCCGTAATCAGTGATTAACGTATTTCAGGAGTAGTATGGCCCATCTAGGTCTTCCAATTAATATCCATTCATAGAAAGACAGCCTCTTACCGCTTTCCATTAGTTCTTTCGGCATTCAATTTTTCTTTAAATTAATCTACGGACATCCATGTCCCGCTAAAACAAACCCCCAGATCACTCTCCTAATCAAAGGAATCCAAAAAACCAACCCTACTCGCCCTGATTCCAGGCAACCTCTATCCATCGATCTTCTAGCCAAATGCCTGACTTTCCTCCGTTCTGGTCAGATTACATTACTGGGTCGTTGTCCCTCCGATGCTTTCAGACTTACCTCCTTCCGACCTCAGCTCACAACAAGCCCATCTAAAGCACTCTCTTTCTCTAATTTAGATAGCTGCCCCTCGAAATTGCATTCATTGAACCCTGTGCTTGATTCATTGATGCTCCCCGCCGGAGTGCCATCTTTTTAGGGGCCTGGCCGTATGTTCAATTATCTTTTCCCTTTAATTTAGTACTCTCGCTCGTGTCTGATTTGTTATGTATGTTTTGGGTGGCTATCAGAGCTCGAGTAGAATAGTCCCTCTGATCCCTCCATGGCAGAAATCAGCCAATCTGTTTACCCACTATTCGAAGATTAAATATGGGCACACGCACTCATGCAAGCCATTTTTAGATATCTTGAAATTATTGAGATCAAAAATACATTTTCAGATGTCAGAAATAAAACGGAGAAAGACAAGACATTTGCAGCTATCCAGAAGAACGATTTACACTATGTAATACAGTTTAACTCTCGAGATAGGAAAAACGATAAAGATAAAAAGCATAATCATGTAATTCTGTGCGGTTTGCAACTGTAAATAAACTTGCACGATATCTCATGCGACCCATTCAAAAGTTTTTGACGTAAGAATTTGGTGTTTTTTTTAAGCATTCTCTTCTGCTCACCAAGCCTGCATTTTAAGCTTTTTATTTATCTGCCTATCATAAGGGAACAGCACTACATATAAATATGCACATATCCAAAAGTTTATTGTTACTATATCATTGCCATTCAAAAAAGGAATTCATGATATCCTGAATACATTTTTACTAGTTAAATTTACATTTTACATGGTAAATAAGATACAGTTTGATATCACCCTTCATTCATACACGAGTAAATGTTAACAGGCGACAAAACTATTACAGTATATCAAAAATTTAATTTCTTAGGCTACGTGTTCAATTTCAAATACACATTTGTATTTCTGTATAGTAGAATAAAAAATTTTTATATCAGTTTTGTTACTAGTGAAAAAATGGTTGAATTCGCTGATCTCAGACTTCATTTGCTACATTTGAATGGTAACTCTTGATATATGTAAATGTCCGGTAACCTGAAACCGATCTAAATTATTTCTGATATCTTATAATTCAGATAGCCTAAAAAAGCCGTTCTTACTAGTTACAATCACATTCTGATATCAGAATTAACATGTCAGGCTACTGACAATCAAATTATTGATAGAAAAATGAACCTTGTTCAACTAGTATTATGATACAGAATATACATTAGTAGCCACACGTGCATATTACGATATCCAAAGATAGTTTTTTTTCTAGTAAAATTGTATTTCTGACATGTCAAATGGATTTCAACTATAGTGAAATTAATTTCTGTGAGATCAACAACATTGAATTTGAACGGGCACCTATGTGACATTAAGGGACATCCCCAAAACTGACCGATGTTATGTTTCTCTGCTTACCCCCGGTCATCCAGAAGGTATGTGACTTTTTGCTTCTTCAGTAGAACACGTCTGATGATTTTTTTAACTCTTAGCCTTTGCAGTCTATCAGGTGTCGTATAATGCCTGGCAATGGTAACAAAATCTATGAGAACAAAAAAAACATGCACAGACAAATCCAAAATAAACCCTGCGGCTCACGAAAGACACGAAACGATCGGTTTGTGCAAGAAACCGAACAGTATTTATAGCAAGTTTTACCTCTAATACACCACTGTGTCCAACTGTCTTTGGGCGCGCGCACTGCTTCCGGTGCGTGAGGTGTGTACGCGCTCTGGCGTAGTTTACATTAATGGGTGTGTGTGTTGATATCCAGCCGAAGAGCGATCAAGCATAACTTCAGGCGAGCAGGTTCAGAAGTTGGGAATAAGTGGAATGTCACCACTCCCGAATGAGTTCGCGCGATAGAACGTAATCTTTTAGTTTTAAGTCGGTTTGAACAATCCGGATAAGCGCAAGTAAGTACCATTTTGATTAGCCATCGTACCTACAATGTTTGTGCATTGTGTAAACAATGAGTGATGTATACGTGCGAGAGATCACTTCCGGCACTTGCTTAAACTACGCCAGAGCGAGTACACACCTCACGCACCGGATGCCGTGCGCGCTCAAAGCAGTTGGACATAGCGGTGTATTAGAGGTAAAAGATGATATAAATGGTCGGTTTCTGGCACAAACCGATCGTTTCATGTGTTGGGACATCAATGTGTCGTTACGAGCCGAAGGGTTTAATTTGGATTTTTCTGTGCATGTTTTTTTTTACTCTCATAGCTTTTGTTACATTGCCATGCATTATACAACTGATAAAGACTGCAACAGTTGGACTTAAAAATCATAATTTGTGTTCAACTGAAAAAACAAAGTCACCTACATCTTGGATGCCCTGGGGGTAAGCAGATAAACATCACATTTCCATTTTTGGGTGAACTATCCCTTTAACTAGTCTAGTGAACATAAGGCTTGCCGAGGCTTGTCTCCTCTCAGATAGCATGTAAAAACTATATGGAGGCAATGGAATGCACAGAAGGAGGGGCACCGACCAATGCCCTCGCAGCGCCATTTCTCCCCCACCAGAGATCTTTGCACGCCATTAAATGTAGGGCCACACCAGCCATTCGAACTGGAACCCACACTAGAGGCTTAGTAACTAGTAGCCTACTTAGTCTGAAACTAACTCTATAGCTATTCGGCTGCACCATTTGTTCTTAAAGCTGAACATAGCTAGCTACACTCTGAAAAAGCGGACACTGGGGCGGTATTTTTTCCCAAAGGTACACCTTTGTTCCTTGTTTATCCCTAAATGTGCATATTAGTACATACTTTAAAGGTGCGCATTTTCCTGCAAATAACATTCATAAACTGTATTTAAAATACATAATGATCAACAATTAAATACCGTTATTTAAAAAAAAAAAAAAAAAACATAGCCTAAATTTCAGGGTGGGGTTTTTTATTTTATTTTTCTATACACTCTCTTAAAATGTAAATGTCAGCATTGTACTCGTCAACATTAATAATATCTCTAAATGACGTCTGTCAGGTAAAAACAAGAGCTCATTGATGCAGTTCAGACTATCTTCTATTTTATTCCAGTTAGTAGCTAGCCTACATCAATAGGTAACAGTATAGATCCCAAATTTGCAATGTGCTTACCTGGTTTCGCATTGCTTTGAAAAGAAACGAAAGGAAAAAACAATAATAAAATTGGCCCAAACATTCTTGACTATATAGAAAAGTTTTAAACGAGAGCGAATCAACTATTGCAGTCCTTTTATTTCATTCTCTCGCCCTAGACAGATCTGCACTAAAGTGGAAGTTCTTCTCTTCCAGGTGTTATTATTGAGCGCATTGCTGCCCCTCACTGGCTGCTGATGAAATTACACTTTCGTTTTCCAGCCGTGTATTCCATCCTATACTGAATCTTTCCAGCAGGGGGCAGCATATGATTCAATCAGAGTCTGAGCCTCAAATCATCCTCACAAAATCTGTGGTTTATTTACAGATTTGATTATATAGAGAAATCTTTCCTGGCGTTTTAATACCAGAAAACCAGAAAGAAAGAAACAATCAGAAGAGCATATTTTTGATTGATTTAGCCTGCTATGAATGTGCTCGTTGAACTCTGTCTGAAAAATCTATTAAAAATTGACATGAAACAATGTGTGCAACTAATTTGACTTCTGAATTAAGAGACTAAAACTTGATTTCATGTTGATTTAACGCACTATATTCAGCTGCAGTGTGTAAGCGGTCCACAAAAACAACATTCACAAACAATGATTTTATGATGCTTTTTTTTAACAAATATACACAATGATTATATATGCAAAAAGTGCTCTCTTCTCTGCTTTTATAAGTGTTGCATTCAGACGCTGAACCTGAATGTTGATATTTCAGATCCTCGTTAACTGATCATCAACATTAATCTAGACGAATCTCCGCTCTGTAAGGCACGTGTGTAAAAGTCTTCAGATTTTCACATTAATAAACAAACAGCTTCACCTGAGAGTCTCAAAAACAGCAGAATTCATATTTGATCGCTATAATCCAGATCATCTTTGGCTCACAGTTCTCTTTGGTTATTTTTAGTGCTTTAATCAAACGATTAATCGTGATTAATCGAATCCAAAATAAAAGTTTTTGTTTACATAATGTATATGTACTGTGTATATTATGTATATATAAATACACACACATACAGTAATAATATTTTGAAAATATTTACATGTGTATATACATTGATATTCTTTTATATTTTATATTATATATTATATTTAATATATAACCGTAACATATTTTTCTTAAATATATACATGCATGTGTGTTTACTTTACTTTCCCCATAATAAATATACACACTACACACACACACATATATATTATGTAAACAAAAACTTTTATTTTGGATTCGATTAATCGCGATTAATCGTTTGACAGCGCTAGCTATTTTATATATTTTTCTTTAATAAACACTTAAACCAGCTGGATTTGATCTGATTTATCGCTCATAATCATCTTGTGGCTTTATAATACTGTAAGTTCACAAAGGGTCTCTTGGATTTTCTTGGTACGAGTTCACACGTCCCAGAATCCTTTGCGTCAGGACTCCCGTTCCTCTGTGTTTGACTGTTTCACGTCAGCGAAGCAGATTTTCCCTGAAGCTTATAATGATTGCTAACGAGCGGCTGGCGTCATACACGCGCTCTGGATATGGAGTATGAGTTCATAGCTAAATAAGCGTCACCTGTGCTGTACGCATGCGTGGATGTGGTGTGTTTAGCTGATCCTGTAATGTGCAAATGTCACATGTTTGTCTTAAACAGTCTTCATCAGCTGATTGGACAGACGGGGTCTCGGTTCAATCCCTTCTCATCGTTCCCAGAATCCTGTGCGCTCTTGGTGTCGGCGCTGAGGGGCGAGATCACAGCGCTGCTGATTTCACCGAATCGCTCCACGACACAGCGGCGCCGCACAATCGCGCCTCTGGGGTCGTGATCCCAGCACGCCTCTATAGTGGAGCTCAGCAAATGAAACTCCCGGGAAGAGAGAGAAAGAGAGAGAGATGTGAGAGATAGATAGAGAGAGAGAGAGAGAGATATAGAGAGAGAGAGAGAGAGAGAGATGATAGATAGATAGAGAGAGAGAGAGAGATAGATTGAGAGAGAGAGAGATAGATAGAGAGAGAGACAGAGAGGAGAGTAGAGGAGACCAGATAATGAGTAAAAGTAGAAAAGGAAAAAGATCATTCATTTTAGGAAACAAGCGTAAAAAAAAAAAAAAATCTAAATACACTAAATAAATAAATAAAAATGAGATTAACTAAATGCATCAATACATGATTCAAATAAATAAATGATTATTAAATAATACAGATTTACTAAAAAATTATATTATATTAAAATAAATACATAATTAAAACATGACAACAATATAAATGAGTTCAACCGGCTATTTAAATAATACTGAGAAAGACAAATAGTCCTAAAATAAGCATTAAATTTCATATATTAATTATTAAATGAATGATTGTAATAAATAAAATAGGATTTAATAAAAATTACAATAAAATAAAAACAATGGTTAAAGAGTAATACATTTCATAAATAGATAGTAATAGATTAAAATAAATATTACAATTTAGATTTAAAGAGAATTAAATAGATTAATATATATTACATCTAACAGCACAGCACTATAGTGAGTAGATATTTAAATATTGTAGTTAAATGTTATAGTTTTTTTATTTTAAATTAGATTAAATTTTTATATTTTTTGCTTTCATGTTGATTTTAATGAGTTTGATCTTTTTGTCTTTTTTTATATGTCTATAGTTGTCATTTGTATTTAAGTTTAAAATAAAAACAAACTTTGAAAAAAACTAGATGAAATAAAATAAATTTAATTTTTTTATATTGTATTTTATTTCAGTTAACCATTATTTTATTTCCAGACTTTTTTGATGATTTATTTAACGTAACTATAATAGCCTTCGGTAAATACACAGAGTCGAAATATGAGCAGCTTCACAGCTTCACAAGCATTACACAAGCACTAGAAGTATCTCTGGGTCTGTGA
Organism: Sinocyclocheilus anophthalmus; assembly: GCA_018155175.1. Lineage (NCBI taxonomy): Eukaryota > Metazoa > Chordata > Actinopteri > Cypriniformes > Cyprinidae > Sinocyclocheilus > Sinocyclocheilus anophthalmus. The sequence goes on along the minus strand of JADLZN010000672.1, from coordinate 456,781 downwards.
ATATTGTCTTTGATAATGAGGTTTCAAGGTTAAGAGGTGCTGGTTTAGTGAACCGTCAGGCTCTGTGAGACTAGTTTAGGTAGTTTACCGTTTGGGTTGTCCACTGGTCCTGTATCATCGTGTCTCAGTCGGAGAGAGGAATTCGTGATGCCGTCGTCCGCATGGGCTACTCACACACAGCAGCTGATCCTCAGCTTCCCGAACGGAGTCTCGTAGGTTGCCCGCACATTCTGTCAACACACACGCACACACCACCACACAACACAACACCCACACACACACACACACACACACACACACACCCCACACACACACCACACCCGCAATCAGCCTCTGTGCTCAGGGGACTGCGTAGGAATCACTGAGCAGGCCAGTGTGCGTCAACAGGTGTTAACCAGCCCATGTCACAAGCAAACGCCAAATCTTTCTTGCTTCCTTACCCACAGATAATCTTAACCTGAATAAATACCCTTAAACAACACAACACAACACAACAACAACAACAACAACACCAGCAAATGCCATAGAGGAATGCACAGTGAGGCACAGGCATTTGGGCTGTGGTATATGACGCGTGTCACGTCTGAGTTCGTGACAGCGATGCTTCCGTTTTTTGATGCATAACAGTTCCTGGAACTAGAACAGAGATTGAATGAATGCTTTTCTATATTATATATAGTCTATATAGTATAGTATGGAAAGATAAATACAGACACCATAATATATAGATATAATAACAAATTATTATATTTTTTTTAAGTCAAAAATATTAATATTTAAAATCATATAACTGTTTTACATATTAATATACAACAGTAATTGATTATGTACATACATAAATAGTATATATAAATAATTTTAATACATTTTTTAAGTATAAGTATGAATATTTTTTACATATTTTATATATAATTTAATAAGTCTTTGAAAATAACGACAATATTTTTAAGAGTCTTTCTCTTCCTTTTCAACAATAGATATTTTAAATGAATTTTTATATTTAAAGAAATAGAAAAGAACATATAACAAAATATAAAAAGATATAAAAATTAAAAAAATTATCAAATAAAAAAATAACCATCAGCATGGCGCCGCAAATGGCAGCAAGGATGCTGAGCTCCGCGATTCTTCTGATGTTTTTTGTTTGTTTGTTCTGTGTTTTGTCATTCTTCTTCTATAAGTTTTACCAGAGACGAACTCCTTAACTTTAAGCAACACATCCCAGACAATATTTTTCTGTTTTTTTATTATTCTGACGTTTTGTTGGACATTCTAGTTGGAGGTACAGCGGTGTTGTTCAAACGCGGGTGCAGATGCAGAAGAGGGAAACGTGCCGGCGCCCTGGTGAAGCTCCGTGCGCGCGGCTTTCGGACTGCGCTCCCCAGCATTCATCTCGCGAATGTCCGTTCCCTTCCTAACAAAACGGATGACCTTCTTCTCCTCACCCGCACCAACAAGGACTTTTCACACTCTGCTGCACTGTGCTTCACTGAAACCTGGCTGAGTGAAGCCATTCAGGACAACGTGCTTCATCTGCCGGGCTACTAGCTGTTCAGAGCGGATCGCATCGTGGAGTTAATGGGGAAAACCAGAGGTGGTGGATTGTTTTTCTACATCAACGAAAGTTGGTGTTTAGATGTAACAACGCTGAAAAAGGTATGCTGTCCTAATTTAGAGGCACTCATCATAAATTGTAAACCTTTCTACTCGCCGCGGGAGTTTTCCTCTTTCATTCTCGTGAATGTGTACGTGCCTCCGGACGCGTGCGTGAGCGCCGCGATGCAACAGCTTGCCGAACAAATAACTGAAATGGAGCAAATGTACCCAGACTCTATTTTAATCATTCTAGGAGATTTTAACAAATCAAATGTCTCCCGTGAACTGCCAAAATACAAGTAGCACATTACATGCCCCACCAGAGACAGTAATATATTGGATCTCTGTTACACCACAATAAAGAATGCATTTCACTCTGTTCCACGGGCAGCTTTGGGCTCTCTGATCACTGTTTGGTTCATCTAATACCGACATACAGGCAGAAACTGAAATCAGCTAAACCTGTATTAAGGACTGTTAAAAGATGGACTAATGAAGCAGAGCAGGATTTACAATCTTGTTTTGACCTCACTGATTGGAGCGTCTTTGGAGCTGCTGCCACCGATCTGGACGAGCTCACATAGACTGTAACATCTTATATCAGTTTCTGTGACGACATGTGCATTCCTACCAGGACTCATTTAACATTTAATAATGTACCGTGGTTTACTGGAAAACTCAAACAGCTTCGTCAACGCCAAAGAGGATGCTTACAGAAGTGGGGATAAAATCTTGTATAACCAGGCCAGGAACAGACTAACAAAGGAGATCAGAGTGGCTAAAAAAAACTACTCAGAAAAGCTGAGAAAAGAGCTTTCAGCAAACGATCCAGCGTCAGTATGGACTGGTTTGAGGAACTTCACCATGTACAAGACACCACCCCCCCAGCTTGCGGAGAATCAACAACTGGCTGACGATCTAAATGTGTTTTACAGCAGATTTGAAAAGGATCGTCTACCACCCCCCATCTGCTCTGATCTGCACTTCACACCTTCACCTACCACCTCTGCAACCCCCCTCCCTCCCTCCCCCCCCATTCAACCTGTGTTTAAGGTCTGTGTAGAGGATGTGAACCGGGTCTTCAGAAAGCAGAAATCTAGGAAAGCTTCTGGCCCAGATGGTGTTTCACCTGCCTGTCTAAAAGTCTGCGCTGACCAACTGGCCCCCCTCTTCACACAGATCTTCAACAGATCATTGTAGCTGTGTGAAGTTCCCTGCTGCTTTACACGCTCCACCATCATGCCCGTTCCCCAAAAAGCCAAATCCACTGGACTTAACGACTACAGACCGGTCGCTCTCACACGGTGGTCAATGAATTCACTTGAAAGACTGGTGCTGGCCCCCCTGAAGGACATCACTGGACCCTTGCTGGATCCTCTTCAGTTTGCCTACAGAGCAAACAGGTCTGTGGATGATGCAGTCAACATGGGATTGCATTACATCCTGCAACACCTCAACAGACTTGGGAATTATGCAAGGATCTTATTTGTGGATTTCAGTTTGGCCTTCAATACCATCATACCTGACCTTCTCTCAGACAAACTCGCCCAGCTCTCCGTGCCCACCTCCATCTGTCAGTGGATCACCAGCTCCCTGACAGACAGGCAGCAGCTAGTGAGGCGAAAGAGGGAATTGGCACACCAACATCCAGGGCTATCACCGTCAGCACTGGCGCCCCCCAGGGATGTGTTCTCTCCCCACTGCTCTTCTTTCTGTACACCAACGACTGCACCTCTAAAGACCCCTCTGTCAAGCTCCTGAAGTTCGCAGACGACACTACAGTCATCGGCCTGATCAAGGATGGAGACGAGTCTGCTTACAGACAGGAGGTTAAAGAGCTGGCTGTCTGGTGCAGTCTCAACAACTTGGCGCTCAACATGCTAAAAACTGTGGAGATGACCGTGGTCTTCAGGAGAAACCCCTCTGCACTCCTCCCACTCACCATCATGGATAGCACTGTGACTGCAGTGGTGTCATTCAGGTTCCTGGGCCCCACAATCTCTCAGGACCTGAAGTGTAACACTCACATTGACTCCATTGTGAAAAAGGACCAGCAGAGGTTGTACTTCCTTCGCCAGCTGATGAAATTCAACCTGCCACAAGAGCTCTTACAGTTCCTACCTGCCATCATTGAGTCGTCCTGTGTTCATCCATAACTGTCTGGTTTGGTTCAGCTACCAAATCAGACATCAAGAGTCTACAACGGACAGTCAGGACTGCTGAAAGGATTATTGTTGTCCCTCTGCCCAGCCTCCAAGATCTTTTCATCTCCAGAGTGAGGAAAAGGGCTATAAAAATCACCTTGGACCCCTCACACCCAGCCCACTCTCACTTCGAACTGTTGCCTTCTGGTCGGCACTACATAGCACTGACCACCAGAACAGCCAGGCACAAAAACAGTTTTTTCCCACAGGCTATACTAATCTTAACAATTAAGCTTTCATAATTATACATCATCCAACACAACTAACATGGTGAGATTTATATTAAACTGCACACTTTGTAAATAACATATCTGCACACTAATTACATATCTGTACATTTATCTAAACAAAAATTTTTTTTTCCTATACTTCTATTTCTGTATTTTGTACATTATTAAATTTTTCTTTTTTTCTTATTATATTAGTGTTATATTACATCCATACTGTGTTATTCCTATGGATGTCTACACTATCATGTATGTCTGCACTATGTTTGTACTTTCTTCTGCACTGGAAGCTCTTGTCGCCAAGTCAAATTCCTTGTGTGCAAACATACTTGGTAATAAAGCTTTTTCTGATTCTGATTCTGATTCTGATTTCAATCAAAGTGGGTAGGGTGTCTATTTTTAAACGAAATAGATTTATTTAACAGTCTGTCTATATAATATAAATGTTATTAAATTATAATAATTCGATATTTACATTATATATAGTGTATGTATTATAATAAAATCTTTATATTTTTGGTGTAATTATCAGTTATAACAATCAATACTCCATTTGTTTGTCTTCTTTTCTTCCTAGCGATCCTCCATGATCTGATCATCTTTATAACATTTTATGAAATATATATTAATTCTGTATAAAGTAATAGAATATAATTGGTCTTTTTTATTTATATATTTTAATTAACACACTTTTTGTACGTAGGCCTCTGTTTTGGGCATTTACTCATCGTTAATTATACTCTTTTTAGAGAGTTATCTTTAAACAAACTGGGCTTTTTTTTTTTGTTTTTTAAAGGTTTATGCATAATTTCTACACCAATTCGTTTGGAGATTGGGGTGTGTGTGTGTTTGTGATGTGTGTGTGTGTGAGAGAGAGAGAGTTTGTGCTTGTTTGGGTGAGAGAGGGTGGAGTGTAGTGGTGTGTGTGTGTGTGTGTGAGTTTTTGTGTGTGTGTGTGTGTGTGTTGAGTGAGTGAGTGAGTGTGTATGTTGAGTGAGTGAGTGAGTGAGTGAATGTGTGTCTGTGTGTTTGTGTGTGAGTGTCTGGGAGAGAGGGTGAGTGGTGTGTGGTGTGTGTGAGGTGAGTGTGAGTTTTGTGAGCTAGAGAGTGTGTGTGTGTGTGTGTGTGAGAGAGGGTGAGTGGTGTGTGTGTTTGTGTGTGTGTGAGTGTGAGTGATGGTTGAGTGGAAGGGAGTGTGTGTGTGGTTTGAGTGTGAGAGAGAGGGTTTGAGTGTGTGTGTGTGTGGTGGTGTGTGTGTGTGTGTTTGTGTGTGTGTGTTTTTGTGTGTGTGGTGTGTGTGTGTGTGAGAGAGGGTGAGTTGTGTGTGTGTGTGTGTGTGTGAGTGTGTGTGGTGAGTTGTGTGTGAGTGTGAGTGTGAGTGAGTGAGTGAGTGTGTGTGTGTGTGTGTGTGAGGTGGGTGTGTGCGTGTGTGTGTGTGAGAGAGAGTGTGTGTGTGAGTGTGTGTGTGTTGTGTGAGTGTGAGTGAGTGAGTGATTGAGTGTGTGGTTGTGTGTTGTGTGAGCAGTAGTGTGTGTTTGAGAGAGATGTGTGTGTGTGGTGGTTTTTCTGTGTAGTGAGTGGGTGTGTGTGTGTGTTTGTGTGAGAGATAGAGTGAGTGTGTTTGTGTGTGAGTGAGTGTGTGTGTGTTGTGAGTGTGTGTGTGGGTGTTTGTGTGTGTTTGTGTGTGTGTGTTTTTGTGTGTGTTGTGTGTGTGTGTGTGAGAGAGTGAGTGGTGTGTGTGTACTTGTTTTTGTGACAAATGAGGACATAAAATTGTATAATGACAAAGGTATGACATAAGTATTACAAAGAGAAGGTGACTTTTCATTACCCCATGTCCCCACTTTTCAAAAAGCTTATAAATCACACAGAATGGAGTGAATTGAAAATCTGAAATAGCACAAGTCCCTGTGAGGGTAGTTTTAGGGGTAGGGTTGTGTAGGACCATAGAATATAACGGTCTGTACATTAGTAAAAACCATTAGCCTATGAAGAGTCCCCCACTTTTTCACACAATGTCAAACCCTGTGTGTGTGTGTGTGTGTGTGTGTGGGTGTTGGGTGAGTGTGTGTGGTGTCTGTAATAGGTGAGTGTAACACTGATGGGCCTTTTCTACCTCCGATCGCGCTGCAGCTGTACGGATTCCCACAACCAGGGCCCATGGATGTAACGTTCGGCCTGTTTGAAGGACTCGCCTGTTCTCCCAGGTCTAGCCTGGCTCAAGCACCGTCAGGAGCCATATACTGGCCGTTCCCCACCTGAGAACGACCATCAGAGCTTTCGTGGTCTATCATGAATGCTAACTGCCATTTCTTGACGATTAACTCTTTTTGGTGTGTAAATTCATTACCTTTTTAATAGAAACATACTACAGACCGTTATGTTGAAATGCTTCTTTTTTCCTTCTAAAATATCACTCTGTTAATCATAAGTTATACAGAATTTTAAAATAAAATAAACAATTGTGCATATATAAGTCTTTTAATTTTTTTCTAGATAAGTGTTTTGTTTCTACACTTTCAGTTCAGCGTTGCGCCGTGTCGTTTCCCTCTTTAATATATGCTTGAAATCATTCTGAACATCTCATCATCATATTTAAGCATGTGAGAACATTGAGCATCAATGTTGTGTATCCTGCTAATACTTATTATTTAACATTGTAAAACATGACAGTTGGATAGAGAAATTAATGTATTAGGACGATAGATAGAACGATAGATAGATGGATGGATAGAACGATGGATGGATAGATGGAACGATAGATAGAACGATAGATCAATAGATGGATGGATGGATAGATGCTTGATTTTGAAAACATTACTATTGTTGAAATAAAACTGCAATTGATAGTACTATTAATAACTAAAGTCAATGCATTTAGAATTTTTTTTCCTAAATATTTGCATAACATTTATAAAAGAACTTTACCTACCCTTATAAGCTTAATTACTGTATTAGTAAATGAATATATATTTATTACCTATGATGAATTAAATATGCCTTTATTCATCTTATTAGTTCACTGAATACTATCCTATATCCTACACTAACTGTAACAAATTTAATTTAGATTAGTTTTTCATATAGAATTAACACAAGACACACACCCACACACCACACATATATTAATAATATATATATAGATATATATATAGACACAATACACACATACACCCAACTATTTATTTTATAAATTGGCCTATATTAAACTTATATTAGTATCTAATAGATATAATAAATAATACTAATATCTTGATTAACTGACATATGGAATTTTCCTGAAAATGAGCCAGGGTTTGGGTCAGTAGTGACGGCACACTCTCACCTGTCCGCTGTTGGCCAGTTCTTCAGGAGACATGGAGTTATGGAGTCTCAGACTGAGACCGAAGTCACACAGGCAGCAGCTGAGGTCCGACTTCACCAGCACATTCACGCTCTTCAGGTCGCGGTGCACGATGGCCACTTTAGCGCGTCCGCATGGCGTCCGGTCGGCATGGAGATGAGCCACGCCCCTCGCCAGAGATCCACCCAATCGGCACAGCTCGTCCCAGCCAATCACGTGCTGCGTCAGGAACTCCTGCAGGTTCCCTCGCTCGTGATAGGCCATTATCAGCCAATAGCATCGCTCCGCCTTCCGGTCCTCGGCGGTCAGAAACTGAAGCACGTTTTCGTGCCGAAGCTCGGCGTCTGAAAAAATCTCCCACTCGGTTTTCCACGAGGCATACTCTTCATAGGGAAATATTTTGACCGCTACCATCTGGAAGGATTCGTCCGTCGCTCCCTGCTTGAGTTTGGCTCTGTAGACTTCAGCGAAGCGGCCTTTCCCGACTATAACGTCCAGCTGGATGGGGAGCAGCTCGGTGTTGTGGTTCAGGCTGTTGGCGTTGGCCGAGCTGCTGTCGGATCGGTCGTCGTCGCTCATGATGATCGCACAGGTCTCGCTGTCGATGCCTTTGGTTTTGGGCACTTTGAGGTTCTGCTGGCGAAACAGGCGATAGAAGTAGAAGGCCGAGAGGAGAACGACGACAGCGATCAACGCAGGAACCAGACTGACCAACAGCACCGGCGGGAGATTCCTCTCAAAGCCTTCTGGAGGAGCTGACACTGCACAGGAACACCAGAGGAAAATTACTACCGGTTTACTCAAAACAGAACTATTACAAACATGTCTGTTACCTGAAATAATGTTACTCACCCGCATGTCGTTCCAAACCCGTACCTTTGTTCATCTTCGGAGCACAAATTAAGATGTTTTGATGAATTCCGAGAGCTCTCTGTCCCTCCATAGACAGCAAGGGTCCTTACACGATCAAGGTCCAGAAACGTAGTAACTATGTTATTAAAATAATCCATGTGACATCAGGGGCCAGTTGTTCAAAATAAATCTGATCAGATTGGATCAAATCTTAAAAATGGGTTGTTCAAAAGAAAAAAAAGGATTCTGAATTCGGATTAGATCACAAAATCCAATCTTGATCTGGATTAAATCCTCAGTTTGTGTTGTGCAAACGTTTAGCAACATTGGGATACTTTTGACCCCCACAAAATAAGGAATTATTCTGATCGCCAGCAGAAGGGTGGTATTCATGAACAAAAATTAATAAAACTTATAGGGCTCTGTAGAGCACTAGTACTCCAGATTTGGAAATCTGAAGAAGTGTGTATCTGGATCAGGGTGATCCAATCCAATTTTGCTTTGAAACACCAGCACAAAACCTGGATCGCAAAACATGGGATTTCCAAATCCAGATCATTCTGATCCAGATTAAACTTTTTGAACAACTGGCCCCAGGGGTTTAACCGTAATTTTTTTAAGATACGAGAATACATTTCGTGCACGAAGAAAACAAAAATAACGACTTCATTCAACAATTCATCTCCTCCGCATCACCCCTTTCGCTGGTCGTACAGTTGGAGGTTCGAAGCTCTCAGAATTCCTCACAAATACTTAATTTATGTTCCGAAGAGACGAAGCTTGTCATTGATTTTGGAACGACATGAGGGTGAGTAATTAATGACGGAATTTTCATTTTTTGGGTGAACTAACCCTTTAAGCCAAAGCACTCAAATTGCCAACTTAAAATAAATAAGGATCTAAAACTGAAAAAAATAGTAATTCAACCTAATTAGTAATATATAAAAAATATAATGAAAATGACAAAAGATTATGCATAAAATTATGAAAAATTTAACAACTAAATAAAATTACTATTCCTTTTTTGCTTGGAGCTTTTTTTCTTTTATGTATGCATGCATTTATTTATTTACTTTTAGAGAAAAATGTTCTCAAAACTCTATTTTTTTTATGTCATCATTAATGAAAACAAAGCTGTGATGGACAGATGTGCTGTCCGTTCAATTATATATAACAGATAAATTCTATGTACTGAAATATATACTGTAACAATAATATGTAAAAACTGTAAAATTGTTATTACTTTAAATACATATATGTATGTACAGTATATACACACACACTTAGTCATTTAGCAGACACTTTTTTCCAAAGCGACTTATAAAATGAGGACAATAGAAGCAATCAAAATCAACAAAAGAGAAATAATATGTAAGTGCTGTGACAAGTCGCGGTTAGCCTAGTGCAGTACATGTAACAAAAGAATAGAGAAAACTAGTGTTAGAGGGTCGTTTTTTAAGGATGTACTGTCCATCTAAAATGTCATACATTTTTATTGTACACAATGCTGTAAAGATCTGTTGAAAAATTAATTTCCAATCTGACTGTCTGACTTGACACAACTTCCGGGAGTAAAAGCGCACAGGAAACAAAATAAAAGCTTTATGAGCACTTCTGAGAAAGTGCTAACTAATCACTAAACTAATACAATTAGTGGCATCGACCCTTTGAAACAGCGTCAGGATTTAGTTTGAGTTGCAAGAAGCAAATAAACTAGATTTTCACAAACAAAAATGACCCCCCCCCCAAAAAAAAAAAACATTGTTTTTCTGCTAGTTCTCATATATGAAAAAAAAAAAAATGCCATTTACTGCATAGTCTGTGAATGACTCAGCGGAGGCGCCACAAGCGGCGCGAGAGGAAGCAGAAGAGGGGTAAGTGCGGAGGTATCCGGGTTAGGCTAGCGGCTAACCCACACAAGCTGGCTATCCCTACCATCGTACTGGCTAACGTACGCTCGTTGGACAATAACTGACTATCATCCACTACTAACTACGCTCAACTCAGAGGACTGTAAGGGACTGTTGTGTTTTTGTGTTCACGGAAACATGGCTCAACAACAGCGTTCCGGACTGCGCTATTCATCTCGATCAGCTGACATGCTATCGAGCGGACAGAGCTCGCGTCGAGGGAGGTAAGACCCACGGCGGAGGGTTTTGTGTTTACATCAATGATGCGTGGTGCTGTGACGCTTTTGTGGTCTGCAAACACTGCTCACCCCGGTGGAGTTTATGATTATTAAGTGCCGGCCGTTCTATCTACCGAGGGAATATACAGCCATACTGCTCGTTGCTGTATACATCCCTCCCAGCTCCAACAACAGCAACAGGAGCGAGGCACTAAATGAACTGTACCAGCACATCAGTGAGCAGCAGACAGCCCACCCTGATGCTTTTCTCATCTTAGCTGGGGATTTCAACCACGCAGACTTAAAGAGTGTGTTCCCAAAAATACACCAACACATAGACTTTCCAACACGGGGAAACAATACTCTGGACTTTGTTTACACCACACAGAGAGGAGCTTACAAGGCCCTTCCCCTCCCCCACCTCGGTGCCTCAGACCACATCACTGTCATGCTAATGCCTGCATACAGACCGCTCGTTAAAGTCACCAAACCAGTTCATAAACAGATACAAGTGTGGCCGGAAGGGTCGTCAGAGGCTCTTCAAGACTGTTTTAACACCACTGACTGGAATATGTTTAAGCAGGCTGCAACATACAATAACACCACAGACCTCCAGGAGTACTCAGAGACTGTCACTGCCTACATCACCAAGTGCATTGATGATGTCACAAAGACCATCACTGTCCGGGCCAACCAGAAGCCGTGGCTAACATTTAGTCTACGTCTCCTGAGACGCGGAAGGCCCCCACCCCCCGGGGGGGGGGGGGGGGCTCTGCCTTCAGAGCTGGAGATGAGGTGGGCTTGAAGACAGCTAGGGCCAACCTTTCCCGCGGCATCAGAGAGGCTAAGAGTCAGTACTCCAGGAGGATAGCCCATCGTTTCAGCGACAGCAGAGACACTCGGAGCCTGTGGCAGGGGATACAGACCATTACGGACTACAAGCCCCCACCACGCACCTGTGACAGCACCATCTCCCTGCTGAACGAGCTGAACGCCTTCTTCGCTCGCTTTGAGGCACAAAACAGCACCACTGCACAGAAGACTCCACCTCCTCCCGGCGACCAGGTGATGACGCTGTCCCCGGACAGCGTGAGGAGATCCCTCTGCAGGATCAATGCACGCAAAGCTCCGGGTTCTGACAACATTCCTGGGTGTGTACTGAGAGCACTGTGGCACTTTCACATCATGTGGAACTCACTGATGTCTTCACAGACATTTTCAACATCTCGCTAAGTCAGGCTGTTGTCCCCACATGCTTCAAAGCTACCACCATCATTCCAGTCCCGAAGAAGTCGTCTCCATCCTGCTTCAATGACTACCGTCCAGTTGCACTTACCCCCATCCTCATGAAGTGCTTTGAACAGCTATTCATGCACCACATCAAGTCTGCCCCCCCACCCTCCCTGGACCCCTTCCAGTTTGCATATCAGTCCCAACGCTCGACCGATGACGCCATCGCCACTACCCTCCACTCAGCACTCACACACCTGGACAAAAAAGACTCATACGTCAGAATGCTGTTCATAGACTTCAGTTCAGCATTCAACACAATCATCCCTCAACAGCTCATTCACAAACTGGTCCAGCTGGGGCTCAACACTTCGCTGTGCAACTGGCTGTTGGACTTCCTGACTGGAAGACCTCAGGCAGTACGGGTCGGCAGCAACACATCCAGCACCATCACACTGGGGGCCCCCCAAGGATGTGTGCTGAGCCCCCTCCTCTTCACTCTGCTGACCCACGACTGCACTCCGTCACACAACTCCATCCTCCTTATCAAGTTTGCGGATGACATGACTGTATTGGGTCTCATTATCAACAGAGATGAGACAAACTACAGGAGCGAGGTGAGCCGCCTGGCCGGGTGGTGCAGTGACAACAATCTCTCTCTGAATGTGGAGAAGACGAAGGAGATTGTTGTTGACTTCAGGAGAGTGCGCACTCAGCATGCTCCTCTGACCTTCAATGGTGTGACTGTGGAGAGGGTGTGCAGCACCAAGTTCCTGGGTGTGCACCTCACAGAGGATCTCTCCTGGACTGACAACGCCGCAGCACTGGCCAAGAAAGCACAGCAGCGTCTCTACTTCCTCCGCAAACTGAGAATAGCCAGAGCCCCGGCCCCCATCATGTGCCCCTTCTACAGAGGCACCATCGAGAGCATCCGGACCAGCTGCATCACTGTGTGGTATGTTGCCTGCAACGCGTCCTGCCGCAAGACATTTCAACGCATAGTGAGAGCAGCTGAGAATATCGTTGGTGCCTCTCTCCCCTCCCTCTAGGACATTTACAACACCTGTCTCAGCCGCAAAGCCCTCTGCATTGCAGGTGATCCCACCCAGCCGACACACAGCTTCTTCAGTCTGCTGCCATCATGGAGGAGACTGCGGAGTCTCCAGGCCAGGACCAGCAGACTGAAGGACAGCTTCATCCATCAAGCTGTCAGGAAGCTGAACTCCCTCCCGACCTTGCCCCCCCTTCCCTCTTTTGCCCCACGCACCACTGAGCTCTGACCCTCTGATGGACTCTCCCATTCCCCCCTCCCAAATACACACACACTGTCACTTTAATCAGTCGAAATAAGCTCTTTTGCACTACAAATCATTGTTTTTTGCACTACAATCACTATATCTGCACTGTTTTACTTTTACTGGTTTGCACTCTATCTGCCATATTCCTTGTGCTTTATATATATATTTTTACATTACCTTATTTGTATATTTGTATAGTGATTTTGTATTTATCTGTACGTTCTACTGTTAGTGTTATCTGTATGCACCAAGGGTCTGAGAGTAACGCAATTTCAATTCTCTGTGTGTATGTGCTGTATATTTGGAAGAATTGACAATAAAGCAGACTTGACTTGACTGACTTGATGAATGTGTTTGAGAATGCAGAAGTCTTTTTTTTTTCCTGACACTTCACAATTTTTCACTTTTGGGGAAAAAAATTCATCTTATGTAAATGTGATTCAGAAACATTTAAAAACTGGAAAACAAGACAAAAACCAAGAGGCTGAACATCACAACATTTAGCAGTGTTTACATGTGGACAGACAGATATTTTCTGCAGCAAAAGTTTCCTCTCAGAATCACATGATGCAGCTTCCTGCGTAACGAATCTAAAACTAGACTCTAGTCAGAAGCAGAAATAAACGTTAGTGGTCCTTTCCTCGCACAAAACTCCCTAATGATACACGTTACAGTAAACATAGTGATGTGCAACCAAACACAAACCGCACATGTGCACACGCAGATGCACAGAAATGACACGCGGCTATAAAAACAAGATCTCTGCATGTGATGATCTTTAGACACAGACAAGAAACCACACGTCTGAACGCTTCAGCAGCTCCCCGGAGACATTACAGAAAACGGCTCGCACAGTTTACCCCAAGAGTGCTTTTAAACTGACCTACAGCACAGTGTGAAAGAGTCAAAACTGTGAGATATGAGTCTTAATATTCTTATTCTGATCGAGAACGGCCCACTTAGACAGGAAGTGATCATCTGACTGTTACATCATCACTGTTCAAAAGCTTGGAATCATTCAAGATTTTTTAATGTTTTTAAAAGACGTCTCTTCTGCTCATCAAGGCAGCATTTATTTGATCAAAAATACAGTAAAAACAGTAATATTGTGAAATATTTTTACAATTTAAAATAGCTGATTTCTATGTGAATATCTGTTCAAATTTAATTGATTTCTGTGATGCAGCGCTGAATTTTCAGCATCATTACTCCAGTCTTCAGTGTCACATGATCTTCAGAAATCAGTATAATATGCTGATTTGCTGCTCGAGAAACATTTCTGATTATTATCAATGTTGAAAACAGTTGTGCTGCCCGATATTTTTGTGGAAACCGTGATACATTTTAGTTTTCAGGATTCTTTGATGAATAGAAAGCTCAAAAGAATCGCATTTATTTGAAATAGAAATCTTTTTTAACATTATAAAAGTCTTATACTATATATATTCTTTTACTTGGCACTTTTGATCAATTTAATGTGTCCTTGATCAATAAAAGTATTAATTTCTTTCAAAGAATAAATGTTACTCATCCTGGACTTTACATGAAATAGGCACAACTTTAAAACATAATGTTTGTTTTAGTAAAAATAGTAAGTCAGTGAAGAGCTTCAGAAAATACTGACTGTCATTCTCAAGAGGGGAAAGTTATTAAATATTATATGAACGTTTTTATTTTCTGTGGCATTCGACAGATACTATTATAGTTTTTATTCATGTTTTTTATTTTTATATTTTCCATTTTATTTGTAGTTTTCTTTATTAGTTTATTTTTAATGTCTTTTTAATATATTTTTCATTTCTGTTTTTGTTATATTAGTACATCAATTGCAACTAATAACTCTTATTATTAAACTCTTAATATATATCTTATTATCAATGTTGAAAGCAGTTGTTTCATATTTTTGTGGAAAGTGATACAAATTTTCATGATTCTTTGATGAACAGAAAGTTCAAAAGAACAGCATTTATTTGAAATAGGAATCTTCTGTAACATTATAAAATGTCTTTACTGTCACTTTTGATCAATTGAATGCATCCTTGCTGAATACAAGTATTAATTTCTTTCAAAAATAAACTCTAGCTCCTGTCATTCACATCTCATTCACCGTCAGGGAAGAAGAGTGGAGCGTTGCACTCTTCCTGACTGCAGGAGCAGATGTAGAAATCCTCCTCCATGCCCTTCACCTGCTTCATCAGACAGACGGAGTTGTTGTAGTCTGTCAGATACTGACCGTGAAACGGGCGCGCCGGATTGTGACACACCGTCTCGATGATGGGGTTCCCTTTATTTCTCCTCCTGAAACACAACATGCACATTGTGAGCTGATTGGCTTTTATTCAGTCAATCTGAGAATACCAGAAGTGTGTCCTCTTTAAAATCCACCAAATATATACTGCTTTAAAAGTTTGGGAATTGTTTTGAAAGAAATTAATATTTTAATTCAACAAGGACGCATTACATTGACAGTAAAAACATTTATAAAGTTACAAATGATTTCTATTTCAAATAAATGCTGTTCTTTTGAACTTTCTATTCATCTGCGAATCCAAAAATGATTTAATGCATCACAGTTTCCACAAAAATATTTTTTTCAACATTGATAATAATCAGTAATGTTTCTTGAGCAGAAAATCAGCATATTAGAATGATTTCTGAAGATCATGTGACACTGAAGACTGGAGTCATGATGCTGAAAATACAGCTTTGATCACAGAAATAAATTACAGTTTAACAGATATTCACATAGAAAACAGCTATTTTAAATTGTATAATATTTCACTATTTTTTCTGTATTTTTGATCAAATAAATGCAACCTTGGTGAGCCAATAGGCTTCTTTCAAAGCTTAAACACTTCTATATTATATTGTTCTGTAACATATGTTAGGAAATTGAGCTACTCCATATTTTTTTTTCTTTTTGTATTATTATGGATTCTAGCCAGAAGCAATAGAAGTTAAACACGTCGTAATGATGGACTTGTTTCTTTTGTCTTCTCCAGATGTTAACTGATGGTCTGGAGTGGTGTGGATTATTGTGGTTTATATCATCTGTTTTGACTCTCATTCTGACGGCACCCTGTCACTGCAGAGGATCCATTGCTGAGAAACCGATGCAATGCTACATTTCTCCAAATCTGACGAAGAAACAAACTCGCCAAATGTTCACTTTCGGCTGAACTACTCCTTTAAACTCTTTCTGTCACAATCACTCTGACTGTGTTTTTTCACTCTCAGAGTTTGTCTCCGAGCCGAACTGAACTATTTCCTGCAGGATTGTCTGGAAGTCAGACAGCATTTCCTGTATCACAGTGAAGCTATTTCCTGATTAACGCAGTCGTGGTCGACATTCATACTGAACGAATACAGAGAGTTCATGTAGAGATTGATATCGGAAATACGAATGTCTAGACAGCATTGATACTGATGCAGATTCAGATTTGCAGATTGAGTCTGTAAACAAAAACATAGATGTATAACATAGAAAAGTGACTCATACCAGGCGCTGACGCAGACCTCGTTGGGATTCTCGCAGATGGAGGAGATGTTGCACAAGGATTCGCAGATGCCGGTGGCGTTACACGCCGTGGATTCAATGTCACAGAACCTACAGAGCTGAGCGAGTCTGAATGCTCCTTTAGTTTCTGATGTAGGCACTGCAAAAACACACAGAGAGAAATATATAATATCTAAATTGATTCATTCTGCCTGTTATAGTCATTTCAAAGGAATTACACTGACAACGTTTAAATTATTTACTCGTATGTAGCATTTTATTGATTTTTTGGTATTTTAAAAGGGGTCCCAGATGCCCATTTTCCACAAGTTGATATGATCCTTTAGGGTCTAAATGAAAAGAAACCCTAAAGGAAGTTTGGTTAAATGTCTCATATTAGTGTTATAACTACACCGTTTTTTACCCTGTCAAAAACATCTCTGTTCTCAGCAAGCTGTTTGATTGCATTTCGCTTTAAATGCTAATGAGCTCTGCTGACCCCGCCCCTCTCTTCCCAGCCGCTCTCTGAGAGACGGTAAACTTTAGCCGCATTCATCGTGAAACTTGCCAACTAGCACATATTGGGACAGGATTGCAAAGATCCTTCGGATGAGACGTCGAACCGAAGTATTAAAGATTCATTAAAAAACCTTACACTCACTTCTTCTGTAGGTGAAGCTGGATCACGATTATTTGCACGAACTAGACGCATTTAGGTAGATCGTGTCGCTTCCTTAGAAACAATGAATCCTCTGCGTCTTCATCGGCTCAGATGTCGGGAGTAAATGATGACTACTATGTTCATTATTACATCCAACAACAAAAAACCTCAATCGCCATTCTTGTCTACTCCTGCTCCGGCATCAAAACAATGGCGGACTGATGACAGCTCACTCAGGCTTCTAAAGTAGACGCTTGTGTCCAATCAAACTATCGTGTGAGGGGCTGTCCTGTGTGACGGCACACTGACAGAATCTGAGATCGGCTTGGTTTGAGAAAGGGGTTATTATTTATGGGGATTAAAAAAAAAGGATTGGGTGGATTTTTATCATTATAGGGTTGTTGTGTACACACACAGCCAACACACATTTATGTAAAACTGAATTTTGCATCCGATGACTCCTTTACTGTTTATTTCAACATTTACATATACATGGTACATTGACTACATGAAAAAGTTAATCGTTTATATTAGTTAATTATTTTTAATATGGTAATATTTTTTTATATTTTATTGTATTATTTATTGTATTTTTATATGTGCGTATATTTTATTTTTAAATATAATATTATATATATCTTCTATCTATTATATATCTATATCTATATATTATATATATAGATCTATATATATATCCAGTAAGTTTCATGTTTAGCTAATGCATTGCTAATGTGACAAATGAGAGTTTTATCAATAATTCAAAAATATATCAAATAAAAGTTTCTCTCTTTAGAGGCAGTTCCAAGATTTGTAACCCACTTTATATGACACTTGTTATAACTGATAAGACAGTTTATCTTGATTGGCTTGCTTTAGGTAAAACCAGCACAATTACTAAGACACTTCAGATCAATTTTTACAATTTCACAACATGAACCTAATGAATGCAAATATGTCCATTTTTCACGATTTAGCCTCAATGCTTGATGATATGTTGAAATATATTATGCACTGAAAACCAGACACACCCTGATTGAGACCTTCAAAACAAACCTACACTTATGAACCCCAACAAACACCTACTCAGTGCTGAGGAATGACAAATAGTAGTAACCACACACACAACCACAAATGGCACTCAAGATAGCGATCTGTTCCTCAGGTTTGTTCAGCAGCATGCGTTCGTTGCACTCTCGTCCCGTACAGGCACACAGACGGAGGTTAGGGGTGTTCATGTTTCTGACCGACAGCACACAGTCCGAGCTGCTGTAGTCGTCCAGCATCACGCCGTTCAGAGCAGCCGCGTCTTGTCATACACTTCGTCTCCACGTCACAACTCCAGCCTCCTCCACCTGAGGACAGAACTAGCAATCCCAGCTCGCAGTTCCATGCAATCACTGATACTACTCAGACTGTTCTGCCTGTGCATTATGGCTTCACAGTAATGCAGCTTTCTTCATGAGTCAATATCCTTGTGATCGACTACATTTGGTCAAAATGCGCAGTATTATAACAGAACACAATGTGTGTGATACAGTATCCTAAAATGTAACGAGCTCAACCTTTCATTTCCAGTGTTATGAAAAAATGGAAGTGAAATTAACCATAAAATCACATCAGACTGTCAAAAGTGGGCTAAAAATTTTATATATACATATATGTGTGTGGTGTGTGTGTGTGGGGGATACTATATATATATATATAGAGAGAGATAGAGAGAGAGAGAGCGCGAGAGAGACATATGTGACCCGGGAACCACATAACCATTCATAATGGTCAATTTTTTGAAATGAGATTTATACCTCATTCTGAAAGCTGAATAATATATTATTTAATTACTATAATAGTTCCCATTTATGTATGTTTGTTAGGAGAGGACACTATTTGGGCCGAGATACACTATTGAAAATCTGGAATTGAGGGTGGAAAAAATTCTAACTATTGAGAAAATCATCTTTAAAGTTGTTCCAAATGAAGTTCTTAGCACTGCATATTACTAATCATTATCTTTACTTCATTCCTAATGATTTTTGCATAAACAAAATCAATAAAGTTTGACCCCATACCGTTTATCGTTGGCTATTTCTACAAATTACCCCAGCGACTTAAGACGGCTTTTGTGCTCCAAGGGTCACGTATATGTACAGTGGGTTACGGAAAGTATTCAGACCCCCGTAAATTTTTCACTCTTTGTTATATTGCGGCCATTTGCTAAAATCATTTTAGTTATTTTTTTTTCCTCATTAATGTGTACACAGCACCCCATATTGACAAAAAACACAGAATTGTTGACATTTTTGCAGATTTATTAAAAAAGAAAAACTGAATATCACATGGTCCTAAGTATTCAGACCCTTTGCCGTGACACTCATATATTTAACTCAGGTGCTGTCAATTTCTTCTTATCATCCTTGAGATGGTTCTACACTTTCATTTGAGTCCATTTGTGTTTGATTATACTGATTGGACTTATTTGGAAAGCCACACACCTGTCTATATAAAACCTTACAGCTCACAGTGCATGTCAGAACAAACGAGAATCATGAGGTCAAAGGAACTGCAAAGACAGAATTGTGGCAAGGCACAGATATAGCCAAGGTTACAAAAAAAATTCTGCTACACTTAAGGTTCCTAAGAGCACAGTGACCTCCATAATCCATAAATGGAAGACGTTTTGGGACGACCAGAACCCTTCCTAGAGCTGGCCGTCCTGCCAAACCGAGCTATCGGGGGAGAAGAGCCTTGGAGAGAGATAAAGAAGAACCCAAAGATCACTGTGGCTGACCTCCAGATATGGCAGTCGGGAGATGTGAGAAAGTTGTAGAAAGTCAACCATCTCTGCAGCCCTCCACCAGTCGGGTCTTTATGGCAGAGTGGCCCGACGGAACCTCTCCTCAGTGCAAGACACATGAGAGCCCGCATGGAGTTGTGAGATGGTGATAAATAAGATTCTCTGGTCTTATGAGACCAAGATAGAATTTTTTGGCCTTAATTCTAAGCGGTATGTGTGGAGATAACCAGGCACTGCTCATCACCTGTCCCATACAGTCCCCAACAGGAAGCATGGTGGCAGCCTCATGCTGTGGGGGTGTTTTTCAGCTGCAGGGACAGGACGACTGGTTGCAATCGAGGAAAGATGAATGCGGCCAAGTACAGGGATATCCTGGACGAAACCTTCTCCAGAGTGCTCAGGACCGCAGACTGGGCCGAAGGTTTACCTTCCAAAAAGACAATGACCATAAGCACACAGCTAAAATATGAAGGAGTGGCTTCACAACAACTCCGTGACTGTTCTTGAATGGCCCAGCCAGAGCCCTGACTTAAACCCATTGAGCATCTCTGGAGAGACCTAAAAATGGCTGTCCACCAACGTTTACCATCCAAATTGACAGAACTGGAGAGGATCTGCAAGGCGGAATGGCAGAGGATTCCAAATCCAGGTGTGAAAAACGTGTTGCATCTTTCCCAAAAAGACTCATGCCTGTATTAGATCAAAAGGGTGCTTCTTCTAAATACTGAGCAAAGGGTCTGAATACTTAGGACCATTTGATATTTCAGTTTTTCTTTTTTAATAAAATGTCAACAATTCTGTGTTTTTCCTGTCAATATGGGGTGCTGTGTGGTACATTGAGGAAAAAAAAATAACTTAAATGAATTTAGCAAATGGCTGCAAAATAACAAGAGTGGAAAAAAAAAAAATTTACTGGGGTCTGATACTTTCCGTAACCCACTGTATATGTAGAATAAGCGAATTGACTGTGAGACAGCAAGAGTGTGTAAGTGTTTTGCTTAATACAAGTTTTCTGTCTATTAGAGTAAATATCTGCTAGTTGGGAGGATTGATTCGTTTCTTTCCTTAAAGGAACACTCAACTATTTTTGAAAATAGGCTCATTTTCCAACCCTAGAGTTACACGGTTGAGTTTTACCGTTTTCGAATCCGTTCAGCCGATCTCTGGTTCTGGCGGTAGCACTTTTAGCTTAGCATAGATCATTGAATCTTATTAGACCGTTAGCATCTCGCTCAAAAATGACCAAAGAGTTTTTATATTTTTCCTATTTAAAACTTGACTTCTGTAGTTACATCGTGTACTAAGACCGACGGAAAATGAAAAGTTGTGATTTTCTAGGCCGATATGGCGAGGAACTATACTCTCATTTTGGCGTAAATGCCTGAAAATAGTCCCCAGCACGCTTCCGGGTTGCAAGGTGGTCACGTTGGTTATGTTGGCGGAAGTTAGCCTATTTTCAGGCGCTTCGTGATAGCATTGCGCCTGCTGCACCCATGGTACGGCTGCAAAGTTCCTTGATTATTACGCCGGATGAGAGTATAGTTCCTAGCCGTATCTAGGAGATGTTTGCATTAAGATGTTTCTCAAATTATCTTCTTTTATGTTCCATAGTTTATGTTAGGCTGTTGTAGCCTAAATGTTTATGTGTAATAATTTTTATATTAAATCAAATAAAATATTTCTTTCTAAAGCTACTATTTGTAATGTCTACTTAATACTTTCTCATTTAACCAAAAAAAAAAAAAAAAAAGTTAATAATCTTTTGAAGGGTAGATTGAATTGGTCTGTTTTCACAGCCAAATGTAAATTGTGATTATTATATTCATTAATCGACACATCATAAAATTAATTAGATTAAAATGTTTAATTGACTTACAGCTGATGATGATTAATGGATGCCACAGTGAATTATGAAATGTTCATCATTAAAATGTGCTTTCACATGTTATTCAAAACAATAGTAGCTAGTTCACAGTATATGCTACACTTTAACAGTTGCGTACTGTGTCCAGTAAACAGTAGTTTAGTAATAGTAAGAGAAACAGTAAGTCAGTTATGTCCAGTCAGCTGATTTACACCAGCGTTTGTGTATTTTGGGTCGTTGTTCCTGTATCTTCTGCTGCATGGAAAGTGAAACAAACTCATGCTGCATTTTCCATTTTCATGTAATAATCACAACTACAAAACCCATAATGCAGCAGTGTACAGGTTGGTTTGCATCTATTACACATCTACATCTATATCAAAGATGGTTTAGAAAATTAATGTCACAGGAGAAACTTTTAAAGTTCTCTGGTTCTTTTTATCCAACTATATTCTGGTGCCTTAAAGAACCTTCATGTATCTGTAAAGAACTTGCTGTAAAGGATCATTCACCCAAAAAATGCAAATAAGGGAGAGTAAATTATCCATTTTTAGGTGCACTATCCCTTTAAGAATGATTCAGGTCGAAAACTTTTTGGTTCTATTTGGAAAAAGGCTTCTTTGCTTCAAGACGCACGCTTTATTGTCATTTCTTAAAAGAATAGTTCACCCAAAAATGAAAATTAGCTGAAAATGTACTCACCCTCAGGCCATCTGAGATGTAGATGAGTTTGTTTCTTCATCAGATTTGGAGAAATGTAACATTACATCACTTGCGCACCAGTGGATGCTCTGCAGTGAATGGGTGCCGTCAGAATGAGAGTCCAAACAGCTGATAAAAGCATCACAATAATCCTCACCACTCCAGTCCATCAGTTAACATCTGGAGAAGCTAAAAACTGCGTGTTTGTAGGAAACAGATCCATTGTTAAGGCCTTTTTAACTTCAAACCTTTGCTTCAGGCTAAAATAAGCCATAATAACATTTCCTCCAGTGAATAATTCCATCTCCTGTTGTCTCTCACTTCAAAATCCACACATATATTGTTCAAGCTGTTTAGGACTGTTTTGGCTTGTAAACTGTGTTTCTCTCCTGATTCAAACCAGACCACTTTTACACTGGAGGAAGCGTTATTATGGATTATGGACTTGTATTTTAGCCAGAAACGTGGGGGTTTTTTTGGACATTGTTAAGCACTTTGGTCAACCAAATGTGCTATATAAATAAAACTGAACTGAACTGAGAAGCAACAGTTTACAGTTAAAAACGTCGGTAACACTTTACTTGAAGGGGTGTGCATAAGACACAGATGACACATGTCTTGAATATTAAGGTTTTTTATGCATGTTTATGACATTTGTCATTAAGTGTCATTCGCTCAGTTCTGTAATTTTTAATGCAAATATGACATTATTTGACCTAACCCTAACCTAACCCTACCCTTACCTCTAACCATAGCCCATAACAAAGACATATCAAACAATGTCATCGTTGCATTAAAAATTACATAACTGAGCGAATGACACTTAATGACAGTTGTCATAAACATGCATAAAAAACCTTCATATTCATGTATGTGTCATGTCATGATTATGAAGGTGTCATGTCAGTCTTAAGCACACCCCTTCAAGTAAAGTGTAACCAAAACGTCTTAATGGATTTGTTTCTTACAATAACGCAGCTTTTGTCTTCTCCAGATGTTCACTGATGGACTGGAGTGGTGAGGATTATTGTGATGTTTTTATCAGCTGTTTGGACTCTCATTCTGACGGCACCCATTCACTGCAGAGCATCCATTGCTGAGACACTCATGCAATGCTGCATTTCTCCAAATCTGACGAAGAAATAAACTCATCTCAGTGCCTGGGGCAAGTGAATTTTCAGCATTTTTAGGTGAACTACTGCTTTAAGTGAGGAATGCTGCGTCACGTCAGTGAGCGTGTTGGAACAAACCCCATTGCAGCTGCATGATTCATGTTCAAGAGTGCATCATACCAGACGGCGGCGCAGACGTCATCTGGACTCGGGCAGACCTTTGATACGCTGCAGTTGGCGATGCACTGATTCGACTTGCAGTTCGCCGGCTGAGGGTCACATGACTTACACACACTGTGCGGATTGGCTGTGTGGAGCAGAGCTGATGCACCTGAGACACAAACAGAGGCGAGATCAGAACCGGACTGAGATCCTATTATAGCTTTCATTAATATTTTGAATTCATGTTTATTTTTATATTTTTGTTTTTATTTTAATTGCAGTTAAAGCTTTAGTAATTTTATGTTTTGTAAATATGTGTTTACAGTTTTTAATAGTTTTTTTAGCAGATCAAGTTAAAATATATAAAAATTAGAAATAAAATAGCAGATTTTTTTTATATTTTATTTTATTTCAGTTAACTTTTTTTTTTTTAGTTTTAATTAACTAACCTTGGATCAACCAAAGGTAATGTTTTTGTTTGTGGTTAGTTAGTGGATGATGTTTATATTTAATGTGATTGGTCAAAAACTGACTTCATAAATCCACTGAAAATCACCAAAACACCGGCTGATTCACAGACATTGTTCAAACAGCGAAGTGATGTTAGTTTAGACC